>CM048820.1:6014427-6614427 GCA_026586065.1 Dioscorea zingiberensis | reverse complement strand
AGGAAAAATTCCATTTTTAGGGTTCGGTCTCCGACCTCCATCTCCGTCTCCAACGATGTCCCTCTTCCGTCTCCTCAGCCGATCCCTCCGATGCTCCTCTTCCAACCCTGTCAATCCTTTGATCTACTCCTCCTCCCGCTCCTTCGCCTTCTCCTCTGCCGAGGAGGCGGCCGCCGAGCGACGCCGCCGCAAGCGACGCCTCCGCATCGAGCCCCCTCTGCACGCCCTCCGACGTGACCCTGCCGCACCTCGCCCTCCTCGCGATCCCAATGCCCCTCGCCTCCCCGACTCCACCTCCGCTCTCGTCGGCCCCCGCCTCAACCTCCACAACCGAGTTCAGTCCCTCATCCGCTCCGGCGACCTCGATTCCGCCTCCGCCACCGCTCGCCATGCTGTTTTCTCTTCCACCCGTCCCACTGTTTTCACCTGCAACGCCATCTCCGCTGCCATGCTTCGTGCTCGCCGTCTCGAGGACGCCATTAATCTCCACACCTTTTTCTTTGTCCAGTCCAATCTCGTCCCCAACGTTGTCTCCTATAACATCCTTATCAATACCTTCTGTGACTCGGGGAATGTTGATGAGGCGCTCAAGGTGTACCAGCACATCCTCGCCTCCGCCCCCTTCTCCCCCTCCGCCGTCACCTATCGCCACCTCACCAAAGGCCTCGTTGATTCCAATCGGATCGGTGAGGCCATGGACCTCCTCCGTGAGATGCTCAACCGCGGCCATGGTGCTGATTCCTTAGTGTACAACACCCTCATGGCTGGATTCATTGATCTCGGCAACATGGACAAGGCTCTTGAGCTTTTTGACGAGCTACGTGAACGATGCAAGGTCTATGATGGTGTAGTTCATGCCACCTTCATGGAGGCTTATTTCAAGCAAGGGAAGGACAAAGAAGCCATGGATTCTTATCAATCTCTTCTCGACCTCAAGTTCAAGATGAGCCCTGTGACTTGCAATGTGCTCCTTGAGGTCCTCTTGAAGCATGAAAAGATCAAGGAGGCTGAGAAAATGTTTGAGCATATGCTCGATTCCCATACTCCCCCCAATTTCACTGGTATCAACACTGACACCTACAACATCATGGTGAATGAGTGCTTCAAGAAAGGTAGGTTCTTGGAGTCGATTGAAGTCTTCCATAGGACAGGCGTGAAACCTTGCATGATGGATGTTGGGTGCTATAACAACATAATCGGGAAACTTTGTGAGAATGGCTTGGTGGCTGAGGCGGAGAAGCTGTTTGATGAAATGCCTGGGAAGTCTGTCATCCCGAATGCTGCAACCTATGGGTTTTTGATAGATGGATGTTTTGAGGGGGGGAGGATTGAAGATGCATTAAACTATTTTGAGAAGATGGTGAGTGGTGGTGATGGTGCCTCCAAGGTTGATGTGAGTTTCTATAACAAGATGTTTGAAAGATTGGTGAAGGTAGGATCAGTTAGTAGCGCAATGGAGATTTTTGGGAAGATGGCTGAGAGAGGGCTGAAGCCAAATTCGATTAGTTATGAACTATTGATTGATGGATTATGCAAGGAAGGAGACTTGGACAGAGCCAGACATTTGCTGGAAGATATGCTGAAGTCTGGTGCTGCAGCTTCTTCTGAGTTCCGTGAGAAGGTTTTGGATGCTTTTGCGCAAGCAGGACGTGTTGAAGAGGTAGAAAGACTACTTGGTGAGAAAACAAGCTCTTTTGCTCCTCAAGCCCAGCAGGTAGCTGCCTGATCAATATACACTTACGAATCACTCAATCTACCATTTTTCCTATTAGGGAGCTTGAGGGATGAAAGTTACATTCTGATAAAATATTGATATTGGCTTGAGTGTACCTAAAATATTCTGTCTAAATGGTAGAAACTTTGAAGTGACAATTGTTCTTGGGACTTCAGTACTGGTGAGAATACTACTGTCCAATGGTATTCCTTCCTGATCTAATTAATTAATCATTTTGTTTGAATATGAAGTTGGAAACATTTTAGGTTGTTCCAATACCTCATTAGACCTACAGGACATAAAAATCATTTTGGCATGATGTGCAATTTCAATTTTTATTGCTTTTATTTTATAATTCTGTTCATATAAACTTGTGCTTTAATTTTGCTATTGAAATTGAGCTCCTGCTTTTATTCAGTATCAATTTCTCTACTGTCCTAATCTTTTAAGTTGGATCAAAAGGCATGTTTGGTGAAGTAATTTGTGACATTGATTTCATGGTGTGCTAATGCATATCCAAAAGACATTTGTTTAATATGTTCAAACCATGTCACATTGAATCCTTAAGACATTCTTGTACTGGACATGTCAAATTATGCTCTCATTAGGGCTGTCAAACGATGAAAGCTCTTCATGAGTAGCTTGAGCTTAGCTTGGTATATATTATGTGTTATATTATTATTATATATTAACAAAATATATATAGTTATATTTTATGTAATATTTGTCATAGAAGCATATTTGCATTACAAAATTTATATATATAAGTTTATTTAGGAGTCATTCTCTTGTCCAAGCAAAAAATAACTAATTAGTACAAAGTTTGCACCGGAGACGGATGCCTTGCTTGCCCCCTATCCTATCAACTAATAATTCAAAAATGGGCATCTAGATAATTGCCATGTTGCAAAATGTATAAGTTTTCGGTGAATGCTTGATTCTCACAAATAATCTGTTTGAAAGGCCTATAGTTTGCAGAACTAGAATGTTTAAGGGATTAGAAAGTGATCTAAACAATCTCTAGTTATTTAAAGGTGAATTTGATTTGAATTTTTCCTTAGTTTTCTTTTAGTGGAACTTGATTATCATTAACTTGCTACAGGATCTGATGTGAATTTGACAATGCCTCTGGATTTCTTATGTCATATTTTTTTTCTTATACCTATGCCTGTCACTACTCTAAATCTTCTGCCATTACTTTTGAATCATCTGATTGAAGTCTTACCATTTCCTGTCCTTCAAAATACTCTGAAAGACATCTGGCCAGAAGATTGTTAGACCAGAATAAGAAATTATACTTGGTTCTTTTTTTATGGAAAAAATCTTCAAAGATAGAATATACTTGGTTCTTATTTGTGGCTTATCAAGGGGTTTTCTCGATGCATTGTCCAGATATTTTGTTCTTGCCTATAACTACAAGATATACCAAGCTGATAAATTATTTTCATCTGGTTCTGTTTGCTGAATCATGCTAGTCAAGTTCTACCTTATGCCTCTTGCTTCTTTTCTTACAGTGAGATTCATGTCAAATCAACTACCACTTAAGAATTCATTTGGAAATTACATAATATCAAGAGCTTTTCTTTCCTTGTTAATCTGACTCTGAATGGCATTGTTTTCGTGCAAGTATACTATCATTCATGCGAAATAAGTTTGGAATTAGTCATTTTGTTATGGTAGTATCCCCTTCATTTATCCTTTCTTTTAAACTCTTTTGGGTTAATGTGTTAAGTGCTTGACATTTCTTCATTTTCAATCATTTAGATCTCAAGAAAAATGTTCTGTTTTTCTTTTCTTTCAGAGGATTCCCCTTTTAGATGCACCTTTGCTTTTGTGTGCTATTTTAGTTATATGTGCATCATCTTCTATTCAACAATGTACTGCAATTTATAGAACATAAATCAATTGTTTCTGCACTCATTTGTCTCCTGTTGTCCTTATGTTATAGTCCTTTTAGAGTGATGATTGTTTCGCAAACATGTTGACGTTGAGGAGATTTTTCTGAACTTCCTGTAAATCTCCGAAATAACTTCCGAAAATTCCTCTCACAATTATACTGTACTCTTAAAACAATATTTTGTTGTTGATGTCCTAATACTCTGGATATGTCTGGGGAGAAACATTGTGCATATAATGATTCTTGTTTTACAGGAGTATGTTGAGCATCTGCAGAATGCATGATTGAGGTGGAGGAGAGAATACGTAATTAAAATTTTCTATTGCTTTTACAGTGATTGTTCTGAAAGATTATTCAAATTCTGCACAATGATATGACATTTCTTTGATGATTATGGTTATATGTGAGCGATGTTCTTTCCTTGTATGTGAGCGATGTTCTTTCCTTGATGTTCTTTGATGATTATGGTTATATGTGAGCGATGTTCTTTCCTTGTATTTATGTGAACGAATGGTTTGTTCGTCTTATTTTTGTAATTATTTTCATGAAATTTGAAGTCATATATGATGATAAGGCTCAGACCTGGAATGCAAGATTTCTCATCCAGGATTTAACATAAGGGGGCATTATTGCTCATTGATATCATCTCCCTGTTTAACCAGATTTTTAAGCAGTTGAATGTATCAACTCATTGTGGGATAAAAAGTAAATCAGTCTGCTCAATTTAACAATGAAAAAAAGTGGACGCAAATAATCGAAAAACCGATCTTTTTACGGTTCAAGGAAACTTCAGACTAGTAGACGACGACAACAACAACAACTAGGTCTCAATCTCATATTAGGTAGGGTCGGTTATATGGATTCTCTATCTCCATGTTTCTCTATCAAGGGGAAGATCCTGTTCAATATTTAATATATGTAGATCTTTAGACACTATCTCTCTTTTTTCTTCTTATCTTCTGGTACTAAACTTCACATTTTCAAACCAGTAGAACATTTTCAAAACAAATAATTATACAGCCACCGGATTTTGAAGAACACGAAATTAAAACAAAAAAAGAAAAAATAATCAGGCAACCAGATCATATTCATCATGATCAGGAGGAACAACATCTAACCTCATCATACTTGCATACTGATCAGGAACAGGAACTCCAGCCTGCACACAGAGCTCTACAATGGCAGGAGCTTTCCCATAATACCTCTTCAGCTCATTGACCAATGGAGGGCCATTTAAGTCCCTTACATGCCACACATAGTTAGGTATTATCAAGTCATCAATGGTGGCCTCTTGCCATGCATGAAGACCAGCCCTGAACTGATGCTTTGCAGCTTTGCACATCCTCACCTTGTGTCCCTTAGGCCCTACTTGCACCTCAGGACAATAACCGCATGTTAAGACGCTATACTTCTTCATAAGCTTCATCGCGCCCAATCTCATCTCCAACCATGATTCGAGTGCTCTAGCACTCAACTCACTGGTTGTTGATCCTTCTTTGAATGAGTACTGCTCTGGAGGATCGATAATCCTCTCTTCAACATGAACAACTTCCTCGTTCTCAGGCTCAAAGTCTACAATCCTCCCTTCAATTGAGTACACAGGTTTGGTTCTTCTTTTTGTCAGGTAATCAGGGAGGTTGAGACCTGCTTGGATGCAGAGCTCAACAATGGCTGGTAGTCTCTGGATTCCAAACCTCTCTTTGTGTCCAACTCTTGGCTTGCCAACTCTATCATAGAGGTGGTAGCAATATGGGAAGCCAACGACATCTCTGATTCCACCTCTCTTCCAGACATGGCTACCGTTCCTTGATCCACTCTTGCGGCCTTCACAACTCCTTATTTCATGGCCATAATGTCCGATGTGAATCTCTGAGCAAAACCTGCATGCAAAAAGCAAGTTCCATGAAGCTTTTGCGAAATGCTAAGGAGACAAAGATAATTAGTTTGTTTCAAATCAACACGTAATGCTAAACAATACTTCTCAATTGAAGTATTTAGTTTACCTGCACTTCTTCACAGGAATGGCAGCATCGCCGTCAATGAGCCAAGAGAGGCTGTGAAGTAGTGATTCTCTTGCATGGTAGACTTGGTAGGCCACCTCAATGAGGTCAGGAACAAGGAGGCCATTCTCCGGTGGGTGCTCAAGCAACCGACAAGGATTTTCTTGCCTGTCTCTCTTCTGTTCCTTGGCCCTTCTGATCAATTCCTTCATGGGGGTTGGATATGGCTTCCTTTCCCATTTCTTTCCAGGCCTAGGGACATCAGAGTAAGCCAATTCCCCATCCTCATCCCAATCATCATCCACATCTTCATGGTTCCTTCTATTGGAACTATAAAGGACAGTGAATTCACTTTGGGACTTCAAGAATCTCTTCTTATTGACATAACCAAAATGTTGCAGCAGTAACCTTCTGAGCAGCATCACTCCAGCAATCTGCCATCATTCTTCCTTCATCCTCTCTAAGGAATCAAGGGGTTAGAAATGTAAAACTTTTTGCAATGAAGCATCAAAAATAAAACAACAAATCTCGGAAGCAATAAGCATCTCTTTTGATAGATGATGAGCACAAGAACACAAATAAAATGTAGTGAAAACAACCAAAGTCGAGGACTTGAGAATACTTAAAAATTTTCTGTCTTGCCTTGAACTGAAATGAGCTTCACAGCCATTTCAGATATAAATCCAGAAAATTTACACACACACACATGTTAATAAAAATATGAATAAACTTCAATGTGTAAAATTTTCATTTGCCACATACCTGAATAAACCTTTATACATTGCATCCCAAAGGACTCAAACTTGATATAAATCAAAACAAACTCACAATACTGATCAAACATTGAGTGTACAACATTTGAAGAACGAGCAGTTGATTTTGCAACAAAGACACGCATTCACATCTAGAAAGATTTACCATTGTTTTTGGTTCTTGCATGCATAAAGTAGGAGCCCTAGAACTAACATTCAAACAAAACAAAAGGACGATCAAACAACTATTGGTCTCTCAGTCATTTCATCAAACACCTAGCGTGCAACATTCAAACAATGGCCAGTTCGCTTTTGCAGTAAAGACATCTCTCATATAGAAAGATTTCCTATTTCCTATTGGTTTGGAGATCAAGATACTATTGTTCTGTCAGTCATTTCATCAAACACCTAGCGTGCAACATTCAAAGAATAAACACTCCATTTCACAGCGGAAAACATATTATTTTAGATTATTAGATACATAAAATAAGACTAAATTCAAACAAAAAAATGAACGAAATTGTACCTCAAACAAAAGATCCAAAGAAGATAGATACATGTACATCTAACGAGAGAATGATGCGTCGATATGGGAACGAGAAGGGAGAATGGATTTATTGAGAGCTGAAATTACATCAAGAACCTTAACTGAATTTTAGAGCGTAAAAGTGAGGAACTCGATTATACAAGGGTATTTTAGTCATGAAAAAAGTACCATAGAAAATTTTATTATATTTTTATATAATATTAAAATATAGTTGAGTTTAAATTTGGAATCCAATAAGAAAACAATTATAAAAGAAAATATAATATACATTGAAATTATATATATATATATATATATATATATATATATATATATCTGATGTGATGTTATCGTAGGTAGGAAATTATATATTTCCAAATATTTCATTCGTATTTGAGCAATTTCCAACCGTCAGGATGGAAAGATCATCTAAAAATAAAGTTAGCGCATCGATTTTAAATACAATTTGGGAACTTGTAGGGTTTTAAATCTTAACGGATCAAAACTTATAGGAATCAAGCGGTCAGGAATTTCAAGTTAAGTGGGACCAAACGGTTCTAAATTATATGAAAATTAATATAAAATGAGATCTTCCCATCCATATAAAAAAATATAATCAAATGGTAGTAGAAATGAAGCAGTATTCCAGAAATCTTATTCCTACATATATATATATATATATATATATATATATACAAGTAAATATAAACAAGCACTAATTGAACTAAACTAAAAACTAAAGTTATATAAAAATAATCTTTAACTCGGTCTTTATATTAACTTGTCGAAATAGTGTCCTCGATATCAATCACCACATTTCTGCAGTACCAGTTCGACAAATCGGGCACATGAGCTTCTTGCTAAACCATGCATCAATGCAACTTACATGAAAGACATGGCGACAATATGGTAAGATGCAGACGTCGTCACCCTCGACAAATTGATCCAAACAAATGACGCAGCTATCGTTCATTAAACCGGAGGTGTACTTACTCTGATCGGGATTCTTCATTATTGGTCTCTTTTTCATGTACCGTAGCCACAAATATGAAATATGTAATGCATAACCTTATGCCTTTGTAGAAGGCGAAAAGTGTAAAACATATTGAGACCAATAACAGAAACGCCAAAGAGAGGCTTAAGGAAATACTAACTAATTTTGATGAACTTGAAACTAAATAAAATGTTCCCATTGTCGTGTCTTGTGTTCTTGTGTGCTTGTGTGCTTGTGTGAGTTCAGAGGAAGGTGAAAAGAGTTGTCATATATTTATAGATCAGAGATAGTGAGAATAATCCATGTATGAATCTAATTAGGATTTTGAGTTTGAGATCGATTTCCAGGAGATATTGTATGTATTAAATGTGAGAATAAACCTATGTCTGAATCTAAGTAGGACTTTGATTTGTGAAGCAAGTGTGAGGATTTATATATGCATGATAGAGTTTTTATTTTTATTTTTATGTTTTTATAATATAAGTTTGCTTGCAGGAGGTTTTGGCAATGAGATGTCAAGGTAGTTGTTATATTTTTAAAATAAAAAAAATTTAAAATTTTGAGAAAATTCCAAAATCTAAATCTAATTTTATTTTTTCTTAAAGATTTTTTAAAATCAAAATTATTTATACCCGATATGATCTTTCTTAATAATATGGATAGATTTTTTAAAATTAAAAAATATAAAATTTTCAATCTATTTTTTTGGTTTTTCAGATTTTCTAAAAATTAAATTAAAAATTTCAAAATCCCAATCTAATTTTTTTGTTTTTTAGAATTTTTTTAAATTAATATATTCTTACTAGATAATAGAACTAAAAGTTTAATTATATATAGATCAAGGTGTTAAACGGGCCTGGCCAGCACGGGAAAGACACGGCCTGGGTGTGTGCCCGTGCTGGGCCAGACGCGCCCGGCCCGCGGGCCGGCTGGCACGGCTAATCTTAGTCGTTGGATCATGATCCAACAGCTGGATCTATTGGATTATTTTTTATTTTTTTTAATAACTAAAAATATTTGTTTGTTGGGGTTTGAACTTGAGTCTCAGCCAAATAACCTAACCACCTAGTTACAATGAATTTATATCATTATTGTTAATTATATTAAATTTATTATATATATATATATATATATATATATATATATATATAATAATAATAATAATAATAATAATAATAATAATAATAAAGAGTAAAGAAAAACTCTATTTTCCCACTTAGTTTTTCAAATCAAAAGAATTATCTTTAAGAATTAACAAAAAAAATATACCGAAAAGATGTTAATTTTAATAAAATTAAATCAATTTAATTTTATTTTTTTATCTAAATCAACTTAGCCCAATTTTTTAAAATGAAAATCGAGTTGAGCTCAATCAAATCTATTCAAAATAATTTTGGGTTTGGCCAACCAAATTAAACTCAACCTATTTACAATCCTTCCTCTTCCTCTTGCAGAACAAAGAAGAACTCTAATTATTTATAAATCAATTATCATAATTATTTTATTTTATTTTATTTAAGTTGAAAGAGTTAAAACATAAGGGAATAATAAAACAAATACAAACTAAAAAATAAAAAATTAAAACATAAATCAATGTGAGAAACACAACAAAAGTGTGGGACATGGAGTATGAATCTTGTCCTTAAAATTATATTCGATGGCCACTATTTGGCCGTCCACCTTAAGTAATCTGCCACGTGGCATCATCAATCGAGACGCATGATTAGATTGGAGTGTAAGCTAGATAACCAACAACGTCCCTTTTATAATCCCTTAGCTCTTGGTCCACATTCCAACGATAAGATACACGATCTGGACCGTTCGTTCCTGATCAGACCGTTGAGATTTGAAGGATATTTAAGGAAGTTGGAATCCGATGAACCACGTTAGGTGCCAGTGTTGTCTTGTAATTAATATTTTGAAAGAGAGACTTGTCGGGGATAGCGGTATAGGAAGCCACGTGTATCTCTTTGATTGGTGGAGATGTAGCATTTAAAATCCATTAAAAACAGACTCTATTATTTTGGGTTGTTTTTGCAAATACACACCCAAAATCTCATAATTCTATATTTGACCTCTTAGCTCTTCAAAGCCAAATAGTTTACATCTTATATATGTATATATATCGATGCAGGGATCCGCTCTTTTTGGGGACCAGAGAAGATTTTAGTAAATGAAAAAGATTGATTAAAAGAAAATAGAAATTTTTCAGGATATTTCGATGAAAAGGTCGATTAAAGTTAACATTCTTTTTTTTTTTTTGCTCCACTGGATCAAAGACTCCTCTAGGGATCGGTCTTCAAAAATTAAACCCTAATCTAAAAAAAAGAGAGAACAATGGAAGAGTAGAGATCCGAGCGCTCATGCTCAAGAAGCCTTCGAGGATCAAGTTTGCACTCAGAGAAGAAGAGAGACAACTTAGGTGAATGGAATTTCAAAACGATACTAGATTTCAAATTTGATTATCTTCTCAATGGGTTGGTGGGCTCTTTTATACTCTTGTGAGTCTATATGATCTGGTGTCCTAAGGAGTTCATCCTCCACCATTGGATGACTGGACAATTCATCCACGTTAACATCGTCATTTCTACCACATTCATCTTGGTCTAACTATTGTTCTATAGATATAAATATAAATTAGAATTATTTTCAAGGATAACAAACAATACAACCAAAGTGAATTATTTTTTTGCTTATAAATGCAATCATTTGATTCGAATTTTATAATTTTTTTTTGTCTAATAGTAAATGGGCCAGTTCGAAAATTTTGTGGATTAAATTGCAAATATAAAATATTTAGGGGCATAACTGTAAAATCCAATATAAATATTGGATTGCAATGATGTACTAGTACTAAGTACTAACAAGAGATGCAAATATCTCTTGGTAACGCTTGTTGTCCGAGAAGAAAGCCTCGACGCACCAATCACTCTCTCTGTTTTCAAGGTTAGGGTTTCATCCATTCGATCATTATAGCAAGAGGTTCTTTGTTGAGTGATTTTCATCTCCTTTGTCACTGTTTGTGATCGAAACAAGCAGATTGTTGGGCAGGAATCACTGGTTTGGAGGATGTATTTCAGTTTTTTATTTGTAATGCTTGAATATGGAATGCAATGCATTCGAGATTGCAGTGGAAATTGGGTTATATTTGTTTCTTTGTCAATACTCTGTGACTTGGATTTGATAAGGATTTGTTTCTTGTGATGTTGTGAATCAGAATGTTTTATAGGAAGTCATGTTCATCATGTCTTTGTTTTGAAGGTGGAATATCTTAAAATGTTTGGGTTTGTTTGTTTGTTTGTTTGTTTTTAAATGTGATTCCAAGTTCCAAATGGCTGGATTGTGATGTTGTGAGCCTTTTGTTTTTCAGTGGATTTTAGTATTTGGATGGTGTGCCTATTTTTTTATTTTTATTTTTATAGGAGCAATGTGCAATGGAAGATAATAGATTTATCAGTAACAGATGGAGAATCTTCATGCTTGAAAAATTTTTACTAGAAGAATTTAATTTTTATGTTTTGCTTCATTCAAATAAGTTGTCGTTGCATCAAAGGCTTAGCTTCAGAGTTACAATCTTATAATGGACTTCATATGTTTTTCAAAGAATATACTTTTACTGTCTTCATGCTTCATCAGTTGCATTCTTGGAAAATTTGGATTGTATTTTCATTATTTGATTAGGTTAATGATTTGAATTTGGATCAGATTGAGTGACTATGTCTGAAAATGGATCTGTTAAGAGAGAGGATGCTATTCCTGATGCTACTAAGCCTCAAGCAGATGTTCCTATGGTATTTCCTTGAACACTTAATTCTTTTATATTATATTCAGGTTTATTGAGTTATGTGCTCTTTATGATTACAGTTATCATTACATTTATTTACGGAATCATTTAGGTATTTGATGCAACCTCTGCAAAACCTTGCTGGAGAGCACATTCTTCAAATGCTTAATTCTACTCTAGAAACCCTTGCATTTACAGAAGTTGGGATTAATTTCCATGCTGATAAACATACAATATTTGTTATTTCTGGTGGTTCACATACTGTACTGCATTTTTGCCATTTCACAATTAAATTCTCATATAACCTTTTTCTGACCCTAGATTAATGTGGATCCGGGTAAGCCTGCGGCTTTGACATGGCACCGGCAGTTGAGTGATGAGGGATGCAAGTTGTCACAGTTCACCCTATTTTTGCGGGAGAAGCTACAATTGGTACAGTCCTTATCTTAAATAATGTTTTTTTTTTTTTAATTTTTAAAAATCTTGTTGCTGAACTCATTTAAGATCAGTGTTGGAAAATGGGGCTTGACCAAGAAAAACTTTGGACAAGTTATTTGACTATAAGATGTTTTCTTTCAATTTATTTTGTCTTCAGATCAATAAGTGCATAAGTTCATTCATTCCATGTTGAAATTTATTTTATGGCATTATGGAAAGTGCTCTGGTAGTTGATTTTAGTTGGAGCAACTTATTCAAAACTCAAGGGACCAAACTTATCAGAATGCAGGTTATGGAGTTGACTGGGCTTTTCATAAAAAATTTCAACTGGCTTAAACTTCCTATGTATATTTTAGTTGATTTTCAAATAAGATGAGTTCTAGTAAAGCAATTAAGACATGCTAAGTGCTAAAAGTGGTTTTAATGAAAACCTGTACAACCAAGGCCAAGAAAGGGTTTAGTTATGGCAAGTATCCCAGTTTCCGATTGATCTACTATTGAAGTTTAATTCACGTCAAAATAATTCAGTTTTTATCTGCTATAGGATAAACACATAATAATGTTTGAAGAAAAAACCCTGAGAAGACTTTCTTATTTACAAGGTTAAGGGAAATAAACTATACTCAAGTAAGCTGGTTTCTGAAGTAAAGTATTTTAAAATGAACTCTTAAATGAGTTAATTTTGTAAATTGCAGAAGTTTAGTTCGTAGAAATTTTTTACTTTGTGCATATAAAACTGAATTGTCTGGTATGGATGAATTTGACACATGAACTGGAATTAATTCATGATGTACACCACCTAATTATATATATTGAACGAATTTTTACTTTTTCTTTGATTCTTGTTCTTCTGGTCATTTTGTATTTGCCTTTTGTTTGCATGGATTATGAAGGCTCATATTGGTATTCGTCTTGGACGATACATTATAGAAGAAACTGCAAAAGGGCAAGTGAGTTGCCAATTCTTTTCTAAGCAGTATATTCTTCTTATTCTGTACATAGTTCGAGCCTTACTATTGTTCCTCAACATCCTTTCTGTGTCTATTATCCTCATCCAGGTTGCAGTCATTGATCCTTTGAGAAAACGTATGGCAACATCTTGTCTGGGCGTTCCTTTGGGTGGCATTGGGTAGGTCTTCTAATATCTTCCTATGAATATGACTGTATGCCAATTTGTTCCTTCCATTTACTTCCCTTATCTTCTTATAGAAACAATTTGGATATTTGGATTTCCAATTATATAAAACATTAAACAGTTAATTGTGATTTTGGTTTTGATTGGAGAAATTTTTTACTCTTTTTCATGGTTTAATGATCCTGGTGTAGTTCAGTTGTTTGTTGCATGTTTGTTTGTTTGTTTGTTTGTTTGTTTTTATTTTATTTTATTTTTTATTTTTTAAGACTGATCATTTTCATGTTTATCAATTCACAAGTTGAATTACAAGTTCCTATAAGGAGTTCTGAACCTATGAAAGGATGAACTCAAGAGCACAAGTTACTGTTAAGTATATTAACTATTAAGAACTTTTATTTTAAGCAATGAAAACACATTTTTCCAGCAGCTTTTCTATTTCTTTAACCTTGACTTTGAAAAAAAAACATTTTCTTTTTCCCCTCTTGTACTAATAATCACACCGTATGGTTTTAAGTAAATTTTATTACGTGTCAAATCAAAATTGCTTGAGCTACTATTATTATATAGTGTATACTGATTTGGGAACAACATAGCCCTCTCAAATAAAGCTGCCATGACAAATGGTAGAGTCATTACAACTGGCATCTCTTATTTTCTTATGTCTGAGGACTTTGAGTCGCAGGTCAGGAAGTATTGGGAGGACCTACAAAGGTGACTTTCTACGCTGGCAATTGTTCCCTGGAACATGTGAAGAGGGGCCTGTCTTAGCAAACCAATTTTCTGTAAGTTTAAAAATTGTCTGTTCAGTAAGACTAGCGACATTCACATAGATTTCTAGAACAAGTTATATTTTCATTCTTAATTTTGACAAACCCATGTAGAAGATGAATGATGCCCTCAGTGCCATCTTGAATGCAACAATCTTTAAATTGAATCAGGGTGCTGTAGATAGAAGTGCTTTTTTGCCCACATACATATAATTTCATGTGAAATGTTCTCTTCACAAACAGAATAAAAGAGTGCTTGTCTAATGGTAAGTCTTTGTTCTTCTTCCTTCTTTTTTTTGTGAGTAGGTTTTTATTTCACGCTCAGATGGAAAGAAGTATTCTACTGTACTTTATCCAGAGAAACCTGGAAGTCTCAAGTAAGAGTGCATTTCTTTTTATTATATTTGAACCTCCTAATGATTTCTTATGAGCAAATCTATATTCATATAAATTGTAAAGTTTTCCATAGGAATTGATGGGTCATATTTTCATGTTTCTTATACATCTGAACTATTTTGACATCCAGAGCACATGCTATATCAGGAATTGGATCTTGGGACTGGAACCTAAATGGGAAGAAGTCAACGTATCATGCGTTGTATCCAAGGGCATGGACAGTATATGATGGTAATTTGTATAACTAGTACATTCTGAAAAGCTTAGTCAACTGAATGAAATTCTTTTTTCTCATTATTTTAAAAGTTTTATGTTCACTCTCATTAATGTAGGTGAACCTGACCCAGAACTTAAGATAGTCTGTCGTCAGTTCTCACCTATTATTCCCCACACTTATCAAGAAAGCAGCTTTCCAGTTGCAATATTTACCTTTACGGTGCTGAAAAACTTCTACTTTTTCTTATGAATGTTACTTTGTTCAGAGAAATACATTTGCACAACTATATACCTTAAACACCATGATATTTCTACAGCTGACGAATTTGGGGGAGTCTGCAGCAGATATAAAATTGCTTTTTACATGGGCTGTAAGTTCATTGTTTATCTTCTTTGTAACTTAATATCTTCCACTACATGTAATTGGCATGCAGCCATTTATTTATTTGCTTTTTATTTCCCAGAAAGAACCTGAAGAAATAACACTTAATTCATTCAGATATTTTTAAAGGAAGTTCTTGATTGTTCAATTGGCTTATTCATTATGCAGAATTCTGTGGGTGGAAATTCTGAACTTACTGGATATCATTCCAATTCCAGAATGCTGTGAGTATATAATTCATAAATATCAAAGCTGCATTATAGCATCATATAGCCTTTAATTATTTATTTTGCTTGTGTCTCTTGAACTTTTGCATAGAATCTCATCTTCTGATATTTAACATTTGTTTTAACATTCTTTTACTTATATAGAAACAAAGATGGTGTGCGTGGGGTACTCTTACATCATAGGTATGCTAATGTTAAACAGTTCGCTTCCACTTGCAATCATATTCCAGGCACAACAATTTCAAATTGCCTAGAAGAATACATGTTCTGAAGCTTCTGCAGTTCATTTGAAATTAGTTTTCTTGATAAATGCAGAACAACAAATGGGAAACCTCCGGTAACATTTGCAATAGCTGCACAAGAGACATCTGAAGTTCATGTCTCTGAATGTCCTTACTTTGTGATATCTGGAAACTCCAAGGATTTCACAGCGAGGGATATGTGGCATGCTATTAAAGAGGTTTAGCCATTAACTAGTTTACTTTGATTTCTTTCATTTCAAATTTCAATTCTATGAAAATCAGTCTTAAATATGTTCAATTTCCTTTAGAGCTTTGTTTGGATGGATTTTGATTTAGGATATGAGTTTAGTTAGTAGCATGAAATGTTTGTCTACTATCATAGCGCCTCAACATTCCAAATGCATTCAAAGCAAGTTTAATGGATGCATAAGACAATTGACAGGCTTGTGCATGCATGCTAAAATGAAATTTCCTTATTAGTGGATCACTTTCCTAGCATAGAGTTTTTGACTCGGATAAAGGCCTATAATTGTCTTCCACATATAATTAGTACTAAAGTCACTAACATTCACTAGAGTAAGTAGGTCTCTGATTTTGACATTTTACAGTATGCCCCTTTGAATTTCCAAAATTATGCGGGACATAAAATGAAGCTATAAAATATCGATAACTCCGGTGTTAAAAGTTATCTAATAACACAAGTAGTTCTGTGAGCTAGCTCTCTTTCATCAACTTCGGCAAATTTTGTTGGCTGGACTGGAAGAATGATTTTGAGGGGTTTGGTCATAATCTTACAAATGAATTTGGGCACAGCAATTTCAGCAGGAAGTACAAGCATGTTATACTGTTGACTTAGATGTTGAGTCAAATTGTTTGGGTGTGATCAGGTTCAAGATGCAGCAAGTTTGTGGCTACATGCTAGGAAACACATCAAAGGTTTTGAGCAAATGCTAGGTGGATCTTGGAAAATTATCAACTTGTTCATTGGATAGTGGTTGAGTTGGAGTTGTTACTTTGAGGTATCAAAGGAAGCTCCGAGATTAATTTATAAGCATGTTCATTTCATGATTGGATACTAATTAGATATTTCTGTGACTAGGGAGAGCAGCCATCCTAAATTTTGTACCTATCACAATCTAATTTGTCTACAAAACACAAACCAACAGTAGCAAATATAAATACACACTCAACAATATTTCTGCACTGATAGATAACTCAAAACTTACATTTGTGGCTACCTCAATAAAGTATGGCACTTATATCACAACAAATCAGTTTCATTGCAAGTCCACTTCTTACTTGTGATCACACTGTTATCAAGTTTACATGGCTCTTTCCGTACTTGATTAGTAGATCGATGATCTGAAAATGAAAGGAAAAGATAACCCTGATCAACTAACCAAATGAGTAAATATCCCTAGGATGCTAGTTTTAAGAGCACCATTTGAAGTATCTTAAATACATACTTGTCAAATTACAATTTATTTTTAAGGAATACATAGCCAAACCTTCTATAAACATTGAGAACATGAGAAAATTCTCCTCTCAGTCCCTTCCTCCCAAGCTCGTTTTCTTCCTTATTGTTACATGGGCCTTGACCATCAATCCTGGCCTATGTGACCCATCACATGTACCACCTCTGGTGCTGCCCCTTTGGATTTTAGCCACCTTTTCTTTTCTTTCTTTTCTTGTTTGTTTTTTGTGTTATATACCACCACCTAACAACCACCAAAACACAAAAGCTAGGGAAAGGTTTACCTGGTTCTGTTTGATGGAGTGAGTAAAGCCATCCAAGGGAAATTGAGAAGAAGGATAACAATGGATGAGAGTGATTGGTTGGAATAAATCAATTTCCAAAATGCCCCTAATGTTAATTTTAGGGGAAATTTCACTAAACTACCTTGTGGTATGCCTTTGTATCATTTCGGGGCTTGTGGTTTGACTTGTGACAATTTAGTACCCTGTGGTGGAATCCGTGAGCATACCGGTGCCAAAAGACATAACCCCGTCAACACTTGCTGACATGGCCAAAAAAAGACATGAAATGACTTTTTTACCCTTATGTAAAAAGGTTTTTTCATTTGAAATGACCTTTTTAGCATGTGAAATGACATGAAATGCCCTTTTTGCCCCAAGGTAAGATGGTCATTTCATGTGAAATGATTTTTTTCCCTATGAAATAACCTTTTTACATAAGGGTAAAAAGGTCATTTCATGTCTTTTTTTTGCCACGTCAGCAAGTGTTGACGGGGTTATGTGTTTTGGCACCAGTATGCTCACAGATTCCACCACAAGGTACTAAACTAAATTGTCACAAGTCAAGCCACAAGCCTCGAAATGATATGGAGGCATACCATAGGGTAGTTTAGTGAAATTTCCCCTAAATTTTATTGCCTTCCATTTTTATTAACTACAGTTACTGAGAAGATTTAATGAGGCTTCGGAGAAGGTGAAGGTCATGGACTCATGGAGCAGCCATTAACCAAACAGAGCTCCATTGTAACCCTAAAAATATCTAATATATATATATATATATATATATATATATATATATATATATATATATATATATATATATATAAGATCCGGCCGACCTTAATACTGTGTAAATAAGGTCGCTTCCTATTTCGGCCCTTGGAGCATGTTTAAAGGATTTCCAACCATACGGATGGGAAGATCATCGAAAAATAAGCTAGTATGTCCATTTTCATACAATTTGGTGACCGTTTGGTCCTCCCACTTAACGGTTCTTATTTTATAGAAATCTTAACGGTTCAGAATTTCAACCATTAAGTGGGAGGACCAAACGGTCACCAAATTGTATGAAAATGGACATGCTAGCTTATTTTTCGATGATCTTCCCATCCGTACGGTTGGAAATCCTTCAAACATGCTCTAAGGGCCGAAATGGCGGCGATTTTGCGATGATCCGGCTGATCGCCGCGATGTCGGGCCTCTCTATAGATATATAGAGTAGTGTTAGGATGAGGCCGGCCGCAAATGCGGCCGCCTCATCCTAACACTATTTTTATATATCAAATACATATAAAATATATATATTATATATATACCTAGTTATCAGAACCGGACCGGACCGCCGGTCCGATTGGCTGAACCGGTGGTCGGTTCGGTCCGGTTCTCCAAATTTACGGTTTTTAAATATTTTATTATTAAAATATTATTTTAATAATAAAATATTATTAAAATAATATATATATTTTTATTTTTTATTTATTTAAAACAGGTTTTTATTATTTAAAATTGTTTTTTACAATAATTTTTTATAATAGTTTTTAAAATAGTTTTTTATAAATTATCTAAAATAGTTTTTTATTATTAATATATATATTGAACCTGCATTGACCCGATTGACTCGGTGGTTGAACCGGTGAACCGGTGACCCAGGACCTTGAATGATTTAATGTCCTGATAACTATGTATATATATAGATTTATCTATATATTTTAGATTATATATATAATTTTTAAATTATCTTATCATAAGAATACAGATATATATATTTTCATATTAAAAACCAGTGATAGGATGAGTCGGCCGCACTTGCGGCCAACCTCATCCTATCACTATATATATATATATATAGGGAGGTGTTAGGGTAGTGCGGTCGGCCTGTCGAGCCCGACCCGATAGTGGTAATGTTAGAGCGGGCAGGCCGCATTTGCGGTCGACCGCACCCTAATACTGCCCTATATATATATATATATATATATATATATATATATATATATATATACAGTCATGTTACTATGGGGCCGGCCTTATCACTATTCATTTAAGGTCGTCTCATTTTGAGGCACTTGGAGAGTATTTTTTCCAAATCCAACCGTATGGATGGAAAGAACATCGAAAAATAAGCTAGCATGTCGATTTTCATACATTTTTGTGACCGTATGATCATTCATTTTAAAGGGTGAAAATTTAACCCGTTAAGATTTCTATAAAATTTTACCCGTTAAGATGAATGATCATGCGATTCAAAATGTGATAAAATCGGCGTGCATTATTTTCGATGTTCTTCCATCCATATATAATTGAATTTGAAAAATACTCCAAGTCTTTCAAAATGGCGACCTTAAATGAACAATATCCTACCGTATGGTATGCTTCCCATATATATATATATATATAGGCGATCTTAGCCGTAGGATTCTTCATTATTTTGCGCACTTTACCGCTTATCTTTAGGAAATCAGTATGGATGGAAAGAATTGAAAAATAAGCTAGCGTATTGAATTTTAAATACAATTTGGGAACTTGTAGGGTCTCATCTTAGCGGGAAAATTTATAGAAATCCTATCGGTTCAAAATTTCACCCGTTAAGATGAAGCCCTATAAGTTCCCAAATTATATAAATCATCATGCTAAACATTTTCGATATTCTTTCCATCCATACGATTTCCTAACACCGCAGTGGGCCAAATAATGACGCAAATGAGCGATGTAATCCGACCGACCTTACCTTATCATGCCCGTATATATATATATATATATATATATATATATAAAAGGGTATTTTCATAATTTTCTTAACGGGGCAGGGCGGATTTAAAATAGACGTTTACCAAACCCGCTCTTTCCCGTACTCTTCATAAAAAATCCCCGCCCGTCACGTACGCCTCCAACAAAAAATCCGCCCCATTCAGGATCGGGTTGAAATCACGCATCGGTCGGTTTTGCTACCCCTAATTAGAGTCACCAATTTAATATGGCATAAATCTGATATCCAATGTGATTGCTACATCTCCTTTGATGACATTGAATGGTAAGGATCTTGAAGAAGATTTTTGGAAATTATCATCCGCCCTTTAAGAAATTGGTATAGGAAGTTAGCCATAACTGAGGATGAGAAAGCCTTTGAGAACTATAAGAGGGCAAAAAAAAAAGGCCAAGAAAGTGGTTAGCGAGGCTTGAGATAAATCTTTAGCCGATTTGTACCAAAAATTGGGGACGTGGGAAGGGGAAAAAGAAATGTATAAGTTAGCACGACTTAGAGATAAAAAAGTGAAAGACCTGAACCAAGTCAAGTACATAAAGGATGAGTCTCAACAAGTCTTGACAAGAGATAAGGAAATCAAGGAGAGATGGAGAAGCTACTTTAATCACCTAGTCAATGCAAGTCATGACATATCTTTGTACGGAGAAGAACCGTAGCTACACACAAAGAATCAGACTCACTCTTAGTGAGGTCAAAGAGGCATTGAAAAAGATGAAGGCTGAAAAAGCCTGTGGCCTGGATAGTATCCCGATTGAAGTTTGGAAGTGTCTTGGAGAAATAGGGGTATTATGGCTTACCAAACTCTATCCTAAGAGGGGGAAATATGCCAAATTTTTGGAGAGAGAGTATTTTGGTGCCTATATATAAGAATAAGGGAGATATTCAAAATTGCACGAACAACTGTGACATTACGTTAATGAGCTACACGATGAAACTCTGGGAGAGGGTAATAGAGCATCAACTCAGGGGTATTACAAAGATGTCAGAGAACCAATTTGACTTTATGCCAGGTAGATCTACAACCGAAGCCATTTTTTCATTAAGGAGCTTGATGGAGATCTACAAAGAGAAGAAGAAGGATCTCGATATGATTTTCATTAACCTAGAGAAAACATATGATGGAGTACCGAGACAAGTTCTTTGGTGGGTATTGGATAAAAAAGACATTCATGTTAAATATATAATATTATTAAGGATATGTACGAAAGAGCAGTTATGATGGAGTTTTCTATAACAGTGGGTTTACATCAGGGATCGGCCTTGAACCCATACTGGTTTACTCTAGTAATGGATGAGTTAAGCAGTTGTATCCAAAATTATATCCCATGATGTATGTTGTTTGTAGAAGATATTGTCCTAGTTGATGAGATTAGGGAGGGAGCTAATCAGAAGTTAGAATTGTGGAAAAACACTCTTGAAAATAAAGGATTTAGATTAAGTAGAAGTAAGACAGAATATATGCATTATAATTTTAGTTTAAGTAGGATAGATGGAGGGGAGAAACTAGGGGGATGGTAGTGCCTAAGTGTAACCATTTTATGTATCTAGTTTCAATTCTCTGGGATGATGGGATAATAGATGAAGATATAACCCATAGAATTAAAACAAGATGACTGAAATGGAGAAGTGCCATAGGTGTGTTATGTGATAAGAAGTGCCTAACAAAGTGAAGGGAAAATTCTATAGAACAACAGTTAAACCAACCATGTTATACGGAAGGGGGTGTTGGGCAACTAAAGTTTAACAAGATGAATATGGTAGAAATGAGGATGTTAAGGTGGATATGTGGTCATATAAGATTGGATAAGATTAGAAATAAACACATCCGACAGAAGGTGCATATTGCACCAATTGAAGATAAAATAAGAGAAGGGCATTTAATATGGTTTGGACATGTATGTCATAGACCCTAGGTTCCCCTGTTCGAAAATGTGATAGTTTAGTAATAGAAGGTATAAAGAGGGGTAGAGGTAGGCTTAAGATTACGTGGAGAGAGATAGTGTCTAAGGACCTACATTTATTAGATGTTGATCCAGATTTTATCTTTGACAAAGTTACATGGAGCAGAGAATTCATATAGCTGACCCCATCAAGTATGAGATTAAGGCTTACTTGTTGTTGTTGTTGTTGTTGTTGTATCATCTGCCCTTTAATAAGTCAAGTTTTAATCCTTGGAAGTTAAGATATGATAGTAGATGTTTTACTGGAAAAATTTTAGGTGTTGCTATCACTAATTTATCTTCCTTAAGTGTGGCTTGTAGTTCTTGCATGATGAAAAAGAATGAGAAGTTAAAAATGTCAGCTTATACCTGCAAACCGCATAATTTATATAAAAACAGGTGTAGACAACCTCTAAGCAACAGTTTTTCCCTAAAAGAAAAACCATTTATATATACCACTTTTGCTCCAAATGAAGTCACCTCTCTGTAGCACTTTATGAAATGATTTTTGTGACTGTTTATTTTGTACCTGTTGCAACTATTTTCCTTTTAAGGAGATTTTAGTAAATAAATAGCTTCTAATCCCACCGATCAATTATTGGATTCATGAATTGAGTTAGTTTATATGGTCTATCAATTACTGTCCAGAGGATTGATTTGTATAATTCTTCTAATAGCATGGATCCTTTGACCACCTTAATTCCATTGAAACATCAATCCCATCAGAACCAGGAACATCTATCGGTGCAGCTGTTGCAGCTTCTGTTACTGTTCCTCCCAAAGGTGTCCGTACTGTTACATTTTCTCTGGCATGGGCTTGCCCTGAAGTGAAGTTTGCTACTGGACAGATATATCACAGGTGAATGGACAAATCCTACTTTAAACAATTGTCTTATCAGAGTTGAGCGTTGTGTTTGTTGCTGATTGAAACTTTTAAAACAGGCGCTATACAAAATTTTATGGCACTGATAGAAATGCAGCTGCAACACTTGTTCGTGATTCAATAATTGGTAATTTTTTTAACATCATGAATGCATGCAAAATGGGATTGTCTCGTCATGGTAATTAATTAATAGATTGTATTGACAATCCATATGGATGATATAGCACGTTCTCAAGGTTGATAGATTTAGGAATTTTTTACTGGTGGATATGAGCAAATTCCTGTAACATTTAGTGTGTTTTTTATTATTTGAACTACCTTGTGCATTGGATGTAGCAGATTGTTTTTCTGGTAGTTGTAATTTTATGGGAGATTGACGACTTAGGAAATTATTGGTTTAGTTGATAACCTGTTATATAAAATTGTAAAAATGAAGGTTTAATGTGAGGGAGTGAAGCCCTTGATGTACAAATTAAGATGTAAACCTTAATCTAGTTCTACAACTTGAGCTACCGAGAGAAGATGTTAGGACCCTGGGTTAAATACTAAATAGTTGCATCCAAAGTACATCTGCATGAGTAATAATGCAAAACATGATGAGATTTTGTAGAAGTCCAGACATATTTATTACGACTCATTGTAACCATTTGGAGGAGTCTATGATCAAGCTATTAAATTATCTTTAAGTCTGGGTTAAGAATGTTGGCACTTCACTAGGATGAATAACCCGAATATAACATATAAGCACTAGCATAACTGGGTAATCTTCTAGCATTTCAAAATAATAATTAGCTAACAAGCCACCTTTGGTTGCAAATACTTCACAATTAGATAAACTACATAGTCTTGCATCCCAATATATTAGCCAAGGCTGAGAAGGATAACCATGTTGTCTGTACCTCATAATGGATGGTTGATTTGGGTTGGTGGTTTGTCATTCAGACATTGACATTTGTATGTCCCATCATTTGTTATAAGCTTGGTTACTGACTTCTGTAAAATTTTATGTTGGATGAAGTAAATAACTATAATTGCAGGATCTGTCTAACTTGTACTACTTTTGCATTTGACTGGGTAATGAATCCCCACTTATTATGCTCTTAAGGTTTGTTTCATACAGTATAACTGAAATATTGTTTTAACTTGATAGATCACTTCATTAAGATGGCTCATGTATGATACACCACTCTATCATCTGTTTTTTACATTTCATCCTACGAGTAATTTTTCCTGTCCTGATTTAAGTTATGGAAGTATTACTTTTTTAAATTTGCTATTCCTATCCTTTTATTTAGACCATGGGTTATGGGAGTCTCAAATTGAAGAATGGCAACAACCTATTTTGAAGGACAATAACCTTCCAGAATGGTATGTTTTACAATCAACCAAAGTAGCTAGCTGGATTTCATACAAACATTAAACTTGATGAAGATTTCTTTATAGGTACCGAGTCACTCTCTTCAATGAGCTCTACTATCTTAATGCTGGAGGAACAATTTGGACAGGTGTTTGTTATTGTGTAGTTCTTTTTGAAATGGAGCTAAGTTAACATTTGTGAGCTTCATATTTTCTTTCACAGATGGGTCACCACCTGTACGAAGCTTCGCGAGCATTGAAAAAATGAAGTTTTCCCTTGATACGGTAAATTCAAATTGTACAAAGGCGACGGACGTTGTCCCTCAGGACAATACAGCAGTTAGTATCCTTGAGAAAATGACTTCAGTACTTGAGAAGATCCATATTCCTGCAGCATCAAATTCTGCTTTTGGGACAGCATTGCTTCAAGGCGAAGAAAATATTGGCCAATTTCTCTATCTTGAAGGGATTGAATATTGCATGTGGAACACTTACGATGTGCATTTCTACTCATCTTTCTCACTTCTCATGCTATTTCCAAAACTTGAACTAAGCATTCAAAGAGATTTTGCAGCGGCAGTTATGATGCATGATCCAGAGAAGGTTCACATTATCAGTGATGGCAAATGGGTGCCGAGAAAGGTTCTTGGGGCTGTTCCTCATGACCTTGGGCTAAATGACCCTTGGTTCAAAGTAAATGCATATACTCTTCACAATACAGACAGATGGAAAGATCTGAACCCCAAATTCGTTTTGCAAGTTTATAGAGATTCAGTGGCTACAGGTGACAAATCCTTTGTGAGGGCTGTTTGGCCGGCAGTCTATATGGCAATGGCTTATATGGATCAATTTGACAAGGATAAAGATGAGATGATTGAAAACGAAGGTATTCCTGATCAGACCTATGATGTCTGGTCAGTAACTGGTGTGAGTGCATACAGTGGGGGCCTTTGGGTGGCTGCCCTACAGGCTGCTTCTGCCATGGCAAATGAAGTTGGTGACCAGGAATCTAGAACCTTGTTTTGGCAGAAGTATCTCAAGGCAAAAGCTGTGTATGAGAAATTGTGGAATGGTTCTTATTTCAACTATGATGATAATGGAGGAAGAACAAGTTCTTCTATTCAAGCTGATCAACTGGCTGGACAATGGTATTTCTTTTTCTTGTAATCAGAATCACCTTTTCCTCCTGATTTCTGCAGTTAACTTCAGATATATATATTCTATCTTCATTCTTTTGTTTTTCCCCTCACTCAGACTACGAGTTGGATTAATGTTTTATGGGTTTTCTCCTTGTTTGAGTGCATATCTGTTGTCATTCAGTTATACTTTTGTCATTTGATTTTCTTCGCTATTGTTATAGTTGGTATGCAATATTACTATTTTTCAGATTTTGCTTATTATATTCATGCATTATATGCTTCCATTTTCACCAGGTAAATTTATCCATTTCAAATTGCTCACACTATGCATGTGTCATTTGACAAATGTAACCACAGTAAACTTCTTATTTCAGGTATGCTAGAGCATGTGGTCTTTTGCCGATTGTTGATGAGGAGAAAGCACTAAAAGCACTTCAAAAGGTTTATGATTTCAATGTTTTAAAAGTTAAGGACGGCAAGCGAGGAGCTGTTAATGGGATGAGACCAGATGGCACTGTTGACATGTCTGCAATGCAATCTAGAGAGATATGGTCTGGAGTGACATATTCTGTAGCTGCTGGTATGATCCATGAAGGTATGGTTCAAACAGGATTTAAAACTGCTCAAGGGGTTTATGAAGCTGCATGGTCTAAAGAAGGACTCGGGTTAGTGCCATTTTCTATACTACCATGCAAAATAATTATATTTTTTTATTTATTTATCTCTGTGGTACATGGTTATGTTAGAAAAAGTTAGTTTCTCATATGTTAACAAGCATATAATGTCATGTGCTCCTTGGTACTTCACATGAACAAGAAACCGTTGATTGAAGATGCCAGTAATCTGAAATAGAAAATTCTTGATACTATTTGAAGGAAAGGAATCCTAGAAAACCTTGGTCTAGATCTTTGAAAAGATTATAACAAATGAATTTGACAATTCTTCTAACCATCAGATACCTTAGAAACCTTCAAACTAAAATTTTAAAAGGATTAAAACAGCATCATTTTCGTAGTTATACCTTTGTGTAATAATTCAGAATACTTTAAACAACCAAGTAGAAATTCCCCAATTAGTTCCCGAATTGCTCGTGTCCTAAACCTCTCAACATATTTGATTTCATATTCAGAGTAAAATTACCATTACATTTTCGCTACTTATTTGTCCAGAGAATGCTTTATTTATTAAGAACCAAATAGGCTTTCTACATTGTGCAAATGCATTGCGAAATTTCTACTTTTATTTCATCTGACTGATAAGTTTATGTCCCAACAACAGATATGCTTTCCAAACACCAGAGTCTTGGAATACCGACGATCAATACAGGTCACTATGCTACATGCGGCCTCTGGCCATATGGGCCATGCAATGGGCATTATCACCCCCAAAGCTTCACAAGGAACCAGAAACATATATAACAGAAGATGCCGACGCCATGCCACATCATAGCTCATTCTCACAAGTTGCCAACTTTCTCAAGTTACCTGAAGATACTTCTAAAAGCTTTCTTCGAGTTGTTTATGAGATGACTTGCAACAGACTGAGATCTTAAACTGTTCTACGTGCCCTCACTACTTTGCATTGATTTTTTATCGCTGCAATTGCAGGGGTATTCAGTATGCAAGCAGAAATAAGATGCATCCTTCAGCTTATGTTTGTATATGTTTCTTTGTTCCTAGAGAATTTGATGTATTTTATTGTTTGTTAGTAATTGATGTTCACGTGCATCTCCAAATGTTCATTTTAAGATTTTTTTTTTAATAAATGTAGACAAATCACTTTTTATTTTGTTTGGTAAAAGACACACTTCATGCATACTTCTATCTCTCAACCTCTTTATTGAAGTGTAGAAGCTAGCCTTCTTGTGAAAGATAAGATTCTATTTTGTGTTTTGAGTTCAAACAAATCTTATGTACTTATTGTTAACCATACATATAATGTACTCTCATGTATAGGACTCACATTGTAACCCTTGTATATATAAGTGGCCAAACGCCCTAATAACATTGATATCGCTTTTCTCTTTTCAAATCTTACATGGTATTAGAGAGGCGGCGATCCTGGATCTGCCTGAGCTGGTGAAAGCTCATCTATTTTGGTGGCTATTGTGAAGTTGGTTGCTGTTGCTTGAGCTGGTGAGAGCTCATCTGTTTTGGTGGTTGGTTGCTGCTGTTTTGGTGGCTGGTTGCTGCGGTTGGTGGCTGGTGTTCCCTTCAAGTAGAGCTGGTTGCTTGCTGTGGCGTTGGTGGCTTGCTTCCCTTCAAGCTGGTGGCTGTCTTGGTTCCCTTCAAGTTGTGGTGAAGGTCCGCTGACGACGAGCTGTGGCTGCAGGCGGGTGGTGTCGACAACAGGGCCCCTGTGGCTGCAGGCGGGTGGATCTGGCCTGTTTTCCTGTTTTGTGTGCTTGAGCTGGAGGCGCGCCTTGAAGAGCTGGCGCCTGCTTGAGCCGGAGACGCGTCTGAAGACGTTGGTGACTGCTGTGTTGGTGGCTTGCTGTGTTGGTTGTTGCTTGATTTGGCTGCTTGTTGCTTGAGCTTGAAGAGCTGGCGATTTGGCTGAAGAGCTGGCTGGTGACTGAAGACGTTGCTTGAGCTGGGTTTGGCTGCTTGTTGCTTGAGCTTGAAGAGCTGGCGGTTGCTTGATTTGGCTGTTTGTGCTGGTGCCTTGCTGTGTTGGCTGCTTGTTGCTTGAGCTTGAGCTGGTGACTGCTAGGCTGGTGTTTGGCTTGGTTTTGTGGCTGTGCTCTTGTATTTGGTGGTTGTTGCCTTGGTGTGCAGAGCTCCGGTGAAGGCGTTGCTGAAGAAGGTGATCTAAGCTACTAAAGCTCACTGGGGTGGTGCTTCAGTCATATCCAAGTGACTGTTGTACTGAAAATTTCAGCTATAAAGTTGTGTTGTTAAAATTGATAAGAGTTGTCACATCAATCACATCCATCTCATTAAGTTGGCAGTGCTTCTTTGTATTTGAGCTGGTTAGTGCTTGGTGGTGTTAGTTGCTTGCCATCTATCATGACATCTTCGTCGTCTCAGCCTCCTAGTTTTCTCGCCCCGATAGATGTCAAGTTGAATGACACCAACTATAAGGAGTAGTTCACTACCGTCCGAGTCATCTTCTCGGACTCGATCTATTTGGGCATGTTGATGGCACCTCTCCGGAGCCTTTTGTGTCTTCTGATATTTCTGATGGCTCTATCTCTGATGTTTCTGCTTCTTCTGACCACCGTGCTTGGTACATTGCTGACCATCGCGCTATGGCCCTCATATGTCAGTCATGTGAACTTGATGTTCGGATGGAAATTGGACATCTTGCTACTGCTCGTGAGATGTGGGAGCACTTGCGTCACATGTTTGAGTCATCCAGCTTTGCTCGTGGGTACGCTGTTATGCAGGATATTGGTCACATTCAGTAGTGTGAGCGCACAGTCCGGGAGTATGTCACTGAGCTGCGGTCTCTTTGGCGTCAGTCTGATTCTTTGGAGACTCCCACTTGCCAGCATTGCACTTGTTGTCAGATTCGTACACGTTCTCGCCAGATCCAACGGACCTATGAGTTTTTGATGCGTCTCCGTCCCGATTTTGAGTCAGTTCGCAGTCAGCTGATTAATCGGGACCCTCTACCTTCCTTTGACGATGTGGTTCGCAGTGTTATCTCTGAGGAGACTAGGCTGAGCACTCTCTCTATCTCTCGCTCTTCTTCAGTTGACACCGTTCTTGCTGTGGCTGCTCCACGTCACTCTGGGTCTCCTGTATTATCCGCTCCCTCCGCTCTGCAGATCGCCTCTCCTGGTCCTCAGTTTTCGTGTCATTACTGCAAGCGGCCAGGGCATATGAAGGCTCAGTGTCCCAAGCGTCCACGGCGGCCGCCACAGCAGCGTTCCCAGACGCGTACTCCTGGAGCTTCGTACTCTCCTCATGCAGCTGCTGTTGAGACTTCCCCTCCTGACTCCACTTCAGACTTTGTATCTCAGATGGCTCAGCTCACTAAGCAGATGCATGGTATGCAGCGGTCCATGCAGTCCGGGTCTTCCTCTGCCATGTCTTCTGCTTCTGGTATGACTTCCTCCTCATGGATCTTGGACTCTGGTGCTACTCATCATATGACCCCAGATCTCACCCATCTCGTTGACCTTTCTACTATTCAACCCTCTTCCACTGTTCGCACTGCTGATGGGGTCCTTTTGCCTGTCATGCAGTCTGGTCATTTTCACTCTACTTCCTTTGACATTCCTGCAGTTTATCATGTCCCTGGCCTCACCTTAAATCTTATTTCTGTTAGTCAGCTCACTGACCATGGTATGATTGTTTCCTTTTCCTCTTTTGATTGCTCTGTGCAGGACCATCTTACAGGCCGGAGGATTGGGACCGGGCGTAGAGTTGGCGGTTTGTATCATCTGGATTATCTTCATCTACCAGCATCAGTTTCTACTTCCATTAGTCCTTCGTCCTTCACTGCTTCTGTGTGTTCATTAGATCGTTGGCATTGTCGCTTAGGTCATGTATCTCGTGATCGCCTGAAACTGTTAACCAGTTCAGGCAGTCTTGGTTCTGTTTCTTCGAGTCCCTTATCTACATGTATGGGTTGTCGGTTAGCCAAACACTTGGCTCTTCCATTTCCTTCTAGTGAGTCTACTTCTGTTGCTCCATTTGATCTTGTGCACTCTGATGTTTGGGGGCCCGCCCCTATCTCCTCTCTTGGAGGCTTTTCTTACTATATTTGTTTTATTGATGATTTTTCACGTTACACTTGGCTTTACCTTATGCGTTCCCGCTCTGAGGTGTTTTCCATCTATTGTCAGTTCGCACAGATGGTTCATACTCAGTTCGGTAAACGCATTAAGGTTTTTCGTTCTGATGGAGCTGGTGAGTATCTCTCTACCTCCTTCCGTGCCTTACTTTCCTCTCATGGCACCCTCTCTCAGCAGTCTTGTCCTCACACACCTGCTCAGAATGGTGTTGCTGAGCGGAAGCATCGTCACCTTCTTGAAACCGCTCGTGCACTCCTCTCTTCTTATGTTCCTCAGCGCTTTTGGGCTGAGGCAGTCATGACCTCTGTCTATCTCATCAATCGCACTCCTTTCCCTATTCTCTCTGGTGTCACTCCTTATGAGCGTCTATACTCTTGTGCCCCTTCTTATGGTCATCTTCGTACGTTTGGTTGTGTTTGCTTTGTGCTCTTGCCCTCAGTTGAATGGACCAAACTTTTACCGCGTTCTGTTATGTGCATTTTTCTTGGCTATAGCTCTGAGCACAAGGGCTATCGCTGCCACGATCCTACATCTCGTCTTCTTCGCATTTCTCGTTATGTTACCTTTCTCGAGGACACATCCTTCTTTTCCACTTCCCCTCCTGATCTTTCCTTTCTTCAGTCGTCGCCTGCTCAATCTTCTCCATATCCTTCTGTTGTACTACCGGACTCTTCTATTCCTCCTGTAGACTCTCCTATGGTCTCCTTTGAGTCTTCCCCTCCACTACTGCCTCTTCCTTCCGAGTCGGGTGATGCTCCTGGTGCTCCTACCGCCCTTACCTCGGACCCTCCTCCTGTTGAAGATGTTCCTGCTATTCCTCCCCGTCGCAACCCCGATCGACTCCGTCGTCCTCCAGCTAGGTTTGCCCTTTCCACAACTCACACCTACTCCGCTAGCTTTGCCTCCTTTCTTGTAGCTGTTCATTCTCATTTCGAGCCCAGATCCTATCATGAGGCACTCCCGCATATCCACTGGCAGCAGGCTATGGCCGAGGAGCTCGGCGCTCTACAACGGATGCATACTTGGGTCTTGTTCCACTACCTGTTGGTGTTACTCCTGTTGGTTGTCGGTGGGTCTAAAAGATCAAGACCCATGTTGATGGCAGTATCGAGCGCCATAAGGCACGTCTTGTTGCTCGTGGTTTTACTCAGGAGTATGGGGTTGATTATGAGGAGACTTTTGCCCCTGTGGCGAAGATGACTACTATTCGTCTTCTTTTAGCCGTTGCAGCAGCTCGTCAGTGACCCCTTTATCAAATACATGTGACCAATGCCTTCTTACATGGGGATCTCTCTGAGGAGGTTTACATGACTCCTCCTCCTGGTCTTTCTCATCCCCCTCAGTATGTTTGTCTGCTCCAGTGGGCTATTTATGGTCTCAAACAGGCTCCTCGGGCATGGTTTGAGCGTTTCCGCAGTGTAGTTCTTGCTTCTGGTTTTACTGAGAGCTCATCTGATTATGCTCTCTTCACTCATCAGACCTCCCGTGGTCTTACTCTTCTTCTTCTTCTATATGTGGATGATATGGTCATTTCTGGTGATGATGCCGACACTATTCTTTCTCTGAAGCAGCGACTACAACATGAGTTTCAGATGAAAGATCTTGGTCATCTTCGCTACTTTCTAGGCCTTGAGGTGGCTTATGCTCGTCGGGGCTACTTAGTGTCTCAGCAGAAATACATCTCGGATATTATTAGTCGAGCATGTCTTACTGACCTTCGTACAACAGCTACTCCTATGGAGCTTCATCACAAATTATCCACTTCCGATGGTGAGCTTCTTCCGGATCCCACTAGATATCGAGAGATTGTGGGTGCTCTTGTTTATTTGACTATCAGCCGACCAGACCTTGCTTATGCCGTTCGTGTCCTCAGCCAGTTTGTTAGTGCTCCCCGCTCTCCTCATTATGCCGCACTTTTACGGGTTCTTCGCTATCTGCGTGGCACCATCACACGCTCCCTGCTTTTCCCTGCTTCCTCTTCTTTGGAGCTTCGAGCCTACTCTGATGCTGACTGGGCGGGTGACTCTACTGATCGGCGGTCTACCACTGGTTTCTGCGTCTTCCTTGGTGATTCCCTTATTTCATGGAAAAGCAAGAAACAACAGACCGTCGCTCTTTCTACTGCTGAAGCTGAGTATGGTGCTATGTCTTCTACCGCCAAGGAAGTTCTTTGGCTTCGTCGACTTCTGATGGACTTTGGTGTTCCTATTACTACTCCCACACCTATTTATGGTGACAACCAAAGTGCCATCAAGATTCCCAAAAATCCAGTATTTCGCCATCACTATCTTGCTGGCACTCTCTCTTCCCTATATTGCCTCTGCTTACCAGATTGCGGATCTCTTCACTAAGGCGCACACTCTTTCTCGTTTTCAGTTCTTGATTGGCAAACTCTCAGTGTATGATCCCCCGTGAGTTTGAGAGGGCGTGTTAACCATACATATAATGTACTCTCATATATAGGACTCACATTGTAACTCTTGTATATATAAGTGGCCAAATGCCCTAATAACATTGATATCGCTTTTCTCTTTTCAAATCTTACACTTATATTTATTATAAAAAAAAAGTGTTTGGAAACTATTTTTAGTTGGACCTCTAATAACCAAAATTAATGGTGGAGATAAAATAGTTAATTGTAAGATATAATAGGGTGATTAAAAAAAGAAATTCTCACATGGAAAATAAAAAAAATCCTAAGACAATGAAAAAATATTTTCAAAATTTTCGAAAAACTATTTATCTATTTTTTAGAAAAATAAAATTATAACAAAAAAACAAAGAGCAATTGGTTTCATGAAGAAATTAAATAAAGAAATAAATAAAATGTAATTTTTTTATATATTTCTTTCTATATATATATATATGGGTAAACTACACAATTAGTCACCCACCTATTTGTGTGTTTCTATTTTGGTCACTCACCTTTAAAAAGTTACGATTCAGTCACCCAACTTTAAGATTCTATGTTTTTAAATCACCCAATCTCACAGATCATGGAGCGTGTTTGAAGGATTTCATCAGATGGATGGGAAGATCATCAAAATAAGCCAACCTCGCCAATTTTCATACAATTTGGAACTGCCGTTTTAACTACTGTTGAAATTCCGACCGCTAGATTTTATAAAATAGAACCGCTAAGTGGGAGGAATTACGGCTGCTACCAAATTGTATTTAAAATCGACACGCAGTTTTATTTTTTGATGATCTTCCCATCCATACGGCCGAAATCCTTCAACATTCCGGTCTGAAATGGACGCACTACACCACGTACGACTTAAAACATGTAAATTTTAAAATCGATCAATCGTAACTTTTTAAAAGTGAGTGACCAAAATAGAAACACACGAATAGGTGGGTGACTAATCGTGTAGTTTACCCTATATATATATATATATATATATATGTTTTTCTTTATTCCGATTAAGCCATTGGAAAACTCCAGTTTCTCAGTGCTCTGTGCTTCCCAGCTCCGGGAATGGCGGACGAAGAGAAAGCGTCGTTGCTACGATTCGGAGTCGGCCAGAGAGTCCACGCGGCCGGGAACCCCAGGAGGATCGGGACGGTGCGCTATGTCGGCCCCGTTGATGGCCACGCCGGTGAATGGGTCGGCGTCGACTGGGACGACGGCGAGGGCAAGCACGATGGCTCCGTCAATGGCGTCCGATACTTCTCGGCGTGGGGCGAACGGTCGGCGTCTCTCGTCCGCGCCAAGAACCTCAGCGCCGGGATCTCGCTCATCGATGCCCTCTATATGCGGTACCGCGGGGACACCACCCAGGAAGAGGAAGGTTCATCCTTGAATCTTGCTTCTTATGGATGTTAATGCGATGGATTTGATGTTTTGTATTTGTGTTATCATTCACAGATGAAATGTATGTTCATTCTATGAGCAACAAGCGTGTGCCGATCCAACTCGTGGGTCGACATAAGGTTGAGGAGAAGTTGAAGCGATTGGAAGAGATCTTCAGCATGTCAATATCTTATTTGGGAGTTAGCTCCATTGGATCTTCTCATGAGATCAGAGATCTAGTCCCAAGTAATTTCTCTTTGGGCTTTGTTGCTAAGTTTTCTACTTATACATTTTCAATTTTATTCACTTGCAAGCATATTATGATGATCCATTCATTCCTTGTGAATTCAGGGATTTTCTTGAATAGTTCCATTCAAATATTGAGATTGTAGTCTTATTCTTGCTATATTTAGAGAGAATGTGATAGATTTGACCCTGCTATATTTAGTGAGAATGTGATAGATTTGACCCCAAGATAGTTGAGAATAGTTTGAGTTATGATTTTGTTAACATTCAGCTCATAGCCATGACAAATAGACATTTCCTTACTATCATTGATTGGTATGCTTTATTTATATATATATTTATTTATTTCAGAACTCAAGGAGCTTGATTTGACTGGGAACCTTATCTCGAAGTGGCAAGTATGTTTCTTTTTTAATTCAACAAATTCAGTTGGTCCGTGCACTTCTCTAGAGGAAAGAGGTTACTGACTGGTTGTTTATCTTTGGAGACACCAAAAGTAAAAATGCTTTCTTGAAGTGGAAACATAATCTCCTTTAGAGCATGATGGCGGTTAGCTGTTCTTTTCAATGATTTCTGTAGTCTGGAGTTATTTAATATTATTGTACCCTGGCAAACAGTTTATAGAAGTTTATGAACGTTAGGCTATTCTTGTAGTTAGATTGTTTAGATCAGCCATGGCTGGGAAAGAAGACAGTATGTATTCTTAACATGGGTTTATAGCTCAGCTGTCTGGGTTAAAACATGTCTGACTCAATTTGTCCAACCCAACCTGGTTAAGAATCAGTATTCTTTAGTTGACATTGTTAATTCTTGAGTCTTGGATTTGATAGCTAGTTCCAAGCAGATTCATATCAAAGACTTCACAAACGTGTATATCCTTCCCATGACTTATTGTACCCCATTTGCTTGAACCATTGCATTATTGCACCAACTTCAACATCCACTCTGTGTATATTCTAACTCATCGTTCCTGATAAAGAGGTGCATTTTTTTCTCATACCCCATTTGCTTGAACCATTGCATTATTTTTCAGTTTTATGGTGGAGTTTGTAACATTATATTTCTTCATCATTCTGTTGTGTAAGTGATTCATTTTGATATGTATATGCTAATTCTAATGCTGAGACCGTATTATGATAACTATCTTCCTGACTTAATTAGTTGGAAGTACTATTGTAATATATCTTGCTGAAATTGATGGGTAAGTATCAAGTTAGTTGCATGCAGGATATTGCTTCTCTTTGCAAAGCTTTACCAGCTCTTGAAGTTCTCAATCTTACATCCAATTTTATGGAGGATGATACTGATATAGCTGAGTTTCCATCACTCAATAACATCCGTGTTTTGGTTCTTAATAACTGTGGTGTAACATGGGAACAGGTAATCCTTGTCTTTGTAAACCTTGGGTTATATTGGTTCTCTTCTATTGTTTCATCTTGTCAAATTCACTCATTTGGTTAAACAGGTTGAAAAGCTTAAGCCATCACTTGCATCCATCAAAGAGCTACATTTAATGGGAAATAAGTTACAAAGAATCGTGGTTAGTCCTGAAATCTTATGCCCTTGAACTACTTTTTCTATCGTTAGTATCACAAATTTATGCTGATAGGATTGAAGAATTTGATAGGAATCATGCTGTTTTAGAAGCTTTACGGAATTTTTTTTTTGACCTTGTTAACCTGGTGTAAAGCGTTCACTTCCAATTTGTCTGATATATTTGGTAAGAACTGTTTAACTTGTTAGCTGAATAAAACATAATCTTCTTGCATCATCAATCTTTTGGGATATTCTGGTCTGATATATTTGAGATTTTATTTTATTGATGTATTTAATGGTCAATAGATACAACTTAGGTTTCCTATGTTATGCAAGAGTAACAAGAAACTTTTTTTTTAATTTTTTTTTGAAATACAGGCCTCTCCACCACATACAAAATTTGTTACGGGATTTGATTCATTGTTTCTCCTAAATTTGGAAGACAACTTTATTGATGAATGGGATGAAGTTGTCAAGCTTTGCCATCTTAGAAGGTAATAATACAGTTAATACATTTTAATTCTCTTATTCTGTTTCTTTTATCTGGGTTTGCTTTATATATCTATCTATCTATCTATCTATCTATCTATCTATCTATATATATATATATATATATATATTTGGGAGTTGTTGGTAATATCGAATTTTGTTTTCAGCTTGGAACAGCTTCATTTGAACAAAAACAAATTGAAGCATATATATTATCCTGCAAGTCAAGATTTGTTGGGTAGCACAAAGGTAGAAAATAGATGTGACAGGGCATTCGACAATTTGCAGTGTCTTCTTCTAGGTAATTTTTAGACCTTGACTTTTAAAATTTGAATGCAGTTTTCAAACCTTGGTTTTCTCATAGATATTTAGAATTCAAGATGAATTTTTGAAGCATTGTTTCCTTTCTGGTGTATCTTTGTCAAATCTGCTATCATTTTTGGTGATTGGTTATGCTTTCATTCTTTGCTTACCATTAGCTATTGTTTTGCTTCAGGATCCAATCAGATTGAGGACTTGGCTTCTATTGATTCCCTAAACTTTTTCCCTAATTTGTTGGTGAGCATGGCTTTTTTTGTTTTTTGAAAAATGAGTTAAACAATTCATTGAGCCTTTTTCCTATCCTTTCACTTGGTTCCATTAGAAAAAAGTAGGTGGCAGAGTTATTTATAATATGAAGGTCAGGTCTTGTTACTTCCACTGTTTCAGATTTTGGATTTCTAGCTGTATGGGAAATTTATAATGTATCTATATTATTTTAAACACATCAGTATAAATTCAGAGGCATTAAATGAGCTGGCCAAAGTCATGAGTCACTTATGGTATATATATTTTTTTCTAGCATACACATAGACGGCAAAAAGGGCAGCCCGGTGCTACAAAGCTCCTGTATTGTCCGGGGTCCGGGGAAGGATCGGACCACTTGGGTCTATTGTACGCAACCTTACCCTGCTTTTAAAGCAAGAGGCTGTTTCCATAACTCGAACCCGGGACCTCCAGGTCACAACGCAACAACTTTACCATTGCGCCGAGGCTCCCCTTCTTAAGATACACAGAGACCAATAAGTTTAAATCTATAAATACATGCCACTACGAGGGATGCATCTGTGGAAGCACATGCTTTCTTATGCATTAACAGTTGTAGATCATGATGACTTTTTTTTTCTTTAGTTTGGAATTTTAAAATTTGGTAGTGTATATCTCAGGACAGAATGTTTATCTGTGATGGTAAAGGTAAGTTAAAGAGAGTTAGAGAGGGTAATCATAATATTTGAATGCTTTAGGATGAATAACACTCTACTGCCATGCCTCAGGGATTTGATGCCCTTTTGATCAACCAAGGAAACATGGATTAAACCTTCTTGCTTCTGTAATAAATTTGGAAGCTAATCTTTGAGAATCAGTGATGAACCTTATGCTTTTGTTAGTCATAAATTATATATTGTGTTAAATATTGTAAATGCATACAGTTGTCATTGCCCATGGAAAATATGTTGATGTTTCTATGTTAATTGTATTTGCTTCAGACCTATTTAACTTAAATTTGAAAAGAAAAAATCCCAAAATTTCAATCCCTGGATGGGATTTATTTTTTCTTGGATGCAAAATCACATAAAAAGTGTAATTAGGTTCCTAGCAAATAGCAATATGAATAATAAATGACAAATACTGGACATCAATATTGCTTTATTTACACGAGCAACTCTCGCAAGTGTCCTAGAACCGAATGTTTCTATCATCATTTAAGTGATTCAGATAGAAAGTATTGTTATAATTGTGTTACTTCTTATTTGACTCTAGTTGTATTGAGATTCCTTAACACTTTGTTTATTCATGAAGTATGTTAGGCTCTCAGAGAATCCAATTGCTGATCCAGTTAAAGGTGGTTTGCCAAGATTTGTTCTGGTTGCACGTCTAGGAAAAGTCAAAATACTAAATGGGAGTGAGGTACTATCAGTATTTACCATACTGCTGATTTGTTATCTCATATTCTGTGCTGACAACAGTTCATGAATTATACACTCTTATTTTTCATTATGTAGATAAGCTCTCGTGAGAGGAAGGAATCTGAAATTCGGTGAGCTGACACTTTCCTTCTTTTAAATACCTAGTAATATTTGCTTTACTTTCTGTTTGGCCCCTCTATATTCACTTCTCAAAGATTAATATCTGCATCTTTGTTGTTGTCAACAACTTCTTTGTTTTGCTGTTGCATTTTGCAGTAATGAGCTATTCAAGCAATATTATTGTTTCCATGGTCGAAGTTCCTTTGACCAAGAAAATCCATTAATTCTCTTCTGGAAATGGATTTAGTTGAAAAGCAATTTTTTTCTATTAATGCCCTCTCCCTCTTCATAATACAATTTGGTAGCAAATATATTACTAAAAGTCAGACCAGCAAGAATTAAAGTGTATTTAAAATGACCTTTATGCAATCTGCACAAAGAGTAAAGACATGTAGAGGATCAGTGAATTGAGACTCTTGCTTCTGTTGAATGGATGATAAAGAGGAGTTGAAAGTGAAGGATGACCTGCTGAAATGCTGGAATGAATGAAATCTATGGTAGCAAAAATGCATGCCATGATAAAAATGAGTTGACGATAAGGATCTGAAAGCTGCATGATAAATGCAAGAAGGCTTCATGGTTGCAGTTAGTATGTGATTTCCTTGTACAATGTTTTTTTCCCTTGTTCCTGTTTATAGGAATATATGAGGATTCCACATAAAGAATATGCATATTTGTTATTTGTTTGGACTTTGGAGTATGAAAGCCCTTGTGCTTGCTGGACTAGGTAGTCAAATTCATTGGAGTAATCATATCATACCACTCACAAATGCATTCCATGGATGTCTTTTTTCCTTTTTTGTTAATTTATTCTCATAGCAATAACTGATTTAAAGCTTAAATTATTTGAGTATAAGTTATGTCTGATCAGAAACAATGCAGATATGTTCGTCTCGTCATGGCCAAGATGCAGACAGAAAATTTAGTGGAGATTGAGCAACTGCATCCTAGGTAAGTTAATCTATGTTTAAGGCATTTTTCAGCTTGAATACTTGCTACAGCATAAATGCTGGCACCAAAGATCAATTTATGCATGAATAATAGAAGAGTTTATATATGCTAAGCTGTTATGTTTTGTTTGTGCGTCTGCATGTTTTTTTGTTTGACCATTTTCATATGTATTTTGTGCCTAGGTGTGCTTGTGTGTAGGGGTGTAATCGCTCGAGCTCGAGCTGAGTAGTAACTAGTAAGGTGCTCGAGCTCGAGCTCGACTAAAAACTCGTTGCTTGATACTCAGCTCAAACTGGACCGAGTTTTGTTTTTATAGCTCGTGCTTAGCTTGATACATTAATCGAGCTACTCTAGCTCGCTTATTAAGCTCAAAATTTATTTGATTTGATTATAAATATTCTTCTGCTTGAACTCGAGCTCAAGCTCGATTATTCAAAGCTTTTTCCCTTCATTTTCATCAATTAAATAAAAACTTTTTTTCATCCAAAACACCTTATATTCCACATCAATATACCTAATAAAAAAAAACAATATTACAATAACAACAATAACATCATAAATACCAACAATAATATATCTAACAAAGAAAACATTGTTCCACTTGACCAAATAAAACAACTAGAACAATATTACAAATTTATAATAACATCAATATTGACAATAACTACCAATATTACGATAGCATCAAGATACCTATCAAAGCAAACAATATTCCACTTGAACAAATAGAACAACTAAAACAACAATATTGTTTGGTTTTTTGATAAAAGTTTACAATTCATACTTCCAACAACAAAATACAACATTAACTCCACCACTTGCAAGTGGCAATGCAAACATAATATTAAATTTTAAGCAAAGAAGTCTATAGCAAACAACAAAACAACACATGCTCTTAGGATCAGAGTGTCTTGAAGTGAAGGGTTGCCCCATATTTTCCATCAAACCTACACAAAAGAATAATTAGAGAACAAAACATTTTAATAACTAATGGTAAGGAAAATAGTAAGGAAAATAGTAAGGCATGAATAAATAACTTTAAACATTATTAATATGCAAAAGTAATGCTTCATACCATTTAAGACTTCAACTTCAAGATATTTTAAGGGTAATTTCAACCGGCTTTTTCTTTTTTTAATATGGACAAAGTAAAATAAAAATAGTCAAAAATCATATTAAAGCATTAATAAAAGAAAAAAAAGAAAAAAATAAAATTAATTATAGAAAAATTACAATTAAATTCAATCAAAAGTAGATCACATTAAAGAAAAATCATAATAATACTTGAGCAAAAACAAAATCGTTTTGAAATAGAAAAGAGCAACTATAAACTCATTTTGTTGTTCTTCTTCTTCACTCCATAAAAAGATTTCAACACCAATCTTCTCCACAAAGTAATGTTTGCACTGTTTCAGGAGCTAATGAAACACGATAAGTATCAATAACCCTACTAACTGCACTAAAAGTAGTCTCTGAAGCCACTGTAGTGATAAGAATAGAGAGTATATCACGAGTTAGTCTAAACAAGATGTGATATATTAAAGTATTACTTTTCCACCATTCTAAAGTATTAAATTGATTAGGATCTTCTTAAAAAATAAACCAACCTTCAAATAGATAGGCATCAATATTAGATTATTGTGATGGCGCTTTTTCAATATGTTTTACATAACTTGCAAATTCAGACAAATATGAACTAGAATCTTTGTCATTCTTACCAATGTCATTACTATTAATCATTGGAGTTTCACTACTATGCTTGCTACCATGTTGATACTCGCAAACATATTTTTCATAAATTTCATATAGAGCCTCTCAAACTTTGATAATATTTCCTCTTGCTTCTGTACCTGAGTATATCCTAGTCAAACAAAACTCAACAACCCTCATTTTACACCTTAGATCCAAGATAATAGCCATAAACATTAGCAAATTATATGCCTCCCAATATTTATCAAACTTAATATTCATTCAACCAATCATTGCCCGAATAAAATCATCCTCATAATTTGCCTTTTTATCTAGCAACACTTTCACATGATAGACTTCATTTCAGAATAAGTTGGAAGTTGGATAATCACTACCAAAGATAATTTTTGTAACTGCATTAAACACATCCAAAATCTCACAAATTTTTTTCCATTTTTTTCCAATCTTCAGGGCTTGGACAATATTGATAAAGAGATTCTCAATCTTTGAACATTGGAAAAACTTCTTTGAATTTTATTGCAACTGATAGTATCTCATATGTTGAATTCCAACATGTTTTACAATCAAGAATAAGTTTTCTCTTTGGCAACTGCAACTGCAGCTGCTGCACAATATCAGAAAATGAGTTAAATCTTGCCTTATTCTGTTTAATAAATCTTACACTTTTATGAATATCTTTAATCATATCTTCAATTTCAGAAATGCCATCTTGAACCATGAGATTTAAAATGTGTGTACAACAATGAATATGGAACAACTTTCCTCACAAAACAACTTTTTAGTTCTTGAAAAAGTATCTTTAAGAATTCTAATTACCACCTTATTGCTTTGAAGCATTATGAACAAAAATAGTGAACACTTTATTCTCAATTCCCCACTCCTTCAAATTCTAAAAAATACAATATGTAATCTCAATACCTCGACAAGGAGCTGGGATGTGAACAAAATTGATGATACGCTTTTGCAATCTCCAATTAGAATCGATAAAGTGGGTCGTCAATACCATATACTCAATCTTTTGATTGTTTGACTTCCACAAATCTGTTGTCAAACTCATCTTACTTACATTCTTCAACAATGCCTTTAATTTCTTCTTTTCAACCTCATAAACTTGCATGCAATCTTTCTTGATCATAACACATGATACTTTTTCCCATTCAGGTATTCCACGTTTTTGCATCATATTAAAACTTCCTCTTCCATTATCGAAAAGGGGTGTTTATGCATGAGTATCCAATGTGTAGCTGCCTTTCTCATTTTTGTCATATCAAACTTGTCATTTGTGAAGACTAGTAGCATTTCAACGTTGCCACTATCTCCTGCTTCTACAGGTTGGAAAGAAATTCTTTGTTGTTGATTTTGATAAACTTTTCTCTTCACACAAGTTGACAAATTTCTTTTAAATTGAGTTGTGCTTTTACTAGCACTTAAGGCATCTTTAATGGGGTTTATCAACGCGCTTAATGAGTGCTCAGTGAAAGTGGGATCATTAAGAGAGGTTGGTGGTCACCAACCGCTCAAAAGTGGGACTCGTTCCATTTTTTTTTAAATGGCCCTTTATTTAAGAAAAAAACTAACCGTTACTAAATGACCGTTGTATTTATTTAGTAACAGTTAGTTTTTTTTTTTTTGTAAAATTAAGTCATTTAAAAAAATATGGGATGGGTCCTACTTTTTAGTGGTTGGCTCTCAATGGCCACTAACCTCTCTTAATGATGTCCACTTTCACTGAGCGTTCATTAAGCGCATTGATAAAGCCCGTAAAGATACCCTAAGTTCTAGCAAAAGTACAACCCAATTTAAAAGACATTTGTTAACTTGTGTGAAGAGAAAAGTTAATCAAAATCAACAATAAAGAATCTATTTCCAACCTGTAGAAGCAAGAGGTAGTGGTAATGTTAAAATGCTACCAGCCTTCACAAATGACAAGTTTAATATAGCAAAAATGAGAGAGGCAACTGCACATTGGATCCTCATGCCTAAGTACACCTTTTTCGATAATGGAAGAAGAAGGTTTTAATATGATGCAAAAACGTGGGATGCCTGAATGTTAAAAAGTATCACGTGTTACAATCAAGAAGGATTACATGCAAGAGTATGAGGTTGAAAAGAAGATATTTTAGGCATTGTTGAAAAATGTAGGTAAGATAAGTTTGACGACATATTTGTGGAAGTCAAACAATCAAAAGATTGAGTATATGGTATTGATGACCCACTTTATCGATTCTAATTGGAGATTGCAAAAGCGTATCATCAATTTTGTTCACATCCCACCTCTTCGTCGAGGTATTGAGATTATATATTGTATTTTTAAGTGTTTGAAGGAGTGGGGAATTGAGAACAAAGTGTTCACTATTTTAGTTGACAATGCTTCAAGCAATAAGGTGGTAATTAGAATTCTTAAAGATACTTTTTCAAGAACTAAGAAGTTGCTTTGTGGAGGAAAGTTGTTCTATGTTCATTGTTGTACACACATCCTAAATCTCATGGTTCAAGATGGCATTTCTGAAATTGAAGATATAATTAAAGATATTCATGGAAGTGTAAGATTTCTTAAACATATTGAGGCAAGGCTTAACTCATTTTCTGATATTGTGCGGCAGCTGCAGTTGCGAGAAAGAAAACTTATTCTTGATTGTAAAATATGTTGGAATTCAACATTTGAGATGCTATCAGTTGCAATAAAATTCAAAGAAGTTTTTCCAGTGTTCAAAGATTGAGAATCTCTTTATCAATGTTGTCTAAGCCCTGAAGATTGGAAAAAAGTGGAAAAAAAAATTTGTGAGATTTTGGATGTGTTTAATGCAGTTACAAAAATTATCTTTGGTAGTGATTATCCAACTTCCAACTTATTTTTAAATGAAGTCTATCAAGTGAAAGTGTTGTTAGATAAAAAGGCAAATTATGAAGATAATTTTATTCGGGCAATGATTGGTCGAATGAATATTAAGTTTGATAAGTATTGGGGGAATGTAATTTGCTAATGTTTGTGGCTGCTATCTTGGATCCAAGGTGTAAAATGAGAGTTGTTGAGTTTGTTTGACTAGGATGTACTCCAATATAGAAGTAAGAGGAAATATTATCAAAGTTTGAGAGGCTTTATATGAAATTTATGAAAAATATGTTTGCGAGTATCAACATGGCAGCGAGCAAAGTAGTGAAACTCCAATGATTAACAGTGATAGCATTGGTAAGAATGACAAAGCTTCTAGCTCATGTTTGTATGAATTTGCAAGTTATGTAAAATCTAATGAAAAAGCGCCATCATAATAATCTGATATTGATGCCTACCTAGTTGAGGTTTGCTTTATTTTTGAAGAAGATCCTAATAAAATTAATGCTTTAGAATGGTGGAAAAGTAATACTTTAATATATCACATCTTGTTTAGATTGACTCGTGATATACTCTCTATTCCTATCACTACAGTGGCTTCAGAGGTTATCTTTAGTGCAGGTAGTAGGGTTATTGATACTTATCATGCGTCATTAGCTCTTGAAACAGTGCAAGCATTACTTTGTGGAGAAGATTGGTGTCGAAATCTTCATGGAGTGAAGAAGAAGAACAATGTGAGTTCATAGTTGCTCTTTTTCTATTTCAAACTGATTTTGTTTTTTCTTAAGTATTATTATTAGTTTTCTTTAATGTGATCTACTTTTGATTGAATTAATTGTAATTTTGCTATAGTAATTCTATTTTTTTTCTTTTATTTTTTTTATTAATGCTTTAGTATGATTTTTGACTATTTTTATTTTACTTTGTCTATATTAGAAAGAGAAGAAGCCATTTGAAATTACACTTAATGAAGTCTTAAATGGTATGAAGCATTACTTTTGGATATTAATAATGTTTAAGTTATTTATTATGCCTTATTATTTTCCTTACCATTAGTTATTAAAATATTTTGTTCTCTAATTATTCTTTTGTGTAGGTTTGATGGAAAATATGGGGCAAACCTTCACTTCAACTTCAAGACACTTTGATCCTAAAAGCATGTTAATGTGTTGACTAGTTGTCTTTTTCTTTTTTTTTTTTTTTTTTGTTTGCTATAGACTTCTTTGCTTAAAATTTAATATTATGTTTGTATTTTGTTGTTGGAAGTATGAATTGTAAACTTTTTTCAAAAAACTAAACAATATTGTTGTTTTAGTTATTCTATTTGTTCAAGTGGAATATTGTTTGCTTTGATAGGTATCCTGATGCTATTGTAATATTGGTAGTTATTGTCATTATCAATTTATGATATTGATGTTATTATAAATTTGTAATATTGTTCTAGTTGTTTTATTTGGTCAAGTGGAACATTGTTTTCTTTGTTAGGTATATTATTGTTGGTATTTATGATGTTATTGTTGTTATTGTAATATTGTTTTTTTATTAAGTATATTGATGTGGAATATCAGGTGTTTTGGATGAAAAAAAAGTTTTATTTAATTGATGAAAATGAAGGGAAAAAGCTTTGAATAATTGAGCTCGAGCTCAAGTAGCTCGATTTATGTATCGAGCTGAGCTCAAGCTATAAAAACAAAACTCGGTCGAATTTGAGCCTGAGTATCGAGCAGCAAGTTTTCAATCGAGCTTGAGCACCTTACTACTCGAGCTCGATTGATTACACCCCTACTTCTGTGTCATGTGTAGGCTTGCTTCTTTGTGGATGGCCATCAAAAAGAAGTTTCAGTAGTCAATATTTTGTGATAATTGAGTTATGATGTTTTACTTGGATATGATTTGTTTGATACCTACTGAAATGCTGGAATTTTAAGCCAGATATAGCATCAGTACTTGGGGCACAGATTTTGGAATACTATTAACTATGACTTAGGAGGCTTGCGCAGAGAAATTGCTTTTTAAAACAATCCTTCTACCCGGTCAGAAATCAATGTTTTCTGAGTAACAAATTAGTCACATGTTACCAGCTCATTTTTTTAATTCGAAAATTGTATTTCATGAACAATTTCATTAAGCATGTAATCATAATGTGATGCGTATCCAACAATTAACTAATTCCTGACTCAGATTTTCTGAGCTTAAGTTGCTGCATGGTATTGATGATGAGAAACCATTAACTGGAACTACAGGCCCTCAAAAAATGGCATCTGGATTTCTAAGTAAGAATCTGAGCATTTTAAGAAACTTCTGTTGGCATTATATTTGTGAATGAGATTATATCCTCTGCAGGTATCACATTGAAATGTGTGGGACCTTCCATTGGAGAGAAGTTACCTTTGACAAAAAAGTTACCACCAAACACTACTGTATGTATATCTCTCTATATGCCCAGCTATATTTACTATTATTTTATTGCATTCTATTTTTCATTTTTTTTTTCATTATTTGAGAAGCCATGAAAGAACCTTGAGGTTTGACCATTTTAAGTTTTCCATTCTAGAATTTTTAAATTTATAAACATTAGTTGGAATCAAATATTCAGCAAGAAAAAAAGTGTATTTTGAGTCCCACTTTCCAGTTTCCAATGTACTGGTTAATTTAATATGATTACTTTTTTTATAGAAACTTCATCGTCATTCAAAGGCTGAAAGTGTCCCTTAATATATTATTGTTTATTGGTGTAAGAATTTTTTATATACTCAACTGCTTGATTTTCACTTTCTCCTTTACACACTAGAGGAATCATTTATGAAATAAATAACATTCAATAAATTTGATGATTTCCTTCAAGTATTAGATATATTATTTTATTTTTGGAATTAATTCTTCCTGTAGAAAATTGCTACCCCTTGGGCATTTAGTTTTTCTCTCGTTGCATATCCTGCTATAACAGTTTTTAGAGCACCTTTTCATGATCATACCTTCTATAAATATTCACTCCTATTGTTATAATTTACTTTGCTTGTTGTGTCTCTCTTCTCAGGTAGGTAGGCTAAAGACTCTTTGTGAGAGTTTTTTTAAACTGAAAGGTATCAGACCAAGATTGTTCATTCAAGAAGAGGTATGTATTTTGATTGTGTATATAAACATTATTCTTTCTTTTGTAATTTATGAACATGATAGTAAAACTGCAGCTGATACACTAAAGATGCATTTGCTTTTGTTATTAATATTTTATCCAATAGTTTATGGAAAGAGTTTCATCTGTCACATGATGTCTTTTCTTGTTCTTTATTATTATCTAATGTTGAGTAAGGCACTGATGTGTTTTCCTTTCTCCTTCTAACGAGTAAATTGACCACACCCTTGATTATTATTAGTCTCAAATTTGATATGCACCTTTGCCATATGTATCTGAAGATTCAGCACATATAGTTCACATACTCAGAAGGCATCTTCTACATCTGACTTGTTATAACCATGAGCTTACAACAGGGTTCACCATTGCCTCAATTGCTTGATGATGACATGGCTTCTTTGGTGGACCTTGGAATTGGTTCAGAAGCAACTATTCTGGTGGATGAAGAAAGTTCCTGATTTTGAATGTCTGTTTCAGAGCATTAGCAACAATGGGGTGAGTACTGAAAGTCTGAAAGTTATGCCATTATACCAATCATTTTTTTATTTTATTTTATTTTTTTTTGGGTAGAAAGAGCTAATACATTAAGCTAATTATAACAGAAGGTCTAAACTTTACAAAATTCTCCAGGAGCCAAGGAGGCATATCCTGAAGTTCATGAAAACTATTACATCTATGTGATTCTCTAGCCATATGAGCTAGTGCATCTGCAAAAGAGTTCTTCTCTCTTGGTATATGACTAACATCCCAATTCCTCAGTTTCTTCAGTAGTTCGAGGCATGCTTCAGTCTTCTTCTTGTCCTCCAATTGTAATCTTCAACATCTTCATTCATGCAGCTTTCATTATACTGAGACCTCAAACACTCGTCTCTTTGCTTGCAGTAAACAATTTCTATTACTGCAATCCATGTTCTGTTTTCTGAGACTTCAGAACAGGCAAACAATTGCATGGATTTATCACTCCAATTGTAAGCTGTTCTAGTTTATAAATGCTTTTGCATGATTGTTCAATTATTATAACTGACTGAATACTCCAATTCACTCTCTACCCCTGATTCTGAACTTGTATTTTAATTTTATTCAAGAATCTGTTTCTTCTCTAGGGTTTAATGAGATTTTGTACTGTAAAAGTGGCCTTGATTCTTAGCAATCCAACTATTGTTGTCAAATTAATCTCTGCATTCTTGAATTATATATATATATATATAAATTGGATTTTGATTGTGAAATTATTGTTTCTGTTGGTTGTGGATAAAGAAAATGGTTTTCTATTTAATCTAGATGATAAGAGTTTCGATTTGTTTATTATATACTAAGCGTGCTGTTTAGGTTAGTTATTTTATTAGAATAAAACCTAATATCGAAAGATACTATCGGAAACTAAAAACAAAAACCTGAAATTCCTCATCTATTTTAAATAATTCAATTTATAAGATATATTAGCAAAGAAACCGGTTGTTATCTTATCTCTTCATTCTTGCCTCGAGATCGTATCATCAGCAATCGTGCGGTGATCGCGTGTCAGGTTCATCATATCTTTTATCCATTCCTATCGAAGGAAGCGGGGGGTTCTTATTTATTCCTTAATCCTCATCTCCTATGCTCGTCTTCAATGGACGAGCACTCCGATCTCGACGATTGGGAGATCCTCCCAGCGTCCGGGGGATTCAATGGCGTCGTCGTCGAGGCCATTCAATCCGACTACTTCTCTCTGAATTTCACCAAGCCCATCGGGGCGGCGGTACCGGAGTCAGATCTCGTCTCTTCCATCTCTAGTGACGATGGATCGGCTTCGGTTGATGCGCTCGAATCGGGAGATGGTGAGCCGATGGAGTTGGTAAGCAACGACGAGGATCTCGTCTCTTCCATCTATACCCACCATGGATTGGCTTCGGTTGATGTACAGGAATCGGGAGATGGCGAGCTGAACGAGATGATGGTAAGCAACAACGAGGATCTCGTCAATTCCATCTCTACCAACCATGGTTCGGCTTCGGTTATCGAGTCGGTAAGCAGCAACGATGATGTGCCATTGATCGAACATGGTGGAATCGCTGAGGTTTTCAGTGGCGAAGATGGAGTAGATCTTGGAGTGGTTGATCGGGAATCGCGTACTGGTGAAGCTGACAAGGTGGAGGCCGATTCTGATCCGGATGTTCTCCCTGTTGCTGAGACAGAGAAGAGAGAGATGGCTTGGTGGAAGATGCCAATAGAGCTTTTGAAGAACTATGGAGTCAACGTGAACCCCGTTTATTGCCTCCCTGTGGCTGCCGTCGCCATCTTTGGCCTCGTTGTCGTTGGCAATAGGTTGTACACGATGCAGCAGCAGAGCCGGAAGACGACTCCTGTCAAGATCAGTGTGGAGCAACAGGTGAGAGATTTTATTGCCTTTACTTTATTTGTTTATCCATTACTTCGATTAGCTATCTTGTTTCTTCAACACAACAACAACAACAACAACAACTAAGCCTTAATCCCATACGAGATGGGGTCGGCTATATGGATTCTCTGTCTTCATGTCGCTCTCAAATATGAAATAATATCTTGTTTCTTCAAACATGATTTTTTTTTTAGCTATCTTGTTTCAATTAGCTATCTTTGTGTGCTCGATTCAAAAATTTGATAGTTTAATAATAGAAGATAAGAAGGGTAAATGTAAGTCTAGAATTACATGGAAAGAGATAGTATTTTATGTGTATTAGATATTGAACCGGATGTGACAAAGAATTCATATAGCCGACCCTATCTAGCATGGGATTAAGGTTTAGTTATTGTTCATGAGTTATGTATCATTGTTCATCTGAAATCTAAATATATACAAAGTGTAGTCCAATCAGCAGTTTTATAGTCACTATTTCATATATAATGTATGTATGTATGTATATATATATGTGTATGTATTAATTATAGTTACTACTGTTAGTGTGTTATTTTCTTTTATTATATTCGATGACACTGATCCCTTTGCTTGTAATCAATCTTATCTCTGTTTTGTAATTTTATTTAACATTTTTTATAAGCTTATTATGCATAATAGTTGTGATTCTTTGAATTTACCATATATCCTTATATGTCAAAATTTATCTAGAATCAGTTGAGGAGTCATCATGCAGTGTTGTTGTTCCTATAGCATGAACTTCAACTTTAGTATTATGGAGTTTTGTGTGTTCTTGTTCATCCCTTTTGTGTGGGCATATCAACTTAGACTACTTTTTATGGATGATGTTTAGATGATGATTATTAGTTACAAATTCGTGTGCACAACTAATACTTTGTTCAGTGTATGTGTAGCCAGATTAGCTAGCTATAAAGAAATCCAAACCTGACTTGAAAATTGAAACCAGATGCTTATCAGACTTGGATACTTAATCTGACTTAGCATAACCATAGATCATCAGTATGGATTTGTAAGGGGTTTGCATTGCGAGAAGTATAATTATTTCCAATCATGAGATAATACTTAAAGAGTGCAAATCAAAACCATTTTGGAGACAAAAGTTTATAGTTTGTGTTTGCTCTAATCTACAAATTTTATCTGTTGAAATTTTCTGTAGAACGCCTATCAGGTGATGGTCCGAGCTGCTCATCTCAACAAAGCATGCTCCATCACGAGGCAAGTTCCCGTTATAAGGTCTTCACAGCATCATGAAGGTGCAATTTCATGGCCTATCGTGACCTTGAAATGAATGATGAGTTCTCCTACCTATAATGGTGTTTTTGGTTTGTTAATCAACTCGTTGACTTATCTTTATATGCTTCTTGTGATTATTAGTCACTAGTTTTAGTATACATGTATAGTTATATGAACTTATGTTCATGTATTATTTAGTTCTTCTCTTTGTTTGCTCTGTAGTTGCATCCTCTAAACCAATGTCATTATTATTATTATTATTATTATTATTATTATTATTATTATTATTATTATTATTCCTTTAACACGTAGACTATGTATAGTTCCTAAATGGGCGAGACCTAATTACATTTCCAGCACCATCATGTCCACTATGATTTCATGGTCCATCTGTCTAAATAATAGTGGTTTTTTTCTTCTTTTTTTTTCCCCATTTTTAATCAAACCTCATGTAACATATAAAATATGATTATTTGAAAAAATTAAAATAAAATTGATAAGCTCCGGAAATATGACAAAAAGAAGGGTAAATCTTCTATCTTTGCTCTATGCATATGTCTGTAAGACGTATTCTTGTAATATGCTACCTAGCATCATTAATTTTGAATTCTTTTTTTCCCCTTAAAAATACACTTATAATATAAGCTTAATGAGGGATTTAGAATAATGGTAAAGACTAAGGAATCGTTTGCAATTACAAAGAGGTCATATGTACAAATAAATTCAAGAAATTTCCAAAGAGTTGTTAAAAGAGAACAAACTCAAGATATGTAGTGAAGTTGCACAAAAAAAGACATTGGCTTGGTAAAAACTTGAAATTTTTACTTTTTGAGCCAAACTCGATAGAGCTTTGCCCAATGGAGATGATCTTGAAAGCTCGAAATTTATATATATTAATTTATATTAATACATAATTATAATATATATTAAAACAACACTTATATATCCAATGCATGCCATAGAATCATATTTGCATTAGAAATATTATTTTTATAATATTATTTGATATAATTAAAAGTATTTATTTTCAATATTCATTTGTATGAGCATTAGCGTTAGAAATTTATTTTTTGTTTTACATAGTTTAAAATTTATAAAATATAACTTATATTTATTGAAAATATTATATATATATTAATCATGATACTATGGGGCTGGCCGGAACATTGCTCATTTAAGGTCAGTACTTTGAGAGTATTTTTTTTCCAAATCCAACCATATGGATGGAAAGAACATCGAAAAATAACCTGGTATGTCGATTTTCATACATTTTTGTGATTGTATGATCATTCATCGTAAATGATGAAATTTTATAAAAATCTTAATGGATTAAATATTCACCCTTTAAGATGAATGATCATACGGTCACAAAAATATATGCAAAATCGACATGTTAGCTTATTTTTCGTTGTTCTTTCCATCTATACGGTTGGATTTGAAAAAAATATTCTTCAAGTGCCTTAAAATGAGGCGATCTTAAACGAATAGTGATAAGGCAGGCCTCATAGTAACATGATATATATATATATATATATATATATAATCATGATAAGATGTCGGTAGGCATTATTCATCTCATTTAATACACCAGAAGCGTGTTTGAAGGATTTAATGGATGGAAGATTGAAAAATAAGCTAGCGTATATTTCATATAATTTTCTCGTTTGATCCTCTTAACGGTGAAAATTTATAGAAATCTTATCGGTTCATAAAATTTCAGTTAAGATGAAGGCCGGTTCCCAAATTGTATGAAAATTCATACGCTTAACTTATTTTTGATGATCTTTCCATCCATACGGATTTTTCAAAATATCTTCGGCCAAAAAGTGGAGTGAATACACAATGAGACGATGAAATATATATATATATATATATATATATATATATATATATATATATGACAAAAGTATAAAAAGTCAAGTTCTAAATGAGTTTTTATAAATCAGAGCTTGAAATTAAATTGAGTCGATTTTAACTTCAACCTAATCGAGTCAAGCTCGAGTTTTCGAAATTATAATCGAACCAAACTCAAATAAATATGTCCGAGCTTAACCAATTTCGAGCCGAGCTCATGTTGAGCCCAACCGGAACAACCTCAGCCCATTTACAAGCCTACCTATTTGGTAATAGTTTCCCATAAACATACAGAAAAACCCACAAGAACATCCACCAGAAATTTTTTCCTTGATGGAAACTGATCAAACCTGAAGTTGATGGAAACTGATCAAACCTGAAATCTTATGCATGAAAAACTCACAACAAATAAACATAAACTTTTTCAGATGCACATTTTAGATTAAGGTTTATAAAATTGTCTCTCATAACCAAAATATATACACATAAGATGGATATATAGATGACTTTCTTTGAAGAAAAGACCAGAATAGATAAACGAAAATTAACAGTGATTTGTTGGAAGGAAAAACTACCTTTTTCTTCTTTTTTTAAGCCTCTATTCAGCCTCCACTTATAGGGGGTATGATAGCCAATTCGTCCCCATTTCTCACGACTGTGGACTGAGGAGCATACTCCTCATTCAGTGCCAAAACCATGGAACTATAGATTTCTTCCAATCTCGGGAAGTCAGATAACAGCTTACTCAAACAATCCTCGGCAGTGCTGCCGGATGGCATCTGAAGGGAGATATCTGTCAAGCCGGTAAGGTCACGAGCCCTAGCGAAGAATAGGGCCTTGACCTTAATCAAAGAACCCTTACTATGGTCCTTGACATCATTTATTTTCAGGTTTCCTATTTCTTCAGTGGACTCATTAATATTAGAAGAATCTGATGGTCAAGAAAGGACTAAAGTCAATAGCCTTCCAAGCTAAATCAACCAAGTAGAATATCTTCATGGGCATAAGCAACAAGGCTCAAGAGCTCAAAAAATGCTGAGTAATGAATCAAGAAAGTGAAATTTAGAATTAAGGATCAATAAAGAATTCTAATGTCACCCACTTCATTTGCAAACTAAAAGAAGATAACAGATTTGGTCGCATATATGGAGATTGGTTTCCGCAACAAGATAGGAGACAAGTTTCGGAATAAGGTAAAGGAGAATAACGAGATACAAATAGAATCAGGCCATAAACATTCAGATCAAATGCACAGATGCGGAATTACTGATATAGGAAATGAAGAACTCTGGGAATTTTGCGCATATAATTTGTACCTTTTTGAGTTCTTTTGCAATGGTATGGTTGATCAGAATAGCGCCTAATACACTTGACAAAAATTAAAACAATAAATTTCAACAGTGCAAAACTGGGTTGACTTAAATCATCTGCCCCACAGGTTTGAATCAAGCTATTCTGTGCATTTGATTGATTGTCCATTATCTATATCTTACAACATTATATCAAACAAAGGTGAAATTTTTTTGAGGATGAGGTTGTGCAAATCACAAGGACCATAATGTAGATCATAGACTAGTGAACAATTGAGGCAATCCCAAAGTCAAATTAACAGGTTTTACTTTAGTTGTTTTCACCAATATGACCTCTCAGTCGGACTCTTTGAGAAGTTTGAATAATCAAATTAATGGAATCGCTACAAGTAAATCTCTGGGAAAACTCTAATATTTTGGGAATCCAGTCAAAATTGCAGCCAGGAAAGCTAGTATCTTGCAACCAAATCATGAAGATCAACGGAAAACGACGAAACTACAAACACATACCATACGAATCATCAGAAGATAATCCACAAAGGTTGATAAGAGATACAAAAGCCCTAACGAAGAAATCCTCGTGCCACACTCATAGAATCACAATATCCACCATCCAATTCCAGTCTACAAGATTGAAATCGGAAAATTTTAGAAAGATAAGGAAGGAATCTTACCGATTGTTGGCAAGGGACGATGAGAAGGGACGTCGCCCGCGTTCCTCTCTCGTTGATCCATCGATCATTCTCAGAATTCAATGAAACATAAGACTAGAAGAAGTGCTTTGATTGTGAAAAGGTGGATAACCTTTTTTGCAATAAAACCCCTTCCAGATATTTATTTACAAACTAATCCTTTAGCACACATTGTAAGAATGCCAAAGAAAAGCAAGTTTTTTTAATTAAAAAAATAACAAAAATTATTTCATTGAGTTGGTGATAATAATTAATTTTAAAGTTCATATTAGATAGTATTTTTTTTTTCTTATCACTAAATATAGAGTGGTCATTTCATCAAAGAAGTTTGGAACTAAAAAGTAGCTAGAAGTCCCATTTTTCCAAAACAGTTGGAAGTGAGGAAAAATTACATATATAGTATTCCTTTGTATTGAATTGAGATAACACCGAAGTGGATAAAAATATGTTTTTATATGCCACAGCTAATTTCAATATTAAAAGAAAAAACCTAAATCATGAAAGTGTGGAAGTAACACTCCATTCATTCATTTCATGACAAATAAACAACTAAAGTGAGGAAAATTAGCCTGCTTGGGTGGTTTTCCCACTACTTTCAGTGAAATGAACACTCGTTTAATGAATGTTGACTAATAGATCTGGCAGTATGTGTGAAACCTTCAAACGGTAAAATAAATTGTGTTATGTAAAACCCGGGGTAAATCGAGCCCCTGTGCACGCCTTTTGTATTTGACTAATCCTTCGGGGATGCTTCTTGCCCATGTTAAAAAAAATGAATGTTGACTAAGTGATTTTAAGTATTTTTTACCAATATTTTAGATATAAAATTAAAAAATAAAAAATAAATAGAATTAATTCCAATTATATACACACACACCCTTTTATTTACTTATATCTTGTACACTATATATACTTGATGCATAAAGCAACAAATTGATCCAAATATATACATATGCATCATGTCTTGACCTGATCATTAGCTTTCTTCTTCATCTCCTCATGACCTCCATCCTTCTCCTCCTCCGTGCTTGTTGATCTCAAGTGATGGCTCAACACTGTCATCACATGTGACTGTTTAGTAATCACACTAGCAGTACTTGACTGGTTTAATTGAGACAACACAATCTCATATCCATCATAGTATGACTCCATCCCCTCCCCCATCAACTGCCACACAAGTCCTCCTCCAAATGTCCCTCCATTCCTTGCAAACCGATAAATGTTCTCATACACAGAGCTCATATACATGTCCCTGCCATACTCCGTATACCCGGCGCCCTTTTTCGACTTCCCGAACTCACTAATCACCAAAGGTTTCTTCAGTATTTTTCTTGCATCATCCCAATGACTCCTCATCCACTCAGTCACAAATGCAGTTTGCACACTATCATTTGTCCCTGGAAACCTGCAAGTCATATTATAAATTTTCTATTATCAATTCTTATAATTATAGTTAACATGCAGATTATATATATATATATAATTACGATGTCTGATCCGCGTACGTCATTGTCAAGTAAAAGGTAAGCGTTTTGAGGCATTTGAAGAGTATTTTTTTTCCAAATCCAACCGTATGAATAGAAAAAACATCGAAAATACAATAACATGTCGATTTTCATATAATTTGGTGAGGTGATGAGTATTCATCTTAAAAAGTAAAATTTTATAGAAATCTTATTGGTTCATAATTTCACCCTTTAAGATGAATGATCTATCACCTCCCCCAGTTGTATGAAAATCGACATGTTATCTTATTTTTCAATGTTCTTTCCATCTATACAGTTGGATTTAAAAAGAATATACTCTCTAAATGCCTTAAAATGATGCCGCCGGCCTGACTATATCATAACTGTATTTATATATATATATGTTTATGTTTACCATAAGTCTGGGTATGCATGGATTGTGGCAAAGTCTATTTGAGGGACAAGGTGGCTGGTGATGAAGTCTGTACCAACTTCAATGTCATGGTTGAATTGTTTCTTCTCTGGTGTTGAATTACCATAGAAACCCTCCATTCCAATCTCAACCAAGTGTTTCTTATCCAGTGACTTTATATATGCTGCCATCTCTCTAACCCAAGCCTGTTTATATAATTAATTAAGTTATATCATAAAGTGAAATTAATTCTATACGATGATCATATGCATGCATGCATGCATGCATTGGAGTATGTAGAAATTAATTAATGTCAACGTGTAGAGAAGAGATGCATGCATGACTAGCTTACATCTACTGTCTTGCCAGAAGAGTCTATCTGACAACGAGGCTCGTTGATCAACTCCCAGGCCATGATTGTAGGATCATCTTTGTATAGTACCTTTGAGATGCTGTTCTTTCTTATCAGTAAGTTCTGCAGAAAAATTAATCAAACAAAAGAAGATTAATCAAAACTTCTGATCAATTAATCAAAATTAAACATTTAATATTATGCATGCAAATTAATTAAACCTTGACATGGTTCTTATAATATTGTTTGACAAGAGGATTAGTATAGAAATCATCTTCTCCATTCACTGCTTCTCCTGCATTGCTTGCCCACTGAACATACTGAGCTCTGCCACCATAGTCCTTATAATTGTTCACAAGGCTCAGTATCAGGTAAATTTTGTATCTCCTCGCTTCAGCAATCACAAAATCAAGTCCCTGATCAACACATAAACATTAATTTCTGAATCATAAATATATATATATATAAGAATAATTGTCTTTTTCTCTTTTTCTCCGGTACAAACGTGGTTCGAACCCTCAACCTCTCATTACGAAAAGAAATGAGCTAATTAATTTTTCTTATGAAAGTTGGTATGTAACATAATAATACTCAATCGATCACCTGAAATACATTCTCATTGTAGACTCCGGGAGACGTCTGCAGAGCCTGATCACCGCCGTCATTGAAGGCCCACGTCCGGCAAACCGTAAGGCCGGCCGCAGCTGCCTGACGGAAAACATTGGAGATCTTATACCTTCCCACTGTAGCCTCCGTGGCAGCGACACTCATCATCCAGTAGGAGTTGAAGCCATTGAAGAGGAAAGGAGAGCCATGGAGAACAAACTTGTTCTTATGGATGCTGACAAATTGATCACCATGAGGCCATGGGATCACCTTGCTAGATCCATTATTTGCTTCACTTGCTACTAATTGCACTAGAATGAACACAATGGTGATAATTCCCAACAGTTTGGAACTTTGAACAACCATTTCCATGTGGATATATGTATGCTTGTGAGTTTTAAGGAGGGAATTGAAGAATGATTTGAGTTTGATGAGAAGAATGGGAGTGTAGTTTATATATATGTTTATACGTGCATATATATATTATTGGATAAGGAGAGGAGTTTTAGACGTGAGGACAAGTGCATGCATGAAATTGAAAGTTGTGAAAGCTAAGCTAATGAGTCGATAGGGTTTAGGGGATCGATTAAGATTTATTATCTTAATTAATTTCTTGGCTTCTTGTTTGCAAAGTGGCGGGATGGTGTGGAAAGGATATATATTGAAAATATACTTAGAAAATATTGTATATACAATTAAAATGGACAAATAAATAAATAAATAAATAAATATTCTAAAAAAATATATAGTATTACAAACAAATTTATCGTATTACTTATAATGAACTAATTTTTTTCATAAAAAATTTGAATTTTCCGACTATTGATTTTTTTTTCATCATAATTGCATATAATTCCTCAAGTTTAATTTCCTATGTGCATTGTTGATGTAGATACCTCCCCGATGTTTTTCTTTTCCAACTTTGCCTCTTTGCCTCTTTGATAATTTTCATAAAAGAATGAAAAATTATTTGAAAAATATATTTAAATATTAAAGTTATTATTTTTCAAAACAGGATGGTTGAAATGAAGATGTGTTATGTAATAAGAAGATGTTTAATAAGGTGGGGGAAAAGTTCTATATAGAACGACAATTAGACCAATCATACTATATGGGAGCGAATGTTAGACAACTAAAGTTCAACATATCCATAAGATGAATGGGGTAGAAATGAGGATGTTAAAATGGATATGTGGTGATACAACATTGGATAAGATTAGAAATGAACACATCGGATAGAAGGATGTGCATGTTGCACCAATTGAATATAAAATAAGAGAAAGATGTTTAAGATGGTTTGGACACGTGTGTCATAGACCTCTAAATGCCCGGTTCAAAAATATGTTAGTTTAGTAATAAAAGGTAAAAGGAGGGGTAGATGTAGGTCGATGATTACATGAAAAGAGATAGTGTCTAAGGACCTACGTACATTTATTAAATGTTGATCCAAATCTTGTCTTTGACAGAGTTATATGGAAACATAGAATTCATATAGCCGACCCAATCTAGTAGGGGATTAAGGCTTAGTTGTTGTTGTAGTAGTATTAAAATTATTATTTTTATGTTTTAAATTAATTAGCTCTTAAAGCTCTCTTTATTAGTTTCTATTTGAAGTCTTTGTTGTAATCTTCCCCTCAAACCTTTCTCCATCTATTTTTTTCACTAATTCATTTATTTTTTGCATTTTATATATCCCTAGTTATAGTTAATTTAGTTAGCCTATAAGGTTTTTGTAATAAACGCTAAGATTTTTTTTCAAAAAATAAACGATAAGATTTTAGGGAGTTATATACAATTACTAAATGTGGAAGATTTTCTAAAATAATTTGCAGAAACCCTTAATTTAAATAATATTATTTTGTGAGCCACTTGTATTAAAGCAATTGGCATGATATTATCACAAACTTTCATGATAGGATATTCTTTTTGAAGTTATCATTTTAAGTTATAGTTGATAACCTTATTAGGATAAGGATATTTGGAAGTTATTTAGTATGGACATGACACGAGGATAATGTCAAATAAATAAATAAATAAATATATCAATCAAATAACATACTGATTGGGACCGAGGGACACATCACTTTTAATTTGGAGTTACAAGAAAACCTCAAGTATCTATAACTGAATTTTTTTTGTGTTGAAATAAACAATTAGAATTAATTAAAAAATAATACATTCTTTTTTATTAAATAGGTAAATAAACCACATTTTATTTATAGAGTAGTAAGGATTCATTACACATCACTCACTCGAGAGAAAACAAAAAAAATATAGCAATTGCCAAAGACCTCTTGGTCTAGCAGCATAGGTCCCTTGCATAACTGCATAAGGGATTCGGCCCATGGAAGTCCCAGGGTCGAATCCTCACTAGAGTAAGGTGAGGGTGCAAAGCGTGGGTCACCCAGTGAAGTAGTCCACACAAGCACGCGAGTCTTCTCCATGTTGACTTATAGTAAACCGGACGGTAAAATAATTACATGTTGTGTGAAAACTTCGAGATATAAAATAAGCTGCATTGTGTGAAACTCGGGGTGAATCGAGTCCTTATGCACACCCTACTTGATTGATCCTTTGGAGACCGTTTGTTGCCTATGTCAAAAAATAAATAAATAAAAATAAATAATTATAATAACATAGTTTTCATGACTGACCCGGTGCCATCTCAGGTCCCCTCCTCTAGTTGTTGCCGGTACAAAAAAACAAAAATGCATTCAACTCTATGTTTACTTATTCCGTAACCCGTTTACCTATTCCACATTATATATTCATCTATAGTATTAGTTCTAGGTGCAAAAGTAAGGTTATGATACAATTAATTAATTAAATACAAGTGAAAGAGAGAAAATAAACGATAAGAAAGAACGATATAATCAAAGAAAAGATTTCTTTTTCAAAAATAGTTGCTAAAATGGTTTCTAAATTATAAATGCTTTATGAAATAGTTTTCAATTAAACCAAGAAACAAAAGAATCATGTGTAGATGGAGACATAATTACATCCATGCCTTCAATCCTCCAAATTGAAGATCATGAGTAGACTCTTCAAACAAAGGAGTCACATACGCAACAACATTTGATCCTTTTTAATGTCAAACATTTAGATGGAGACATAACTTTGAATTAGATCAACCATTTGGTTGAATGCTTGGACATGTACGTATTCCTTCTTGCAAGTCAAGCAAATGGAATAGATAGAGATGCATGTACTCAATAAGCTTGATGTTGATGTCATATTGGTACTCAAGTCCCCACTAAAGCTTCGTCTCGTTATAGGCGCAAATTCAAATGATGGATGAGTGCACTTTTCTGAGTTCATGAGCAGTGGTTGTGTAACACACAGGCCACAACGCTAAGCCAGTCAACCAATGTGCGGGTCCCAACACGAATCCAACCAGCCCCCATACAATTAGTAGCGGGTAGAACTACCCCAAAAAACCCGGCCTAGTAGGGAATGATACCCACCACTTATATGCACATGGACTCTCTCTCTCTCAAGTAATCGATGTGGGCACTAACTTGTAGGCATTACATATCCCCCCTCCCCTTCTCGCCACCTGACGCCCTCGTTAGGTCCGACTTTGGGAGTAGCCCACACCAAACCCATCTTAATGAAAGCACCAATGTAACATACAGGCCACAACGCGAAACCAACCACCCTGTGCACAGGCCCTGGTGCGAAGCTATCCAGCCCCTACACAAGTAGCTGGTAGAACTACCCCAAAAGACCGGCCTAGTAGGGAAGGGTGCTTACCACTTAGATACACATGGACTCTCTCTCAAATAGCTGATGTGTGACTAACTTGTGGGCATTACAGGCTGTGAGTGGGAATTTTCTTACCTATTGTGCACGGACCCCACCCAACTTATATTGTCTCATGACGAGGACTGTTGCATGCCTTTGTCTTAGTACTAGCTACTGGCCACTTGGTCAGTTAGCTCTTACCGGTAAAAAAAAATAATTCTAGAATAAACTAAAAAAATTGGGCACATCAAATTTGCACTTTGTTGTGAATAGTGAAGCAAACAAGTAAAGAAATCAAGAAGAAATAGCACACATAGAATTTACGTGGTTCGGCGATGCGCCTACATCCGCGAGAGCAAGCGGCGGAAATTTCACTATCTGTCAAATTAGGGTTACATCATAGGTATTTATATATACTAAACCCTAATGTACGCAAATTATAAAATTGCCCTCGCTCCGTTCCGCTACGCTCCACTCCGCTTCGCTCACTCCAGCATATGCATGGTTGCCATTGTGCTCGTAGCAGATATGAGTCATACTTCAACACACTTAATTTTATTTATTTTGTTTTTCGGTTATTCTAGTATTGTAATTTACATTTGGTTAATCATAATTTGATATCAATGTAAAAAAGAAAAAAAGAAAAATAGTAAATATAGTTCTCACATGTTTGGAGGAAAATAGATGTATCAATTTTTATTTTAATGTTTGTTTGAATTAAAAGAAATTAACGTCATTTTTCAATATAATTTTCTAAAATTTTAACTCAAATTTTTTTTTTGGATAATTCACATTTATTTATGATAGATAATAGTTCTCATAAAGTATTACAATCAGCTTGTTGCTAATAAAGGTTTACAAGGAATGTAGTAGCACACTCGAGTCATTGTTTTCTCCCATCTGCTCGCTCCTCTATCCCTAACCTCCCTCCTCAGCCTCGTCGTCGTTGGATCCCTGAGGGTTGTTCATCGAGAAGTGCAGGCTTCTTTAAACTATATTTTGTGCCTCCTGGAGCATCGGCTTCTTTGCTTGCGGGGATGCATAAAACCAGGACAATAAGAAAAAGTTAGGTTTGTTAGAGTTTTTAATATGAGGGTAACCACCACTTATAAAACCCAAGCACTTAGGTATTTCATGGTGGGTCCCTTTTCTATTTAAGCATGTTCACATTCTTTCAAACTTCCGATGTGGTACTATTGTTTACATCCCAACATCCCCACTCAAGTTCAACTGGTTTTTTTTTTTTTAACCAGTTGTAACTTGTTTTTTTTTTTTTTGGTGTTTTTTTGGTCAAGGCTAAGGCGTGTGGTGGCCCGAGCTTACTGTGCTTGTTTAAGCGACTTACTATCTCTGATACCATGTTAGAGTTTTTAATATGAGGGTAACCATCACTTATAAAACCCAAGCACTTAGGTATTTCACGGTGGGTCTCTTTTCTATTTAAGCATGTTCACATTCTTTCAAACTTCCGATGTGGTACTATTGTTTACATCCCAACAAGGTTCTCTAATGAGTGGCCAGAAGACGTGTTGTTTGTCTTGGATCACTGATTTGTTCAGTATTGCTGGTGGTTGTGTGGATATTGAAAAGCCTCCCATAATGTTCCCATATATTCCTTACTAGGGGGCATTGACAAAAGAGGTGATCTATCGTCTTGCCTTCTGTGTCACATATATAGCAAGCAACTCGAGTACCCCTCAAGTTCCTTTTGCGTAGGTTATCAGGAGTGAGGATGCGACCCTCTTGGCTCTTGGGCCAACCATGCAAAACACTTTATCTTTAGGGGGCAGGGGCTCTTCCAGAAGCTCATCCTTAGGTCCGCTCGGAGTCCACCATCAATTCTAAAGAGGTATAGAGATTTGACAGTGAGTGGCCAATGTGGTAAGTCTCCAAGTCCTTCTGTCTTCACCAGTTCCCGGGATATAGTTCAGGGGTTGGAGGAGTGTGAGGTACTCTTCAACTTCTCTTTGAGATAGTGGCCCTGGTCTTAACAATGAATGTCCCCTCCTTATTCTTTCCCGGGTTCTACTGGTGGTGATATTATGTACGCCCAATTAGCGGTTGTAGTGTTGTGAAGCGAGCCCAAGACGAGTGTCCCTGAATCCACTTATCCATCCACATATTCGTGGAGCATCCATCACCCAGTAGGGTTATGATGTTGTGTACAGTCGCCGATCGTCTCGACATACGCCTTTCCAGAAGAAGGATGCATGTGTTGGGGCCATCCTGTGGGCATCAATGCAACCCCTTCTGAAGTAGGCATATTTAATAATCTTTCGGCAAATTCGCGCCTCCCCTATGAGGACTCTCCACTACTATTTCCCCAACACTACACAATTGAACTCTCTTATGTTCAGAATACCCCATCCTCCCTGCTTTTATAGCTGACATAGCTGAATCATTTTCAATTTGTCAAAACTACTAGGATCAAAATATAATTAAAAATATTATAAAGATTTAGATAAAAAAAAGGGAAAATTATTTTTTAGTCCCCGGAAGTTTGCAAACTTCCTGCATGATCCTCCTACAAAAGCGGTTTAGCATACCTCTCCCTTTTTGGTTTAGTTATTTTTAGTCCACAGGCATAACTCCGTTAGTTAATCCAAACCTTTAATACCCATTTTGCCCCCAACCGAAAGCGCTACTGTTTCACCAAATCAAGAGAAGAGTTCAAACAGCACTTTGTTTAGCCATCAAATCACCACTTTTACCATCTTTTCTCACTTACTTTTGTACTTCGGGTGCCCAAATTTTTCGTAGCTTCTTCTTCCTTTTTGTTCTTGTTAGTTCTTTCTTTGTTCTCTTTGTTCCATTTTGTTTCCATTCCTCCACACGAACGAGTTCGGTGACCTTCTCTTCCTCGGCGAGTCATGCCTTTAAGGCGAAGTCGAAGAAAGCGTTCACTTTAAGCCGTGAGTACCTTTTCTCATTTTTCGAAAAGTGTTTTCCTATCGAGTTTTAAAACCCATGCCGAAGGTAAGGTACTCTCACCGCGTGTCGCAATGGAGACCTTTTGTGCAAATGATATAAGGGCTGAAGAGTTTTGCGATTCTGCTGTTGAGTTATTGGTCGATACTAAATGAGATATGTGGCGATAGGGTCTTGAAGTTTCCTGACGAAAGGTTCGGGTTTGTCACATCGGATGCACACGAACTGCTTGCCCAATTGAAACGGAGGTGGACTTTCAAATGGTATGTGCATATATACCACATGTTCAATACGGCCGTCGACCTTATTAGCCGATACCGTTGAAGATCACGCGTGGATGGGCCCTCAAGCTCCTCATTACCACCGTAAATACTATGTTTTTTTATTGTTGAACCATCCTATCCTACCCGTCGGCCGACGTAATCCTTCTTGTAGTCAAGTATTTCGTGTTTTGGCTTAAACTTATGAGTTTACGTTTAATATAGTCGGTTTTAGTTTAACATTGTCACTTCTCGCTTAAAATTACGGTTTTCCATTTAGTATACGTGTTTTTCGCTTAACATTTTCACTTTCCAGAATAATATATCCCAATTTCATTTGTGACATATGGACCAACAGAGGGATTCAAACTCGGATAGCATATCGCTTAGCCGGTAGGACACAAATCCATTCCGCAAGAAGGGCATCTTGGGGCATTAGCCATTTCTACTCAACCGGATAGTCGAATTGTGTAGTTGATAGTAGGTGACGGTTTAGGGGCGGTGACCACTTTAAGGGCCGCACTTCAGCGGTTTAAGCTATCAATCAGATTTTGACTTCAACTTCATAAAGAATGATAAGAGAGAGTGACCGCCCAACGCGGCCAGCGATTGGATTGCCAGCGGGCGTGTCCACGCATCGCATGTAAGGTAATCATACAACATTTACAATCAAAACGATGCATCCCACACATACATGTGGAGGCGTGCTGCATTTACGCCGCATCCGAAAGCATCAAAGAAATGGGTCGAGTGGTCGTGGGGCAGATTTGAAGGACCGCCTCTCCGCATAAAGCTATTGACATTCATATTGATATGTTGCGAGGATCATGGTGTCAATTTGCCTTATAAGCGGGCTTGGTTGGGGAAAGAGGTGGCCAAGGGGTATTCTTCATGGTAGTGAGGTGGCCCATGACTTTGTTAGTATGGTATGCAAACAAGGTGATGGAGACAAACCCAGTAGCATTCTTTATCATTGGAGGAGGGCGCGTGGCCGGTTTAGGCGTGCATTTTTTTCTCATTCCGTGCATGTGTGTGTTGACGGTTTCAAGAGAGGTTGCGAGGCCATTACTTTTCATTGATGGAACTCATTTGCTTGGAAAATACGGGCACGCTTTGTTGGGAGCGACGGGCATAGATGGAAAGCGAGGGGGTTCTTCTTTCGTATTGCGTTATTTGTCGTTGGATAATGAAACCGACGCTAACTGGACGTGGTTCCACTGTCAAAACTCGATGCCATTTACCGAGATAGCGATTATGGCAAGAGTATTACATTAAGTTTGGACAGGTCGAAGGGGCCTTATCAACGCCGTCACAAATGTTTTCCCTTCATCGCATGCATATTGCTTCTGACACAGCATAAATGAACTTCATGAAGGGAAATGTTAGGCTTGGGAAGTCTCACGGAAAGGCATAAATGTTGGTCCATATTTGTGAGGATAAACGCATGTACCATAAAGGAATCTGATGAGGCGATTTGAGCGACCTACTTGCCGTGACACCGACGCGACATCGCTGGTCGCTTCGTAAATCGATGTTTCTACCGTTGGTCAAACTATATGTTCAACGCGAAGATGGGGAGAGATGTATTCTAACGAAAGCGAGTCATTCAATGCCCGGATTAAGGAGGCACGTCATCTCCCATAACGAACATGGTCGATTCGATAAGGTAAGAAAGATTACGTTTAGTGTACCACTTTATCGTTTAATTTATTTAGTTTTAGATGCAATATATTAACTTACCGTTTATTATAACATTTTTCCGGCTTAAAATAATTTTTTTTCATTTAATATTCCATGTTTTCGTTTTAATATTATTCTTTCCTATGTATTTTCAAGCATTTCCGTTTAACATACCAAGTTTGTAATTAATATCTTTTCTTCTTGCTTCCTAAATGCTTTCTTTTGCCCAACAAAGGTTCAAGCTCATGGTCATGCCTCGCAATCGCCGTGAGAATTCTCGAAAATGGGAAACCCACTTATGCCCCAGAAGTACACAATAAGTTGGAGGAAATCGTTGAAGAAAGCCGCAACCTACTTGTTGACCGTTAGAGACGGAGATCATTTTTGAGGTCATCGACAGAACAACCACGCCGCTAGTCCGCTCTCAAGGACATGTTCATGCCGGTGGCAGGTGTATGGCCTCCCATGCAAACACGCATGTGCCGCAATAATGCAACGGACACAAGTGTACATCGGTATGTTGACAACTATTTCCGCGGTTGGAAAGCTACCGGTTGGCGTATGCCGGCTATCTTTCCGTCCCGTATGATGACAAGCGATTGATTCAAACCAGAACTACTTCTGCGGCCGGCCATGCACAAAGAGATCACGTCGCCCAAGACGGAAGAGAATAGAATCACGAGGAATCCGGCGATGCGTGAGTTACTGGTAGTCGATGCCATGAAAGTGGACACAACCGAGATCTTGTAATGCACCTATTCAATTAATATGTAATTACTCTAACATTTATTGTATTTCGTCGTTTCTTGTTTTTGCTTGAATTATACGTTTTAGTTAGTTATCTTGGTTTTCCGCTTAATATTAGGACTTCCTTCTCGTATAATACTACAACTTTCCGTTTAATATTTTAATTTGTTAGAGAGAGGTGACCATCTCATTCTCCCAATGCCCTAGGGCATATTTCGACGATTTGGCCCCTTGGTCGGTAATCAACTTAATACTCTTGGCTAACTTTCCGCTTTTGAGGCTCAAGGCCTCCACCAATTAGATTGAATGTGGTAGGACGCAATGATAACTAAACTATCTCAGATACTTTACCCAATAAATAAATTACCTCGATCCTCTCGCGTGCCTCAACTTTTCGTCGAATCAATCCTCTTCATCGCGTCGATTATCGTATGCGGCCTCCTTCAGCTCTTTAAATAGCCCTCCACATGGGCACGCACCACATCACTCTTTCCCTTTGCAAGAATGGATCCTCACAAAGCTTAGAAAATCTCTAAGAGAAATCGTCAAAGGACCTCCACCGCCGACTCAAGCTCATCGAAGTCCGTGAGACGCCAAAGACGCGCTGGAAGGAGGAGGAGCCACCGAACGCTCCGAGCCTCGGGTGCTGATCCGGATGACGCCAAGATCCTCATACAAAGCGACGCCACTCTTTTCGCGCATGGACATTCGCCGCTACTGAAATCTACCACTTTCGGTGAGAATACGTTCGCTGAAGGCTAGGATGCCGCTACGCGGCGTCTGATATCCGAGTTCAAAGAATCGGCGACTTTCAACGCGTCCTACGTTTGTGTAGAGGGACGAAAGTCATTTGTCGAGGAAGGTTTCAAAAATCTTCCAAGATATTTCTGCGTCATCCTCATCTAGACTCAACTTCGGATGGATTTACTTTTGAGCCTTCTTGATTATCTCCCCTCCCGCCTATCGGGGAAGATCTTGATTGAAGAGAATATTCTTCTTCGCGCATGTCATGGACCCCTTTCATTATGTTTTTTTACCCGTATGTTGTTTAAATTTTCATCTCTTTCTTTTGTTGTTGTTGTTCCACTTTTATGTTTGTTTGGTTTTAGTTGAGCGTTAATTAATGTATAATATTTTCTTCTTCATGCCCCATTTGTGGATTGTCATTAAACGATCACGATTGTCATGCTCCCGTTTAAGCTAATGAGTTTCCATTTAATATATCACTTTTATGTTTACTATCTCATGTTCCCATTTAAAATGTAAGTTTTCCATTTAATATATTATGTTACCATTTAATATGCGACATTTACGTTTAATATATAAAGATTGTATCTAGGATTCAATACTTTCATGCGGCATGATCATAACCATTGGAAGAGTTAATGTTTGTTTAACTTAAAATCTAAATTTAACACGCACATTCGCCTTTCAAATTAATGCCCGCTTTCAGCTTCTTATACCACCGTGGCCCATTAATATTCTGCGCGAAGCGCAAAAGCGTAACGTCAGATGCATATCGGTGTGTGGGAGGTGGAGCTCTCGCCATTGAGGATTTGTTCTATGAACCGCATTACATAGATTGCAAATGTACCAACACTTCCGGGGCTTACATTGCGAGGCTGGAGTTATAAGTGGAGTACGCTGCGTTCGTAATCTCCCCAACTTCGATTTTGTCTCATGTGAGTGCAATCCGATTAGGAACCGCATATGAGGTGCTTGGGAAGAGCATCGTTCCAAGGGGAGGTACACCACCAGCTTGACAAAGTTTTCTTGATCTCCTTTTTCTTCCCAACAATTTGGGAGAAGATTCTTTTTTATGGCATCTTTGTGCACATGCATTATATTTTACCCATGTATTTCACTCCAAAAGTCGATTGCTTTTTTCGCTTCTTGAAGACCACCGCTTCCCCAGATGGCATGAAGGCCAAAGATGATAAAGCAATATCCCGGGTCCTAATGCCAACATGCTCTCTCCAATACTAAATCTGCTGGTTCTCTCGTCACAAACCTCTTTAACAGGCATCCAGCAGTCCTCTCTCTAACAGTTCGATGTCCAATAATGGGGCAAAGGGTGTCCTCCCTCGATGAGTTCCCAGTGCCTCTCACCATATGGGGTTTCAATTGGCAAGTGTTTGGTTGGTAGGCACCAAGTAGCACCTACCGCTTACTAGATTAGGCGACATATTTCCGTGCCTTTGCATCAAGAGAGATTTATTACGAAGGTTGTAGAAGCGTTTAAATGGAAACTTTGGAGAATAAACGGAAACAATGTATTTTACATGGAAACATTGGCAACACTTGTAGACATCATTCGTAAGGAATGTACAACAAATCGACCACTTAAACCCCAAACCCTAAACCCTAAATCAGAAAAAAAAAAAAAAAAAAAAGAATAAACCCTAAACCCCAAATTTCTTGCTGCGAAGTTCCAGCCACGCGAACAACAACACAAAATCGCTTACCATTATGTTTAATCTTCCATCCCAAATGCATACAAACTAGTAAAAACAAGCGAAAAGAAGGTAAGAATCATGGACACCCAGGGAGTGTAGCAGCTTTAAGTTTGCCTAAATTTAATACGCCTGTTGATCTCCGGGAAGCAGCAGAATAACCGTGGGAGTACTCCTGGTGGCAAAGGTTGTCTGTCGGGAAAAACTAATCGACGATCTCTCGCTCCGCAATGCGTTAGAATGACGAACCGTTCTCGCGTGAGAGGTACCGAAGGAGAAGATGATGTGTCAGCGTCGTCGGGATTCAACCACCCATTCGCAGTTTCTTTTTTGAATTGAGGGCATTCCAGACATTTTACTTTGCTGTTTTCATGCATTGGGGGAAGGGATTGATCACGAGATTCACAAGGGTATTTTGGTCATGTAAAAAGAAAATAGATGGTGTTAGTGGATGGAAGGCTTAAAAAGTCAAAATCTCAAAAAGGAGGGACTGATTGGGATATTGCAAACTTGGGGGGATTTTTTGTGGATATGTGAAAGTTTGAAGGGTCTTTTGTTCATTAACACTAAAAAAAATTAATTTTTTACAATCCCGTGTGTACTATTCACATGGTATGTTACTACAATGGGTTCTAGCCTTCTAGGTGAGTTCTAGGGTAGTATGTTTTGGGTTCTAATGTATAAGGTTTTGAATTCTTGGGTACTATTTCTTCTACAGTAGCGTCGTCATTTTTAATACAATACTTGGGACCCAAAATTTGAAGTTTAGAATCCAAAATATGAAGGTTAGGACCCAAAATTCTCATACTGTGAGAAAAATCCCATGGTACTGTAGAACACACACACATTGGAAAACCAAGCCTATACTATTGAATCTTAGCCGTCGGACCTCCTTACAATTAAAAATATTATAAGGGTTTAGATTAAAAAAAAAAATTAAACTTTTGGATCCCGCGCTTCCCAACGGAAGTCAATGCCCTTCACGACTCCCAGCACAAACAAACAGAGCCCAATCTCTCTCCCTTCCTCTCCCTCCTCCTGCTCTTCATCTCAATCAAAGTCCTTCTTTCGGTATTGATCTCTTCCTTTTTCATTAACACACTGGTTTTATTCAAGAAGTTTTTGTTTCTATGCATGATAGCATCTCATGATTTACAAGTTGATTCAAGTTATGATCAACATTTGTTCAGATTCTAACTTTTGGAAACGTCACTTCATGAATAGTTGAATCATTCAAGGATTTGATGAAAGTAAACAAGTTGTGTGAAAAATTCCCATATATGTTTTAGCAGTACTTCACTCTCTTGTTTCCTATATGGATTTATCTTTGTCTTTTGTTCTTGTATTATTATTTAGCTTTTACTTCTGCTCTCTTAGATCAGCTAGCTGTTATCCAAATGATCCTTTAACTTCTGATTTAGTTCTCTCTACACAAACCTCCTAGATAACCTTCTTGTCAACCTCCTGAATTTTCTGCTTCTCATGTAAAGAATGATATCCTTTTTTCAAATGATCATATTATTACAATGTATTGCTGATGAATGGTTAATTTCATATATATATATATATATATATATAATCTGTTAAAATAAGCAACTATTTAGAGTATGAGGTACAAAGTTTAAGCAATTGTTTGTCACTAATATATATAATTACATTGGCTCATGTGGTATAATTAGTAGTTTATAGATGATGATTTGTATTCATTGCTGTTCAACAATTTTGATTCATGATGTTAAAAAACTTGCACAATATTTTCTTATCAAACTGATTGCATACAATCTTCTGAGACTCCATGGCTTCTCTCATTGTCATCGCCGGAATCTCTTATCTTTAGTTCTTTCATGGCTTCACAATAATTTCAATAGGTGATTTCTGAACCATAACGAGAATTAATTAGAATATGATCACTCTGTTAATTTTATCCTGTCAAGTGTACAACTTTTTCTATCTGCTGAATTTTTTTTAAGCAGTTTTCGCTTGTGCATTGGGTACAAGAAAACACGATCTACCAGTATCAGGTCATAGTTAAAAAAAGTAATATTATTGTGTTTTGCGATATTCAGTGAGGTAATGTCTTGCTTCAATGGATAATGTGTTCGGAAAGAATGAGTGAAGCTTGTGGATCCTTTGCAGGTAAAACATGGAAATTGTGTTCGGAAAGAATAAGTGTATATAAGTTTTTGTCATGCAGTAAATAACCCAATAAATTCAGTAAAAAGTTATCTCTTATAGCATAAGATTCTGCCAATAATAATTTCTAAATGATGTACAGTAACATATTATTGACTTTGGATACTCACCCTTACAACATTGCATTCTACTCCAATTCCTCTGCTAGCTTTGGCAATAGAAATCAAACATAGAGAAGAAGGACAAGAGAGGAGTTCTTTGTCATGGCTATAGACGCAACAAATCCAACTCGCCGGCCATATTCCTTTCCTGTGTCCTTTGCAATGTAATCTATATACTTTTCAATGCAATTATATTCAAGTTACTATTAAATATTTAGGCCTGCCATTGAAAATTAGAAGATGGACTTCTTATCTATCTCTTTATTTTTAGACGCCAAATGATCGATCAATGATGTCATGTTGATCTTTGTCTTAATTAATGTTGCACTAGCAGAGCTCCATTTGGAAGGTGATCAAGCTCCATGAACAACAATTTGAAGCTTTTTCACATTGTTAGTTGACTCAGGTGGTCTATATAAAGAAAGAGCACTTGTATTCACTGATCACTATCAAGACATCCTATTGAGAGTGTTGTGAAATAAACAATGGCATGCAAGCTTCTCTTTTTACAGTTATTGTGGTGTAGCTTTCTTCTTGTTCTGGTGCATGGAAATCCAAACTATGGTGATGCATTGGAGAAGTCCATCTTGTTCTTTGAAGGCCAGAGGTCCGGTGAGCTACCGCCGGACCAGAGGATCACTTGGAGATCGCATTCCGGCCTCACCGATGGCTCTCAAGCCAATGTGAGTGTAACATTTAACTCTTTTCCCACTGGTCTGATTGATAGAATGAGAGACTCAATACGTACTGTTACAGGTGACTCTCACCGGCGGTTATTATGACGGTGGTGACAATGTGAAGTTCAGCTTCCCCATGGCTTTCACTGTTACAATGCTGGCATGGAGCATCATCGAGCATGGCGAAAGCATGGACTGCCAACTTGACAATGCCCGGGCCGCATTGCGGTGGGGCTCCGACTACCTCCTCAAGACTGCCACCGCCGCACCGGGAAAACTCTTTGTTGGTGTCGGAGACCCAAATGCAGAACAAGAATGCTGGGAAAGGCCGGAGGACATGGACACTCCGCGGACAGTATATTCAGTATCAAATGAGTATCCGGGTTCGGATGTTGCCGGAGAGACGGCGGCGGCATTGGCGGCGGCCTCCATCGTCTTCCAAAAAGAAGACCATGATTACTCAAAGCAGTTGATGAAGGTGGCTAAGAAGGTGATGAAGTTTGCAGTGAAATACAAAGGCAACTACAGTGATGTCCCAGGCTCACCAATGTGTACTTTCTATTGCTCCTATTCTGGTTTTCAGGTATACATATACTGTTACAATGAATTGGAACATCTTTTTAATCTAATTTCTTCGTATAACTCTAATATATGAACTGTGTTATTGTTTTTGTAGGATGAATTGTTTTGGGGATCTTCATGGTTGTTCCTGGCAACAAAGAAGAAGTTTTACTTCAAGTATTTGGACACACTGGGATTCAAAAACAAGAGTACTGATTTTTTCAGTTGGGACGATAAGCTCGCCGGAGCACAAATTCTTCTATCAACGGTAACATAAAAAGATACATATATGTTAGGCGGATAGACTTGATTCAATCTAAAAACTCAATTTCTAACCCATCAAAATATATGCGTGCGTATGCAGAGAGGTCGATCTTACTATAGAACAGAGGCAGAGGATTTCATGTGCAGAATTCTACCCAATTCTCCTTCATCAACAACAAATTATACAAAAGGTCAGAATGAAATGAAAATTTCACTTCATGAACTTAGAGATTCTTTCAACAGTAATTAATGGTGGTTGTGAAACAGGTGGGCTGATGTTCAAATTGGAGCCAACCAATCTCCAGTATGTGACTTCAATAACATTCCTGATCTCTACTTATGCAAAGTACATGGCTTCATCTAACCACAACTTTTATTGTGGTGACATCTTAGTCACAGCAGAGTCTCTAAGAACACTAGCAAAGAAGCAGGTATATAATCTTTTACTATGTTTTTTCAATGTTGAATTACAAATATTATGTATATATATTTCTCATCTTAATCACATATTTTTCAGGTGGATTACATTCTTGGAGAAAATCCTATGAACTTGTCATACATGGTGGGATATGGTGAAAGATTTCCACAGCAGATATATCACAGAAGTTCTTCAATTCCATCAATGAATAGCCATCCAAGTCATGTTACCTGCGAAGCTGGTTTTGAGTACCTGAAATCGAACTACTCAAACCCGAACATCTTGATAGGTGCGGTGGTTGGAGGTCCCGACCAGAATGATGCCTACTTAGATGTTCGAGAAGATAAAGCTCACACCGAACCGACAACCTATATAAATGCTCCCCTTGTTGGTAGCCTCGCTTATTTAGCTGGTATCTATGGCTGCTGATGAAATCAAATCTTGTACTTTTTCCTCTATGCAGTAACATAGACGCATTGATGCAGTGGTTCATGCCTGAAATGAAGCATGAGTGTCAAAAGTGATTGAAGATTAACTGTTAATTTGAATTTAATTAAACACAAGTGAATCAATTATATGTATGTGTGCGCGGTGCACTATGTGTGTGTGTGTGGTCCAATCAACAGAATGTTATGAATGTAATGAAACAAGAAGTCTATCAATAGACAATTCCAAAAATTAACATTAAAAACATGAAAACTTCATTCTATTTATAAACTATTAGTTGTTTCGACCTCCACAAAAAAAGGGGCACCACAAATAAGAAACCACCACCTTTGATTACCTTCAGACTTATCTTTCTGTCCTTCTTTCCAAGTTTGGCCACAAGAACCAGCATTCAAATACAGTGTCTTGTATTTGCAAAACATAGAACAAAGAATTGCATCCCGAAACAACAAGAAATGATGGTGATCAAGAAAATTACAGCTTTTGCTATAATCGCTTCCTTATCAGTTGTCGTTGGAGCTTCCAGCAAGCCTGACTACCGAGATGCTCTCCACAAGTCCCTTCTGTTCTTTCAGGCCCAAAGGTCAGGCAAGCTCCCTGAAGATCAGACCATAAAATGGAGGACAAATTCCGGGCTTACTGATGGTTCGACTGATAATGTTAGTTTTATTCTTTGCCTACATTTCATCTTGAATTTGACAAATACAACTTCAGCGAGTACAAAAAGAGAACTATTTCTCTCAATATCAAAATTCACACCTAAAACAATCATTCTGGAAAGTAACATTGCTAGCATGAAAGTAATCTAATGCAAAATATGTCATTAGGTGGATTTGACTGGAGGTTACTATGATGCTGGAGACAACATGAAATTTAACTTCCCCATGGCCTTCACAACCACAATGCTAGCATGGAGTGTGCTAGAGTTTGGGAGGAGGATGCAAGATGATCTAGCTCAAGCACGCCAAGCAGTGCGTTGGGGAACAGACTACCTCCTAAAGGCCTGCATTAACCTTCCTCATGCTCTTTATGTGCAGGTTTGTTCTTCATTCAAACAAGTTCGTAACTATATTGAAATTTCAACGACAATGAAGACATGAGATATTGACAATGTGACTCACAGGTTGGAGATCCAGAGGTCGATCACAAATGTTGGGCCCGTGCTGAGGACATAAGAACACCACGGAGTGTCTACAAGGTAACCCCTGTAAACCCGGGCTCCGATGTTGCTGCTGAGACAGCAGCTGCCCTGGCAGCCGGCTCTCTTGTGTTCAGACACATTGACAAAGAGTACTCCAATAGGCTACGAGAGACTGCCATCAAGGCATTTGCATTTGCCGATAAGTATAGAGGGAAGTATAGTGACTCCCTCTCCTCAGTTGTCTGTCCCTTCTATTGCTCATACTCTGGGTTTGAAGTAAGGATTGAATTCTTGTGTTCATTTGCTAACTAGTTTGATGAGTCTTGGGGAGCACTAAGAATGCCTATTGATGTTTGATCACTAGGATGAACTTCTATGGGGAGCTGCATGGCTTTATAAGGCCACACAGAACTCTTCTTATCTCAACTATGCCAAGTCTCTTGGTGTCAATAATAAGGATTCAGACACCTTCAGCTGGGATGACAAGATACCTGGTGCTCGTGTGCTTCTAGCAAGGGTATATAATTTTTTTTTTCTTAATAGATACTTTATATTTTTTATATAAGATGCATTTACTATATGCCATCACAGGTAATCCGATTATAATTAGCTATTCAATAATAACTATTGATCTTAAGATAAATAGTAGAATTTCATTATCAGCAATGATGGCTTATTGTTGCTTAAAATGAATTATCATAAGGCAATTATACACTGGTGGGATATAGTAGAATTCTCCTTGTATATAAAACTTGAGAGATTTCTCTATTCTATATGAGGACAGAGCCCTAAATATATAATGTTTCCTAGACAAAGACATAACTAAATGAGGTAACAAACTAATACAGAAACTAGCCTGCTGTACAAAGATAAACTAGGCATCAAACTAACAATATATATATATATAGACCATAGTTATCAAAACCGGACCAGACCGGCGGTCCGACCGGTTGAACCGGTGAACCGGCCATGGAACCGGTCCGGTTCTGTAATTAACCCAGATAAGGAATTAAACCGGGATGAACCGGACTGAACCGGGTTGAACCGGGTGAACCGGTCATTGAACCGGTCATTAAACCGGTGGTTGAACCGGTCAATTTTTTATTTTTTTATTTTCAAATATTTAAATTATTTAAAACAGAATTTTTTTTTATTTAAAATAGTTTTTATAATAGTTTTCTTTATAATAATTTTTAAAAATAGTTTTATTATAAATTATTTAATATAATTTTTTATTATTAATATTTATATTGACCCGACGTTGGCCGATTGGCCGACGGGTTGAGCCAAATGAACCGGTGATCCGGGACCTTGACCGGTTCAATGTCCGGTCCGGTTCTGATAACATTGATATAGACCGTCTTTGGTTAGAGACTAATTAAGATTTAAGAATGTGTTTGTACTGGGGGAGAACAAAGGAAAATTAAAACAGAATGTTAGAATTGGATGAAGAAAATAAAACAGTAAATAGTATAAAAGAAAATTTTCTAAGTGTGCTTTTATTTCCTCTGCTTCCCCTCCATCATAGCACAGCCTAAAATAAAAGAACAGGAAAAGTTAAAAGATAAACCCTCTCCTTTCTCTATTTTTCCTGAACAGCAAAAGTTTCACACGTTTTTTTCTCTATTATTTTTACTTTTGTTTTCTGAATAAATAAGCGCAGCCAAAGAGTACTAAATGAGCAAAACATTTTGCAGGATTACCTTGTTGAGAAACATGAAGCAGCGGCAGATTATCAGAAGAGCGCAGAGAGGTTCCTATGCAGTGTACTGCCAACTTCTCCATCTGTGAGTGTCAAGTACACAGCAGGGGGGCTTCTGTACAGGATGAGTGGGAGCAACTTGCAGTATGTCACCTCCACCACCTTCTTGCTCTCAGTCTATGCCAAGTACCTCAGAGCATCCAGCCAGACCTTCAAATGTGGAGACATGCAAGTCACTCCATCACATTTAAGAAAACTAGCTAGGCAACAGGTAGATAAAAACTCACTTGATTTGCTCTTTGGTCTTGATTTCATGCATGTCTTAGTCACTTTCTAAAACCCCTTGACTCGATTCTCTTGCCCAGGTTGATTACATCTTGGGACAAAACCCTAAAAGAATGTCATACATGGTTGGCTATGGCAACAGCTTCCCACAGCATGTTCATCACAGGAGCTCATCTATTCCCAGTATTCATGTGAACTCACAACACTTGAGTTGTGATGCTGGCTTCAATTTCTTCTACACATCTAGTGCAAACCCTAATGTACTCACTGGAGCTGTCGTCGGAGGCCCCGATGAGAACGATGAATATGCCGATGATCGGGAGAATTATGCTCAGTCTGAACCAGCTATATACATCAACGCTCCTCTTGTTGGAACCTTGTCATACATAGCTGCCTGCTTTCAATTATAAAATGAGCATCATTAGTGTACTACTTCTGCTACACTACCTCATAAGAGTAGATGTGAGCTTTGCCAATGGTATAGAGCTTTTGGCTGTGTATTCTTAGATCAAATTATCTCTAGTTTATTGGGATGTTGGTTCTTCCATTACTGATCTTCTCACTGCACTATATTTGCTTAAACAAAAACTATGGTGATGTAATAGAGAGAGTGTCAGCATCAAAAAAGGTATTACCTCAAGTTGGAGCTTGGAGGCATGGAAGCATAATGTTCATAAGTTTCATTTGACTTTTTCGGTTGGTACATGCTATTCCTTGGATGCCAAAAGCTTGAGCCCCACCACCATTGACCTTTAATGCTACTGTGTACAACCTAGATATAAACCTTCAACAAACCAACCAAGCATACATCGGTTACACCTCTCATGTATCTTTCTCTTACCAAGTCTAAGAGGGTATCTAATTCAAGAATATCTCTTTGTACTGTCCGTCTCTGCAGGCTTCTCTATATAGTTTTCCTTCTTCTCCCCAGCACTCATTCAACCATACCCTTATTTCTCTATGCATGATTCAAAAAGACCTCAAATGCAATTCCACAAAACTCTATGGGGAATTCTCTGTATATCATACCTTTGGGTAGCATTTGCTGATGCTCAGACTGCCTATGATGTGCTGGAGAGGTACAACCTTCCAAAGGGGATCCTTCCACAGGGAGTGCAAAGCTACCTGTTGACAAAAGAAGGGAGTTTTGAGTTTTTCCTGGCTGACAAATGTGAGTTTAACGTGCAAGGAAATTACATGTTGAAGTACAAGACCACCATCACCGGAACAGTGGAGTCTGGGGTTTTGAGGGATCTCAAAGGTCTAAGTGTGAGGTTTTTATTTGTGTGGATAGGCATTAGTAGAGTGGAGGTGAGTGGTGATGAGCTGAGTTTCTTTGTTGGTCCATTCTCAGTTTCATTCCCTCTATCTTACTTTGACAAGTGTCCACGCTGTGGATGTGGTTTTGATTGTTCCAACACCTTGTTGCAGGATTTGTAGAGAGAGGATCCCTATTGATGTTCTTTGAAAAGAAAGAACCTAGTCTCTGCTAATTTGTATTTTTCTCCCCCCTCTTGTATCTGCACGTACAGTGCCATGGGTATATTAATGATATAATTTGGATGCTATTCCCCATTCCAAGTTGAACACTAATTTATATCAACCAAAATGCTTGAGCTGGTCCTGATCTCCAATTCTGAGTTATATTTTAATAAAAGCAGAATTTTAAGAATTCTTGATGGATTATGCACTAGTCAGGAAATGGAAACATCAGAAACATTAAACAAACAGGACTAAACACCGAGTCAAAAGGCAGGAAAAAAACACTTGGTCTTTGTTCATATCTCTACACTAGTCAGGAAATGGAAACATCAAAAACATTTAACAAACAGGACTAAACACCGAGTCAAAAGGCAGGAAAAAAACACTTGGTCTTTGTTCATATCTCTACACTAACAAAAAAATAATTTTCAGTTCAGCATTTTTTATTCAGAAAAGATGAAAGATTAGGGGATTCCAACAGAATTATGTTATTATTCTATTCTTGAACCAAATGCAATCTAATTAGTAGCTTAGTCGCTAAAACTCCACGGTCATCCCAAAATAATAATCATTTATACTTTGAGAAGATATTCAAATACACTAATTACCATATGCCCTTCACAATAACTTTGCTCCAAAAATTTTGCCCATGTGATCAATCTTGAAATATTGTTATTAAAAGGCAGAAAGAATTGCTTTCCCAAAACTATAATTCACTAATCTAACACATACACAAATCCGCTTCAAAGGATCATCCAAGTTGCATTGGCAAAGATAAACTCAGAAAACAAAGGACAAATAAATTCAGGTGTTCAACCAACAAGACAGAATATAATACAAGCCATAGCAACATTATTAAAATCCACAGTGGGGCAAGTGAAACATTGGATCATTCAACACAAAAGCTGATGAATTAGCTTATCATTTGATAAACAAAGATGCTACACACAGAGGCAGAAGAAGAAACATTATTAAGCGGCACATCTCATTGGACCTATGTGATACAATATCATCACCTAATAATCCGGCCAAAAGGCAAGTGAATTTAGATTCATCATTAGTAGTCAACTGTCAGATGTTACATATGACCATACCTTCTCAGGATAAAGCAGGCAATCAGATAACATTGATTCATTCCAAAAGACAGCCATGTTCTTGTTTTCAGCAGAGTAAGAATAACTAGAAGTGGTAGCTGATTGCCTCCAGAAAGGCCATTTGGGTTTGGACCTTAAAGTTTAGGCAATTTAAAAGAAAATATTAATTTCAGTTGTAAACGAATAGAATGACATAAAAACACAGGAATATAGAATAACAGATCAAATACATCAGTGGTCGAATGAACAATATATATAAACCATTTCAAGTAGAATAACAGATCAACATATGGCATTAACATAAGCACCAAGAAAAGATAAAAACTACTTGATGGATATCCTTGGTGAAGATGGATAAAAACATATCACATTTCCAATAATATCAAACTCTTGGTCAGAAATTTGTGCAGTTTATGCCTTGGCCAATTGAACATAACTCCAGATGATGATAAAGAAGACATGATAGAAAAAGGAATTTCAACATTTTCAAAGTATTACCCTGAAAGACATGAATTAGCTCATTTTGAATCACTTTCAATAGTGTTGAGCTACAACAAAAGGTCAAAGAAAAATAAGAAAAATTCACAAAGCCAAAAGTCTGATAATATGGTATGAAAAATCATCACCACTATAAAGGCAATTATTTCTTTACCTCCTTGTCACATATGCATTATTGCCATAAATTAAGTTGATAGTTCCGTGAATTCCTTCATAGAGAGGATGAGCAGCCTAGAAATAAATTGAATCTGTTTAACACTAAATCAAATACATCTAGCATAGATATCTAATTTGAAAATGAATCAAAACAGATCCAACTTCATCAGCTTCCTAAGTGTGAATTCTCTTGTTACAATCAGAATCAATTGGAAGATAAAAGTTCCAACTTAACCTTTTGGCCCTAGGTAACTGAACAAGTTTCTTGACTTAAATTTAGACCTCACCTGAAACTCTTGGCCACACGGCCCTTAACTATTGCATTCAAATCAAAGAGCAACTCAACTTCATTTATAAGTTTCAGTCCGTTCATACTATGCCCATAGATATCATCCACAAAAATTCAAATACTACAAATTGCTGTAGTTAGTCCTTATGACTCACAATCTAGATCATAAAAGCAAGAAAAAAAAATCATAATTGAACCATGAACCTTTTTCTTCTCCTCTAACTGGTTCGTTGGTATAGTTTGCTCCTCTATTAAATCAAACACAACCAAAGAAGGAAATTTATCAACACGGACTGCAAGCGAACACAGATCATGGAAGCGAAACATGAAATAAAATAGAAATCCCTGACCGACCGAAGCTACCAAATTCGAATTACTTGGAAAAACAAAGAAAACTTGTGAAATGGAGTAAATCAACGCGATAAAACCCTAGTATCAAATAAAATAAGAAAACAAAAAGAAAGATAAAAGAAAAGTAAATCGACCTTGCTTGTCGCCGGCACCCTTTTCCCGTTCTTCGGACCGCTAAGAAGAGCCCCCACGGACGTGGCCATTACTGGACGATAACGAAGCTCGAGATCGAAAGGGGCTAGGTTTTCGCAGCTTTCGCTCTCGGCTCCGACGATCGAAACGAGCGTCTCTCTTGCAGCTTTCGCGCGACGTTCAAAATTTACGGATTTCTCCCCATCTCTTTTGGAAAAAGTTCATGGTTTTCGGTAAATATAGGTGATTTGTAGGGGTATTTTGGAGAAAAATTAGAAACCATTCGGCGCGAACTCGATAAGGAAAGTTTTTTAAATTATATTATATTAATATTCAGATACTCGGTTTGGAACTTTGGATAGTAAATTTTTGTTAATTCTTTAATTACATTTAAAACATATTTCTTGGTAAAAAAAAAAACAAGAGAAAATTTTCACTAATATGAAAATAATTTTCCTCTCTTATTTTTCTACATTTTCTTTCCAGGCAAAAGAGGAATAAAATGAATTCGTTACTGTTTATATTAATTTGAATGGCAAGATTTGTGATCGGAAGTAATGGTCCATTTAGAATTTGCTTCAATTCAATATATATTCCGTGTTCTCTTTATAAAATTTAATTAATTAAATTATCTATATATATATATATATATATATATATATATATGCAAGCGTGTGCAAGCATAGCAGGTCCCAACTCCCAAGTCGAGTAAAGGAGAATTGTTGTAGGTTAACAACCAATATAAATAATTGTTGTTGTTAAATAATAGGATTGCGATCCCATCTAGTATTGGATTAAGGCCCGTTTAAATTGGCTTATAAAAAAATGTTTTCAAATTATTTTTATGTTTGGATAAATTAATTAAAAATATTTTTATAATAATAAAAAAAATATTTTGATAATTGATATTTTTTAAAATAATTTAAAAAAAACGTGAGAATGAGGATTTGGTAATTGACATTTCAAAACAACTTCTTTATAACGACTATTTTCAGAAACTACAAACCATTAGTTTTTGAAAAAAAAAAAATTGTTTATCCGGAAAAGCCATCACAAGTAGAGGGGGGCACGGGCCGGTTAACCGGGCCCGGCGGGCCCAACCCGCCGGTTCCGGGCCGGCAAAATCCGGACCCGGAACCGGCCCGGGCCACAGGGCCAACCCGCCGGGCCGGGTTGGCCCGCCGGACCCGGCGGGTCACGGGTCACCTTCGGGTGACCCGTAACCGGCCCGGGCCACAGTGTAGAACCGGCGGGCCGGGCCCAACCCGCCGGTTTTTATTTTTTTTTAATTTTTTTTAAATATCTAAATGTAAATGAAAAAATAGCAAAAAAATTTAAAAAATATATAAAAAAACTATGATATTTTGATATAAAAATAGAATGAGAAAAAAAAAATTTAAAATTAAAAACTATAAAATTCATTATCCTACACTCATTATTCAAATATTAAGAAAATAAAAAAAATTATAAAATCAAAAAAGAGTATATAAATGGCAAGCTACTTAAAAATAAGAAAATAACCATAAAAATCTTCATCATTGACAACTAGAGAATGCAAAAATCTCTTTTGAAGGAAAATATCAATCTATAAAATTCATTATCCTATACTAATTATTCAAACATTAACAATATCAAAAAATATAAAATTACAAAATCATATAAATAGCAAGCTACTTAAAATTAAGGAAATGACCATAAAAGGCCTTCATTATTGACAATCAAACATTGCAAAAATATGTCATGAAAGAAAAAAAAAATTCAATCTATAAAATTCACTATCCTACATTAACTATTCAAACATTAAGAAATCCCAAAAAATTATAAAATCACAAAAAATATATAAATAGTAAGCTATTTAAAAATAAGAAAATAACCATAAAAAATCTTTATTATTGATAATTAGATAATACAAAAATCTCTCTTGAAGTAAACAAAACACAAAATATAAAATTCATTGTCGTACACTAATTATTCAAACATTATAAAAACCAAGAAAATAATAAAATCATAAAAAATATATAAATGGCAAGCTATTTAAAATAAGGAAATAACAATGAAAAGCCACATTATTGGTAACCAAAGAATGCAAAAATCTCTCCTCAAGGAAAAAAAACTCAAATCTATAAAATTTATTATACTTTCCTAATTATTCAAACATTAAAAAATCAATTAAAAAATATATGATGTTTACATGAGTGCAAAAAATTAAAAAAAAATTGAAAAATAAAAAATAAAAAACCCAACCCTTTGGGTTGACCCGGCGGGCCAACCCGGCCCAGCCCGGCGGGCCAACCCGTCGGGTCACGGGTTGGGCTTAGGTTGAACCGTAACCGGCCCTCCACTGTAGCGGGCAGGTTACGGTTTTCCGGCCCGGCCCGCCGGTCAGCTGACCCGGCAGGTTTTGCAGGGCCGGTTCCGGGCCAGGCCAAAACCCGGCCCGTGCCCCCCTCTAATCACAGGCATGTTTTTTATTCCCAAAAACACTTTAATTTATAAAAAAACATTTCTGGACTTCCTAGAAGCTGATCCAAACAAACCCTAAAGCTTGGTTGTTGTTGTTGTTGTTGTTGTTGTTATAAATATAAAATTTTTATCTATAAATTTCATTGATTTACACTGCTGTTATTATGTTTCATGCCCTGCCCCGGAGGTCATGCGCACCTTGTTACCCACTTGTGTTCACTTCCAACCAAATCCCATTCATGAATATCACTGTACTGCAGTCTGTTGTTTGTTTCCAAGGGCTATATTGGAGCAGAAAATAAAAAGTAATAAACAGATAAAAAGATCAAGATGAAAACAGGGTAAGAAAGACATAACCTGACTCATATATATATATATACATATATATATATATATATAGCCCTGGGAAACAAGCCACAGAGTGCAGTACAGTGATGAATGATGTTCATAATGTTGGTATTTGGGTGAAACACAAGCGGGTAAGAAGAAGGTGCAGATGACCTCCAGCACAGGGAATGGAACACAGTAACAACAGCAGCAGCAGCAAATGAAAGAAATTTACAGATTCAAAGTTGAAACACACTCCTTGTCCACTGCCAGTCTAAGTCAGTGTTTGCGGCGATCGCAGATTGAGAACACATGGTTTTGGCTCTGGTTTACAAGACCCATTCATACATTCATTCATTCATATTCATTGGTTGGAGAGGCTGCAATAAGTACTGAGATTTGCCCAACCTTTTGTTGTTGTTGTTGGGGCTCACAAGAACAGACAAACACTCAGGCACTCATCACATGGCCTGCTTTATGCAAGCAAGCATTGTTACATAGCTATACTCACTTGAGCAGTTGTAAAAACATATTCATCGGTTCAAATTCTACACTGGATAACACAAGATTATCTAATCCATCCCCTCTAAAAGTTATCTGAAACCTATCAGATGAGAATCCAGATCAAATTTTCATATCAAAATCATTATTATATAGGGCATGATTATTTAATTTATCTTCTAAAACCTATCACATCAGAGTCATGCACATATATATATATATATAGCGCAGAAATAATTAAATCATCCCCTCAAACCTATCATGGTATTAAGACAACACAAATATGAGAAAGGGCAAAAGGAACACAAGTTGGCAAATTGAAAGGACAATGTGGCGCCAGGCATGATGACAGTGAGGATAGTGATTAGTTTTGCAGTGAAATATTTAACACAAGGCCTGCACACAGCTCACCTGGGGGGGGCATCTTTCAATCCTGCCAAGTGCCAACCCATGTTAATTGGCTTCATCCAAAGCCATAAAAGTAGCGTAGCAAATGTGGCAAAGCCTGGGGACAGCTATGCTCAGGGTGGATGCTCTGTTATTTTATGTCACCTCTTTGTCAGCTGAGCAAAGAGTGATGAGCAACACAACACACAACACTACATGAGAGATGAGCAAGGGTTATTCAAATGCAGACTGCTTTAAACCCCTTTACATGGTGAACCTTTCATTTATCACAAAACTGATATCATTCAAGAGAAGGAAAGAGTAACTAAAAAACGGAAGAGAGACATTTAAAACTTGCTTAGTATATGAGGACTTCACTTAGTGGAACCATGGGCTTGACAGGGGGTTGGGAAGGAGACAAGGGTGTGACAATGTGAAGGCTATTGGAAGGGAAGAAGCTGACATCCACACTGCTCGATGCTGAGGGCTCGTCTTTGATCATGGTCCGGAAGGAAATCGAACCATGCTTAGTTGATGCATCAGAGTTCCTGCCTGTCTCTTGGTGGCTCTGGTTAGCAATGAGTGAAGCACCATCACTGTAGTAGTCATCATATGGTATGTCATCCATCCGTATGTGCCCAACGTCCTGCAATGCCAGGGAATCGGCCACAGGGAAATAGACTAGCATACAGACACCCACCACGACACAAACCAATAGCACAAGGAAGGCTGCAAATACCATGGCCTCAAAAAGAAGATGGCCTCTGCGGGGGAGAACAGAAAGACCGAGGAGGAGCACTCTCAGAGGGAGGAAGATGATAACTGAAGCTACCAGAATGTATACTCTCATCCTCAGTCCCTTGTTGATCACCAGAGACACCACCTTGGTTCCTATGTAGCAGATATAACAGATCATGAAGGCATGAAAAAGCCCAAGGATCATAGTGCTCACTAAGGGAATGGTGCATATGCTGATCTGCCCGTTCATAGCACTGGTGATGAAGAAATTGGTCAAATTTGATCTCTGGTTATTCTTCGTCTTGACAAACTTAGGACCAATTAGAATGAGGGCAAGTTGCATGATAAAGACCGGAAGGGAATAAACGAAAACATAACTGACTGTCTTTCTGTTCCATCGAGGGCTCAATGTGCCTGATTCTCTCTTCTGCAGTGAGGCCCGTAGGAGGAACCCAAGCATGAGGAACATGCTGGGTTCCGCAAACCCTAGGTTCGAGACGATGTAGAACTTGCAAACATCCTTCTGCCATCTTATGCTAGAGAAGAGCCTTCCGTTTCCTTTCAACAGGGTTAGCCTGACCACTTCCCCAAAACCCCACCAGATTGCAACCAAAATTAAAGCAATGCGAGTCAGCCAGGGACCATTAAAATAGCTGAGCTGGAGAAAACATCTCCTTCGGATCCTCAGCTGGAAGTAGAGTAATCGATAGATGCAGAGCAGACCGAGAAAAGCAGCTATAGCCACAAGACAGATTGTTACCATACCGAATACATCGGCCGTGCGTCTTATCAGGGGCATCACCAGAACCACAAATTCCACGCATGCTCTCAGCTAGCATCGATACCAAGAAGGCCCAAAGGTACCGCCACACAAATAACTACCTCCCCAAGACAGAAGTCCAATCTGGGGAGACACTGTGTCTTTCTAAACCACAAGGAACCATGCATAGATCCAATTTATTGGCTGCAATCTTTCTCTCACTGATGAAGCCGCACACAGTGGTTGAGGTATGCCTCCCCACTTAATACAACTACAGACAAGATACAAACTTAAGTGGGTAACTTATTCAGAAGACATTGAAATGATAAAACTGCAACTAGATAGAGCAAAATGACAGGTTAACTTATCATACTATAAGTGCAAGAAGATAATTGAATAGAAAACACAGGAGTTTTACTTTACTAATTCTGAACACTAAAAATCAATATGAAAGATGAAAAACACAAACCTTATAGATTAACCATTTCCCAAACACATCTACACGTCTGAATAAAACAATTCCCCTGAATGAGAAATGCATGCGCAAGCTTATCACAAAGACGCGACAACAAAATTCCAATTGCCAAATTACGACAAGCATATAAACTTCCAACTACTCACAATAAGAAGCATCACTTCTTCCAATATTTTGCAGTCTAAATATCTCAACATTCCAAAGGAAATCTAGAAATCCATGCACAAGATAATCACAAAGACGCGACAACGAAATTCCAATGGACAAATTACGACAAGCATTTAAACATCCAACCACTCACAATAAGAAGCATCATTTCTTCCAATATTTTGCATTCTAAATATCTCAAAATTCCAAAGGAAATCTAGATATCCAATAAAGAACTAACTTTCCCACCTCAAATGTGGCAACTAATTGTCATATCACCTTCACAAATCCAAACTAAACAGTCTACTATACAAGTAAAGAAAAGCATCCTTCTAATCAGGGGAAAGCTAAGCATTAACTCACTAGCAAAAACAAACACACACAAGCATAAGAGAATTTCAATATAAGAAACAATATCCAACAAACATTCAAACATACAATGCGTTCATTAATAACATACGAAAATCATAAAAAGAAAAAGAAAAAAAACTCATTCTTCACGAACAATAGCAACGCAAAAGATAAAATAAATGCCGGCAAACCAGAAATTGAAGTTCATTCCTAAAAACACATATCAAAAGGATAAAACAAATTTCCACACAAAAAAGAACCAGAAAAACATTTTTAAAAAGAATCTATCCGACTTCCAGCCCATGATCTGCAAATCAAACACGAGAGGAGCCATCCAAATGAAAGAGAAAGGCTGGCTCCCACCTCAAAGGAGATCACATCGCCGGCCGGCATTCCTGGGAGCACTCCGAGCCCAAATCTTGACCGCCCGCAGGGTAAGCGAAACGGGGGGCCAAATCCGAGGACGACGGGCACGGAAAAGAGACCAGGGGGTCCGCAAAGTCGGATCCAAGGTATGCTTTCTGGGAACCGCCGCTCCGATCGGAGCTCCAAAACCCTAAAAATGGCGTACGGTGCGAGAGGAGAGAGAGAGAGAGAGAGAGAGAGAGAGAGTAGAGCGAATAAGAGAGAAAGAAAGGCAGGAGGAGAGAGAGAAAGAGAAGGTGGATGGAGAGGTTGCTGACAGGCTGTCTCGAGCTGTCATTAGGTTCGGTGCATCACCGAGGCTCAGGTTCGGTAGACAATCCGAGCCGAGCTGGACCATGAGGGGCCCACCCATCTCTTTCACGGGAGAGCAACACTAGTGAGATGCCAATTTTACCCTCAGTAGTCAGTACAAAATATCATTAATATTACACGTATGTAAAAAAAATTATATGGTTATATAAAATGAATCGTTTAGTTTTGTAAACATTTTGTATATGTTGATGGAGATATCTATTTTTTTTCTTTCAAGATCATAACATATTTTGATCAATGGATGAGAGAGGTCGTGAAGGTTGAAATATTTTAATAGATTTTGGTGAAAAGATCTGCTCTTATCAATACTTCTTTGGTTTGTCTGTTTAGTTTCACATGATCAGTATCTTTTTCGGGGATCAGCTCTAGCTAATGAGCCTCATGAGAAGAAGGAAATGCGGAGGAGATCTGATTGCTTGTGCTTGAGGACACTCGAATTTTTTTGAGAGGAGAGAGATTAAGGAGGAGTCCCTAAGAGAGATGATCCAAACTAGTATCCAATCTCAGTGAAATCCAGAATATCTCAAAGATCTCTTGGAGTCCATTAGATGTCTAACTTTCAAGGCATTCTGAAATATATCTTCTATTGTTGGATGATAAAATGATTATTCTAACAATTGGAGTCTTATCTCCACGCTCGTCATTTATCTTTAGATATTTTCTTCCATAATGGTATATATTCTTATTATTTAAATAAATAAATTAAATAATAAAATTATAATAACAAAAATATAAAGCATTTTAAACATATTTTTTAATAAAAAAATATTTTTATATAATTAGTACAAATTGGGAATATTGGAGGAAATTGGGGGTAAAAGAGTAATTCAGTGGGTGTAGACGGCCATAGATACGCGGAAAAGAGGTGGGGCCCTCAGAACAGTGAGGTGGTGGTCCCGGAGGGGAGGGTGGGCGACAGGCAGTAGCCGGTTGGAGAATAGTACGGAAGCGGCGGGAATACCGGGACAACGAGGAGCCAGGTTGAATCTTTTTTATCCTGTTAGCCAGCCAATAGATGCGTTCTTTCTCAGCTGGCACATCTCTGACCGTTTGATCTAAATCAGACGGTTGCGATCTTTTACCAGCCTCTTCAATATCCTGAATTTTCTGATTAATAAGTGATAACTCCCTCAATTTTTTGTATTTATTATTTCTAACTTAAGATTTTTTTATATATAATAGTGAAAATTTTCAATATTTTGAAAAGTTATATGTAATTATCAAGTATCTATAGAAATTCTAAAGCACAAATTTTATTTTTATTTTTTATTTATAATTTTGAGTGTATCACACCTATAAATATTAAAAGGGTGATGAGATCGAGCTGAACACAACCCCACGAAGCGGTTAGGCAATAAGGATGAACCACTATACTAATTTTTTTACGAAACCCTCCCAAAAAATGATTCATAACACTCACAAAATGTCACAATGACATCTACTACTATTGTAATTGTATCTTTTTAAAACATATTAATGAATGCGGTTTATACATTTTATAAAAATATATAATGTGGTTTAAGAAGAGTATAATCGGAAAATAAAAAGTATGTACATATCCTTAAATTATATATATATATATAGAAAAGATTAAAATATTAGTTCAATTTAAAAAAAAAAAGGGTATGAATTTGGTGATGGTAGGCAAGGCAACTTAAGGGGGGGTTGTGGTGGAAGCATAAGCTCCACCATTTGAGTAAGACCCATAATAAAAAGAATAATAGTAAGTGTTTGCAACTAATGTGGCTCATCTTCCATTCAAATGTGATTAAAGTGCACATAAGTTGGTGCATCATACCTAATTAATTTTATACCACTGCAACCCTACCAGTTCTCTAAAAAGCCTCAATCCTTGTATTTTCTTTTCTTTTCTTTTCTTTTCTTTTTTTTTAATATTTATCTAACAACATCAGTACATCACTCCACTTTTCCTATGGTTCCTCATACAATCCAAATTCAGTTTTTTTTCTTTTTTTTTCTTTTTTCTCCATAATAATCATACATACATAATTGGACAACCTAGTGATTAGTCTCCTTTTGTTCTGTCTCTCTCATTCAATGTTTTTGGGTTTCATGTGATCTAAGAATTAGATTTTTCTTTGTCAAAAGTAGAAAACTTGAACAGAAAGGACCATCAAAAGAAAGGGGAAAGAAAAGAAAAAGAAAGGCAGTAAAAAACTCTTCAAGAGGAAGTAAAGTGAAATTAATATTTCTTTTATAGTAGTTTATAAAAAGCACCCAATAATTATCAGAGAGTGCTCAAAATTAAAAATAGAATAAATGATTTTGTTTGGAAGTCTATAAATTAATACTTTGTTTGATTATTCAAGAGAAAAGAGAGTGATTCTCTCTGTCACCAATATCTACCACTTTTTGAAAATGCACAAGATCTAGCAACCTTAGAAATGAAATCCTTGTACAATGAAATCAAGTTGCAGGGCTTTTGGGGGAACTCTCAGGTCCTTATTTTGTTGGGAGGATCCATCAATCAGTGAAAGAGAGCAGATCAATTGATATGATATGACATGATTCTTAGAGACCAGTATTCCCTTAGTCCTTGCATTTCAAGTCTAGGTATCTTTGCTTAGAATTCATGCCAGATGAAACCTTATTCAAGTTTTTAGTTTTATTAAAAGTTTTATCAATTCCACCAACCTCATAGAAGAGAAAAAAAACCAAACCCTGAAGTTATATATTACACAATTCATGCCATTTTAATATGTGTTAGTCTTTTAACTAATCACATTGCAAATAAACTGGCAAATAAACATATCTAACGTGTACGAACAATAATAACGACATAATTTTGCAACGGCAAGGTAAAATATGAATTTTATTATAACTATATATTTCATTGGCCAAGCCTGTAACTTTGGTTTTCACTTACAATCTACAAGCAAAGTCTATCGGAAGGAAATAACAGCAAGTTACTCATACTATGCATCTGAATATCAGAGTGGTGCAGGGCTCTTTGATGAGAAAGAGTTATGTAAATTCGGAGGATATCGATAGATTTACCGGTGGCAAGCTTATTGCATGATTTTTGTGGATCAAAGGCTTCTGCATTCGCCCAGTGGAGAACACTTTGCACTCACGAAAATGTGGTTCATTTCATCAATCATACAAGCAGAGTTACCGGCTTACCGCCATCGTGGCATCGGTTGCCTGTCCGACAAACATATTGAATCATTCTTTAGTTAGCATGCCTAAAAATATATTAATGCCAAACACATAAATTCCATAATGTTGAAGGTGCTCACTTGGGCTTCTTGCCATCAATGGATGTGTTGCCTATCAGTAACTTTTTCCCATCCGGCTTTGTCAGGGATTGTCCTGCCTGTGTAAACTAAAAGTAACAAAAGATCATGAATTTTTTGAATTCATGAAAGGATCATTGGAAGGTACTAGATTCGCTGAGAAGTAAGAACCTTTTTATTTCCTGGCCTTAGGTTTCCATTCTGGGAGGACATAATCTTTGTGCCTACTCTGCTAGATTCCCTTGACCTGAAGTCCTCTTTACTCTGAAAACTAGGTTCCATTAGGATTGCATTTGTGAAGCATTAGAAGGCTTATCTAAACATAATTCTATTGCTTTTCATGTTCTGAATATCAGAAATATCTAGTGATCAATCTTAAGATAACAATCTGGAGACATGGCTAGCCAGATCATTTGGCCCATAACATACAATTCAAATACTCAATAATAAAAGAGGTCCATGTGTACATTCCCAAGCAAGAATAACAATACCAAGTATACTGAAAACAAGTTATTAAACATTCTAAACTATAGGATGTTGATATTTTTGACACGTGCATAATCTAACCTTCCCGCATTGATCTAAGAAATAAATGTACACAACATATACATCTTCTGATTGCTGAATTGCATGATTGGAGTCATTAGAGGAGATCCAAAAGTAATATAAAGACAAAGCTATGCTTGGAAAATAAGACAAAATTAAGAAAAAGAGCTACCATAGAAATTTACCTCTTTCTGTCGATTTTGTCCAATTGCAGTTGATAACTTGTGCTCAATTCCACCGGTTGGATTAGAAATATTATGGGCTGGGAGGTTTATGGACCTAGACATCATCAAAAAGGAGGTTTTCAAACTCTTACTGAATAATACAGAAGGGGGGAAATTAATTGATTAGTGTTTTCCCATGAAATATATCAATAGAGTCAACTCAAGTTACTACTAACTGAAATTCAAGCTTTCATGAAATAGCTCATTGAAATAAAGATGATATAGCAAGCAGTAAAATTTCAAAGTGGTGCCATGGTGCCAGTACTATTTCTAAAAGGACCAACAAGAAGTCAAGGCTTTCGGAAGAGAAAGCAGTAAAGGTTTGAGCAGGTAGCCTTACCTTGCCTTCTGTTGTCCAAGCACAAGAACACTTCTGCCCTTCAAATTCTGACTATTGCAAGCTAAAGTTTTCCCTTGAACTTCTTGATTTCTAAAAATATAACATGTAGAAATCAGATATATAATACACACTCCTGCAATGCAAAAGAAATCTATGTCAAGATTTTAAATTTAACTAACCTCTTGTTTTCATGTCCTTTACTTTTCACAGCACTGGATGAAGCTGTTTTCTTGAATGAACCCTGTAAACACTAAAGGAAACACAAAGAAATTCACTTTCTATAAATAAGTAAAACCAGAAAAGTAAGAGCACTAGAACAGTGGGTTTCAAATGGAAGCAAATCTAACAGATGCATGGCAGAGAAATTAGAAGGGGGGAAAAACCAAATGAAAAAAAAAAGATGTTCAGTAATACTCAAATACCAAGTAAATACCAAAATTTATTCTTAAGACAAAGAGGACCCATAGAATGTCAAAAATTCAACACCCAGATTCTGATATTGTACTGTTTTACAATAAAAGAGAATTATAAAATACAAAATCCAATGATTTAAGAAAGGGCATTGTTGAAAATTATGGCTCGCAGCAAGTACAAAGGATCAAAACAGAAGTATTTCTCAACTCATAACATAATTCCAATGATTTAAGAAAGGCATTTCATAAAAAATTCAAGAGTAATAGCTCAAAAAAAAAATATAGTGTTATAAATCACATTTTTTACCATTGAGATAGCTTGAAAGGACAAATCCAAGCCAATTATCACAAATATAAAACTAAAACAGGACTATGTGGAAAAATATCTTGACAACTATTGTTAAATGAAATCTGACCTGTGCATTCAGGACACCCTTTGCTTGATTTAGGGATGATGCTAATCTATTTGGTATTTTGGTATTTGGTCCCTTTGCATCTGATTTATTTTCAGAAGCTGCAGCTCTCCTTTTTGTGCCAAGAGAAAAAGGGAGTGGAATGGTGGCATTAGAGCGTTCTTCTGTGTGTCTCCTGTGTGGCACAGCAGCAGTTCTATTATTTGTTGAAACTTTATTAGAAGCGGCTGTGCAAGAACCAATGTTCCTCTCAATTTTCCCAGTTGTCTTGTGAATTGGGTGTTTTAATCTCTGCAATGTCTTGCCCTTATCTGACATCATTCTGGTTTCCACCTTCAAACCATTTCTAGCTGAAACAGTCAATTCCTGGTGACAGGATGATGGAATAAGTGCTCATGTCAACAAATTTGCAAAATAAAATGCAGGTATTTGAGTTTCTAAAGTTATAGTTATGATAGGGTGGATATTTTCTGAATAGAATTCTTCCAGAACATGTAGGTTCGCAAGCAATTGCATGAATCATGAGTAAGACAAAACTATGAATTGGTCTGAAGTCCTACTGACGCAACAAAGTAGGAAGTTAGTCAGAATTCTTGGTTCAAATGTATGGAAATAATTAGAGGCTGAGTATATCAAAGCTGATATTAGCAAACTTGGCATATAACAAGACCAAATCAATAATTACCAAATAAATATATAATTAATATCAGAAATATATGAAAAGTGGGACATGCAACCTTGTAACTAGTACCTAAATTTATCTCAAGTAGTAAAGGAGATATTGAATAATTATGACCACCTATGTCGTGAACTGCAAAGGTGAATAATGGTATTTAAATCTGAAGGAACACTTTGTAATAGACTATAACAAGCATTACCCATGAGTGAAGTAGCCTTGATTAATCCAATTATACCAACTATGTCACATGTATCAGACTATAGCTAATGAAACATAAATGATCTTAGTTAAATTGAGGGTTTCATTTTGATCTGAAAAATAACCGTAGAATTGAGGTTTGTGCAAGTGGGTTGAATTAACCCTCATAAACAGGAACCCTTTAACACGATTAGGTCGAATTAAACATTAACTAATTCATATATATCGGACATTTCACCCAAATGGATGAAAATACCCACAATAATATGCTAGCAGAACCTTTAATAACTCAAAATCATAACACAAATGAGTCGAGATCAATGTTCGTGCAAGGTGCTTACATCATTGTGGTTCACATGTAATAATTCCCCATAACAGCTCCATTGTACATCTATAATCAGGGAAAAAAGTTTTGAAATCCCTTGCATTTCTATATTTTTCATATTTGCTTATTTATCAAATTTCTCTTAAAAATTTTACAAAATGAAGCAACAAGAGCTGAAAACCGTGCATGAAATAAAATGAAACTGGGACAAGACTTGAGGGATAGCAAAAAAAAAATGAAAAAAAAAAGAAATATCCAAACTTCAGTTTACCTAACCTGAAATTGAACTTTGTGAATGGACATAAATTGTGGGTTATAAATTGTTTATCTGGTAGCATATATATTAAGAAAGGTTGTTTGGATCCTATATAAACACCTCATCTTTAAAAGAAGATAAACTGTCAACAAACATGATACTGTACAGCATGATAATTTCTTTTTTTCTTTTTGTGCAGGCAATAAAGTTTCACAACATGACAAAGGTGACATGAATGGATATAAAGAAGGAAATGAAATGGAGACTGGAAGACACCTCTGATCAGAATTTGACATACCTTAACTCTAGTAGAGGATATACAATTAGCATCTTGCCCAACAGTTGACTTCTTGTTTGGTGCATGGTTGTTAGCAGGTACATCTAAATCTCCTTGTTTATAATTTTTAGGACCTGTTGCAGTATTTTGATCTTCTCTCGCTGGTGCAACAATTGATGCTGCAGTCCCTTGAGCTCCTACCTCAATCCGAACATCTGGCATTGAATCTTCATATTTCCTTGACATTCCTTCATCTTCAAGTTCAATGATATCATGTCGTAGAATCACTTTTGTGCTTCTCAAAAGGGATTCACCCACTGAAGAATCTGTATCCAGATGTTGCCTCTGAATATCATTACTTGTGTGCATTACTAGTTCAGCTTCTTTCAAGTTTCTTGTGAACAGATCATGGCATGGCAATGCAGACTCTGGATCCAAGTGTCCAGTTTGAGAAGCTTTGCTGCTGACACGTTCCTTCTCCAAGGGGGCAATCATTGTTCCTTCTGAAAGAACATTATGAAGATTTGTTGCTATATTTCCATAACTCTTGGACTGCCCCATTGTTTCCTCTTCCTCCCCAGTGTGACTAGAAATACTGCCATCACCATCATATTCCAATGTGAGCTCAGTTTGCTGGTTCTCCTGCATAGCTTTCAAAGCTCGTAATTTTTTGTAGTATTCTTCAAAATATGCCTTTTTTTGGGCAACTAAGCCAGGGTTCTTCACTTTCTCTAGTTCCTCCTGACATTTGTTGTAGGTGAACACTGATCTCTTCTCCCAAGACAGTGACTCAACTGCAAATCTTCCAAAGGATACGGAACCATGGTCAAGCATTTGGGAAACTGAAACTTCCTGCACACAGAATATTATTTATCATGTTTCTCATCTACAGCCCAAACCCAAAACAGATCAACAAAAAGAATAATCCGCAAAGAATAAAGAAAATAAAGATGTTATACACATACAGGCACAAGCTTCGAAGCCCTGTCGCCATCAGGTAATTCATCGTGAGGCCATCCATAATAAGCTTGATCAACATCAGTTGCCATTACATACCAACCTGACAATTCACCTTTCTCGCATTACTGAATCCTGGAAATGAACCCAATATCAGGAGAATATATCACACGAGTTTACTCATTGTTCTAACTTAGCAAATTTATTGAATTACACATAAATTAAACACAAAAATCTTTGGAAATACTTGAGAAAGAAGAACGTCTAAACCAAGAAAACAGGGGAAACAATAGGGAATTATAAAACAAAACAATAACTTAGATTTCTCTACATGTATATAAAGAAACATATTCTAAACCATGTCTCGCCCATGTACTCATACGCAGTAGGATGAAAGAAAACAAACAAGAAAGAAAAAAAGATTTTTTGAGGCTCAGTTCCTTGCACCTCCATCTCAGCCAGTAAAGTACAAGAATAAGACCAGGGCAAGCAGAGGAAACTTCGGGAGAAATCTGGGGCCTCTTTGTTGGGTTTTCAAGACGATTGCAACCTCTACGCACTAATGGATTCCATGTTATTCCAGAGTCAGTTAGGTGCTCTGTAACGCTTACTGATAATTGAGAAGAAAAGAAAAGAAAAAAAAGGCAAAATAATTATTATAATTATGAAAGCGAAACGTATGCTTGTGCTCTCGTTGATGGGGATGGAGGAGACGTTGGGAGAGGATAAGAAAGGTGGAACTATATCTACCACTAGTGTCCATATTCTCTAATTTGTCCCTTTCTTGTGGTGGCGAGAAAGGAAAACCGAGGTTACTTGTCTTCTTGGCTTTTCATTGTTCTCTGCTTCAATGGCCGGCAAAAATCCACCATACAACCATGTGTGATTGTGTCAGTGACAAGGGTGGCTTTTTACTAGTGAACCGAAACCTTCGAGATGTTTTGGCCTGGGACTTTGATAATTGGATCAGTTTTCTTCAAGATGGAAAGAAACCACCATGAAAAGTATACATGCCCAGTTGGGCCATGGAGACAGGTCTAAACTTCAAAGTTTAGCAGACTCGTTGACCTTTTCATTACAAGGCAAGATAGACACGGGCCGACACTATTCTCCCAAGAGAGGCAAAAATGTCAAATTGTCAATTGATTCTAGAATCATGATTAATAAAAATTCGAAAACAGAAAACTTTTTTGTTTTTGAATTTGTTTTGGTAGTATTCTACCAAATTCTTCAAATAGATGATGAACAATAGTCATTTCCCAGTCAAGAAAGTGTGATGTTTGGTCCACTTGACCAGACATGCCTGCCAGCCTTTTTTCCATCTAATAAATATCAAACTTTCTACAGTGCAAATAAAAGACAAGAATGCTAGTCAAAATCATGAAAGAAAAAAAATGGAGTTTTCAAAACTATTTGAGTTAATTTTTATACATTAGAAAATAAAATTCAGTAGAGTCCACAAGCAAGTCATTTAGCAATCACATCAGACAGACTCTGAGACTGTTCTATCACGTTAAATTAATTAAAAAACAAATTTAGATTACTACCTATTTTAACGTATATGATTCAAAAATATAATTTTTAAGTTGATAAAAATCTCCAAATGTGACCCATGAAAGGATGACTAGACAGCCAGGCACATGCAAGAACGTGACTTTACGGCCAGGAGACAATGATAAGGCAATGAACCGTGCCATTCCACATGTTGTGCTCCTTTCTAACACCTTTGCCCTTACAAAGTAATGCCATGCCCCCAATCAAATCCCATCTCTCACTGTAATCGATGATAAAGTACGCATTTGTTTTATAAAAAGCAAGCCAACTAAAAACTCCAGGAATAAAAGCCAAAAAGAAACGCGCCACACGATCTATAGATCCAAATCCAATTTTTATTCACCTGCTTCTATCTATCAATCTATACAGGGCCTCCACCCGGTGCCGGTGGGCCTGATCTAATGATTTCAACCGTTGATTGGGTGATGATCAGAGTGGGGTTTGTTCGCGCGGCACCATCAGGGCAGATGTAGGGAACCAGTACTCTAAAAAGTGAAAAAGTAAAGAATTCGAAATGCTTTTGTATTCATCACCCCCTCAAAGGTTCAAAATTTCTTCTTGACTTCTCACTTCCTTTCAAAATTAAATATTTCAATCTTTTACAAGGGGTGGAAAGAAAAAAGAAAATAAAAGGAACAGTATTTCTCTAATTTTTCCAAGTAATAAAAACTGAAAATTCAATGAAAATTGAAATAAAACTAAAACAATCATGAAATTTAGCAAAAAGTTAATTCAGAACTTAAATGTTAACGATTTACCCTAATCCGAACTCAATGATCTCCAAATTCACCGAATAAACACAAGTAGAGAAGAGAATTCGAAACCACACCATTCTTTTACTCAAATCATCGAAAAAAACAGTGAAATTAGGAGGAAAATACTTGAAATCCGAGCTTCGAGCTCAAGATCCAAAAAATAAGACGATCACATAGAATGAACTAGGGTTTGATGTTTCAAACAACAACTCCGATTATTCCCAGCTGAAGCTCGCTCGAGCTGGGAAAAGAGTGTGATCACATACCTCTACTTCTCTTTCCGCAGACTAGAGAAGAGATGCACAAGCTTAAAGATCCGAGATCGAAGACGAAGAAGCGAAGAGAATTGAAACCCTTCGCCGCCACTTCTTGGAAGCGCCAGAGATTTGAATCCGATCCGCTTCGCTGTCGCTGAAGAGAAATGAGGACAGTGGAGCGGGACACATATATATGACAGTTTTACTCTTTGCCCCCTGGGATTTTACTAATTATTTTTAAGTCCTTAATTTTGGGAACCTTTTATAGTTTTATTAGTCCTTTACTTAATTTTATCTTTCAATTAAACCCCTTCACATCAATGTTCCTGACATTTTTTTAGTATGTTTTAAAAATTTTATTTAATGTTACAGGAGAAAATAAAGAAATGATATGTGATGTGATCTCGGGCGTACAAATGATTGTGGCCATCGTGGTAACAGCTGAAGTCATCACCAAAGTGGGCTAACTCCCCCAGGGCTATAGAAGGGGTTTGAGGCAATGATGAGAAGGTATGCAAAATCCGGCATCTAGTACTCGATCACGATCTACTCTCTCTTCTTGAACCCTTGTTTTCTCCTCCACTTTTATGCCTTCTCTTTTGACTTGAGCGTCGAAGGCTACTCCAGGGAACAAGCACATGGTCTTTCGCGCTGTAGATCCCATTCTCGACGAGGAGACTAAAGAGGTCCTTGGAGGTCTGACCCCACGAGGAGATGAAGATCATTTAAGAAGACATCAACAACATCAAATCCCTTCCCATACACCATTTGCATCACATTTTTTCTCATCCATTGATTGTGATCCATCCTAATTCCTAGGAATAACAGATTTCGGCATCAATAGTTTGGTGTCATTTGTGGGAAGAGATCAAAAAGTCGTGTTGAAGATGGCTACAGGAAAACAAAGTCAAGTTCAAGATTGGGATGCTAATATATTGGACCTAGACCTTCGAACAGGATGCTAACAATAAAAGTCTCCGAGTAGAGCTCAACCTCTTAGAAGATAAATGGGACTCAGCTTGTCTCAGAGCAGCAGGTCCAACGCTTCTACAACTCCAAAGTGCGAGAACTGACCTTCCAACCTAGAGACCTCACCTTATGGAAGAACATCTTTCAAGGCAATGAAAGTCGGACCAGGAAGTTGATCCCATAATTAAAAATGGCCTTATATTGTAAAAGAAATTGTCCAACATGGTACATACATGGTGATAGACTTGGGGGCAAGCAGCTCAAAAGGTCATTTCATATCGGGCACATGAGGAACTATTATTAGTGAATATAATGAAACATTTTCTCCTGAACCGCATATTATTATTGTACATGCGTTTATGTGATTAGGCACAACCCACAATAATGTTTGAGAAGAAAATTTAAATAATTTGATAATTGATATATGAAAAATAAGTGGGTAATAAATAAATAAAATTAATTTTCAAACAAAAATTAATAAAAAATATATATATTATATCACTCTAGGGTACAAGAGTGAGCACAACTCAGCTATTTATGTGATTGGGCTAATTAATATATATATTTTTTTGTAAGTAAGAGTTGTTAAGCTAATTAAAATATACTAATACACCATATCTTTTCTACAAGCCACTCCGGGAGCTTCTCAGAATTCTCAAATAGGACTTCTTCCCCAGTTCTTCTTGCTTCCTTAGCGAGGTAATTTGCTAGCGAGTTTTCCTCTCTTCCAATTTGTTGGATGTTCACCAACGCTCTTGAGCCTATTGGTACTCCGGTCGCCTGTTAAGACTTGTGCCTCGACTGAGGCGCGGGTTTGAACGTGGCTGAGGGCGATTATTCTGGACGTTCGATTTAGTAGCGTGGTGGGGCCTAGCCAATGAGCAAGAATGGCTCCCCCGTGGCTGATCGAACCGAGGATCTTCGCACGCCCATGACTTATCTTAGCAGGTGCTAGCCGCCTGCTCTTGTGTGTCAAAATAAAAAATTTGTTGGATGTTCCAACACTTGACATCTTCAAGCATCCTCTTGCATTCATTTGTGACTTCAGTTGTCCTCCATTTGCTCTCAGGCTTCTCTGTTCTCATTACCTTGGCTATGAATTGATTGTCTGTTAAAATGGTTACTCCTGGACTGTGCATTTGCTTCAACTTCATTATCCCTTCCTTCAAATATGCTTGGAGCTCTCCTTCAAAGGCTGACCCTACCTCTATGGTCCCTACCCCTGCAAGACAAAATTTTCCATTAGAATCTAACACCACTTGCTTTTGTTGCCCCATCTTCCCATGAACCATCCACATATAGGAGTACCTGTTTGAAGTTCTCCTTCCTCCATATATTGGTTGTCCTACTTCTCCCCTATCCTTTCTATAGATGGTGGTTCTCTTGAGGGCCAATATTGAGTCTATATAAATAGTCCATTGTAGGTAGCCTCCCATGACATAGCTTCACAGAAAGTATTTGACTTTTGCAGCTATTTGTAGCTTCCAAAGATGTTTCCATCCTGACTATAGCCTCTCTACATCTTTGAGTCTCAGGTCCTCATAGATTATTGATGTTAATGATGCTCCTCCTATTTCTTGACCCCACATTCATTTCATATGCCCTTGCTCTTGGTTTGGGGCTTTACATTTGACTGCCTCTGCTACCATCTGTGGGAATAAGTCATCCACAATTTCTTCATCCCATTCATTAATTATTCCTTTTTTTTTTTTTGAGATAAGGGGATAAACCCCACCCAACCCAGATAGGACACGGGCAGGAAGGACCATCACGGGGCTCCGCGGTTAAGCGGCCCACGCTGCTAAGTCACTTGCGTCTGTCATCCGTCACCACGGTGATTCAACCTCTACTACTACCAGGGTTCATTAATTATTCCTTGTTAAGCTGAAACATGCAATTGTTTGTCAAGTCATAATTCATATTTATGAATGTTGGCTTTGCACTAATTGGAACATCAAGCAACCAAGGAGTTTGTAACAATGAGTCATTAATATCAACCCTTGTCATGACTTTAAGTTCTTTTTAATGTTCAACATAACCCTCCATAGTGACCTATAAACCGATTTTCCTACCTATAGAGACATGTTCCAAGGTTCTAATCTATCATACTTGCCTTCCATCAACTTAATCCATAATTTATCTTTCCCATTACGATCAGATCTAAAGCATGCTTAACTAACAATGATGCCTTCGTTATTCTCAAGTCCCTAATTAATAATACTCAAGCCACCCTCAGATTTAGGATAAGTAACAGTTTTCCAATTAATCATGTGCAGGCCTTTGCTCACCTGGTTGTTTGACGAGATGAATTCCCTAATTAACAAGCTTGATAATGCCATCTAAAATGTTATCAAGTATTGCATATGTACTAATTAATATACCTTTAAAACAGACAAAAATTTGAAAGAAAAAAAAAGGAAGAAATGAAGCTTAAATTACAACCCAAAAATTCAACATCTCTCATTGTCATACTAAATCTGCAAAACTCTGCAAGAAAATAATAACAATAATAAATAATACTAAACACTTCAAAACTCACGTGCATTTCACGTGACACAAGCTCCAATTAGTCTACAACCCCAACATCCTCCTAGAAAAACCAGAGCATGTATGTTTGTAAACAATATATTATCTATATTTATATATATAAATAATATAATATTAAATTGTTGATAAATATTAAAAATATATTTTTAAAAAAAAGAAAATTAAGGGCCCCACACCCAAAGGCACTCATGTTGAGCACCCTCGCCTTCACTGATCTCCATTACCGGCGGCGGCGGCGGCGGCGCGAGCAGCAAAGCCTCGGCGAGTTCGGCCCACATCTTGGGCGAGTCGAGCCCGAGCTCCTCACAGCCAAGCCCTCGGCTCAAGCTCTTCAAAGCCGGCAAGCTCCCACTCCCCCTCCTGACCATCTCCGGCGTCCTCCCCACCCTCACCGCCGCCTCCACCGCCGCCAATCTTATCTCCTCCGCCTCCTCACTCCTCGGCCTGGGAAACTCATTCACCAAATCGGGAAAGTTGAGCTGCGCCTCCCTCCCTCTCAACCTATACACCGCCACGTCATACGCCGCCGCCGCCATCTCCGCCGTCTCAAAGCTCCCCAGCCATATCCTCGTCTTCTTCCCCGGCTCTCTTATCTCCGACACCCACTTCCCCCACTTCCTCTTCCTGACTCCCCTGTATCCCATTGTTTTCTCCATACTTCTCCTTAATTCTCATCTATTTTTATAGACAGAGACAGAGAGAGCTTCCGAGTAGTTACGTGAAGAGTATGCTTGCATGGATAATGAAAGACAGTGAGATAAACAGTGAGTGAGACTGTGAGAGAGAGAGATCTAGAGAGAGTACTACGGGGTTTGAGTGCGAGTATTGAATGCTCCGTGTGGGGACGGAGGCCACGTGTGGGTTGGTTGTCGTGCCGGTGATCCGTGCCATGCTTCGTCCGGTCCCGTACAAGTATAATGTACTGCTTCTCAATCATAGAACATGCATGCATGCGCATGCAGGGATGCGTACTGTTCCAAAACACTATCGTAAAATCCAGCCCATTTTTTGTTTTTGGTGTGTTATTACTTATTAGTGTGGTTGAATAGAATGAAACTATTATCGGGATTATTAATTCTTATAAATATGAGTCCTCTCTCTATACACTCAAATTAATAGAAAATCTTAACATATATAAAAGATGTTGTGCACCAGAAAGTAGGGAAAAGAAAATCTAGTCTTCAGTGATTTTAGATTTATAACTATTGTAGTACCTGATATTATAATATCATAGACATCAGCATGTCTCAAGATACTCTTTGTTTATTATAAATAGGGAAAATTTCATTAAATTATCATGTGGTTTGTCTCTTTTATCAATTCGGGGCTTATGGTTTGACTTTGTGCACTTTATATAGTACCTTGTAGTCTATTTCATAATGAGCATATTGTTGCCAAAACATTAAACTTGCTGACGTGGCATTAAAAAAAAAATATGAAATGACCTTTTTACCATTGTGTAAAAAAGATGCATGTAATAATGAGAGTATGGTGACTTTTTTACATATGGGTAAAAAGGTCATTTCATGTTTTTTTTTTAATGCCACATCAACAAGTTTACCGTTTTGGCACCAATATGCTCATGGATTAGACTATAGGCCGTACTAAAGTGTTCAAAGTTAAACCACAAATCCTGAATTAATAAAGAGGTAAATTAATCACATGTTGATTTAGTGAAATTTCCCCTTATAAATGTTAAATATGATATTTGATTTATGTTATTTATAAAGTAAGATTCAACTATTACGGATCAAATAAAATTATATCATAAATCATCCCGAGACAGTTTCTCTCGAAGGAAAACGTTAATATTTACATGATACATGACAGAGGACCAAACTATGAAACCAGTACAATACAAGTCAAAACTGACCATTTCTCACATGTGTGTTACACCTAATTTTACATTGAGTTTCTGCATTGCATGCATATATATAATATATATATATATAATACATGAGAAGGTGAAGAGAAGTTTCAGGCCGGCCAGCAGCTGCAAACTGGCAGTAAGAGGTGTCCAGCTATGGATCCTTTTGACAAAAAATTAGATTATGTTGAGGTGGTGAGAAAAGTTAGGTTCAACAAACTCTGAAAGGGAAAGAGAGACATCTTTATTTTCATTCCCATGCATGCATGATCTTATGAATCATCTCAAAATGCGAGTCAAAAGTATGACAACGTTCATCAGCTTTTGAAGATGGCATGTTTCTTTCAGTCAAAGAATGACTCAATTCAGCTAGTATGAACCCATGCTCCCCTTTTGAGTAGTCCATCTTTTGTTTGACTTTCATGATATTCTTGTTTTCTAAAACAAGGTTGCATAAATTATTTAGATTAAAATAAATGATTATAGAGAATAAAACAAAAGAAAAAATATATATAACTAGAGTTTTTAAATGGATTTCTTGTTATCAATAATAACACACATATAAAATATTTTCAAAAAATTAATTTATGAACAATTTTTTTGTATTTCATTATGTTGATATTGAGATTTGCTCATTTTGGGATCAAAATAGATCCAAATCAGCGGGTAAGAGAGGAGGTTGGCGACGATTGTGAAGCTTCAGAGATTTTGAGAAAAATATCAACTATTGTGAATGACTTCTTGGATGAATTTTTTCGTGCTCACAAAATCAACATATTCTCTAGAGATCGAACTTTCAAATTAAGATCGAGTCTTGTTAGAAAATGGATCTGCAAAGAGAAGAGCAGGGGCTTGTGTACTAGGGTTGTTGAGAAATATCCGAGGTCCTTCTCACTTAGGAGCTCGGCAGACAGCTCCTGAATCGGAGCTTCTCCTGGTGGACCTCGGAAACTCAGTTGTCAGAACTGTGTGCTCTACACCAGAACCGCTACACTTACGATCCTTCAAGCGCTTCCCCTTCGCTACGGAAATAGGATCGCTGGAGGCTGCTGACTAAACAACTCAAGCAATCTGCAAACAAGAGAATCAGAACAAACATACACCACACAAGACAGTATTTACGTGGTTCGGCAACAGTGCCTACGTCCACGACTCACACCCTTCTCTATTTCAGATAAACTCAAGGAAGAAGATGAACAGGAGATACAAAGCTCTCTCACTCACTGCTGGTTATCAACTACAAAGATATCTCTCTCTTTGAACACACAGTTGAACAACAACTTCATAGTTGGGAGAAGATGACCTTATATAGGCCCTTTGCAGGTGAAGCTTCCTTGACACGCTTACGTCGCCTTTGTACAACACTCCTGTCACTTCACGCGGTGTCGGGCTACATGTCGGCGTATGTCAGACTTTACCTTTCCAAGGTTCGGCACCATACCCTCAATGTCAGCGCCTAGGGATTCTCGCTTTGATCCTTTCCTTCTACTGGGCCCACCCTTGCATCTGCTTGGATGTCTTCATTACTAGAAGAAAAGTAGCTCCCACTCGCTTCATAGCTCCTTGGCCGAGCTCCTCGGTTAGTAGCTCGGAAAGAGGACCTCAGCAATGAAGACCGGACATTCCTCACAAGGATAGCCTCAACATTTAAGTTAATTAAAGACTCCAAATGAAGGGGAGAGCAAGAATGAAAGTGTGTGTGTGAGAGAGAGAGAGTGGAAAAGAATTGAGAGGATCCCAAATGAGAGTGATATATAAATAAGAGATTAGAGTCCTATGTAGCGTACCGGAGTTACTCGTTACCTTTGTTGTGAGCTGAGGTCAGAGACAACATGGCATCAGTTTGGGAGACAATTGGGTGTCAAATTGTTAATTGCTAGTTTTTAGATCGATTATGCTGACAATTGAGCCTTTATCCGAGATCATGCCACCTGTTGTATTATATTTTCACCCCATAACGCATTAAATCAATGTATAGTAAGTTAAACATATTAATAATATGTGGAACTCTGGCCAAAACATTAGTGAAGACTAAAAAGCTGGTTAAAGGGGGGTTTTTCGAAAGAAAAATTTGATAGAGGGGCTAAAAGATAATTAATATTTGTGCAAACCGGTCCTATTAAGATCTAAAATTACAGAAAGGTCCCTGTCTATCTCGCAATATCATCGTCTCTTGTTATCCATAGTTCGTGGCTCTCCGTGAAAATCTCATCTCGAAGCTCGATTCATGGCCGCAGCCACATCCAAGCTCCACGCCGCCGCGGCCGCCGCCGGGGCATTGCTCTTTTCCTCGCCTCCCCACCAACAGCCAACCCTCATCCCGCTGCGGCGCTATCCCGGCCTTCTTCCCCGACATCCTCTCCGGCGCTTAGCCTGCAAAGCCACGGAGGTCTCCCAGGGCGTGGAGCAAGAAGAGCCCAAGGTGGATGAGAGCAGCACGGAGAGTGGTCCAGGGGAGGGTTGGGTTCCGGTGGTGCCGCTGGCGGCGCTGCCCAGAGGGGAGAGACGGGTGATCATCCAGGACGGGCAGACCATCCTGCTGCTTTGGTACAAGGACGATGTCTTCGCCATTGAGAACCGTTCCCCCGCCGAGGGCGCCTACTCCGAGGGCCTCCTTAATGCCAAGCTCACCCAGGTTTACCTCCTCCTCCCACGAATCATTGTGGCTTGAATTCAAATTGAGTGATTCTTTCAAGAAAAACTCGGAAATTAACCAACTTCATGCATTACTTGGTTCATCAAGGGAGTGACAGCTCCGGATATTTTGAAGACCTTTGATTAGTTATTTTTTCAGTGTTCCTTGATCTTTGCGTTTAATCTGTTGTCCTTTTGCCTTATTTTCTTCTTTTGCGACATTAGTAGAGGAAGTGAAACCAGAGTAGAACATAATTGAACAGATATAGGATAACACGGGATTGCTGGTTGAATTTGTATGAGCTTGTCTATGAATTATAGTTTGCACCCAAGTGTTGGAAAGGAGTTGGGCATTACTCAAATGACAAGATGGATACTTGTGACTTGTCAGAGGATATTGAATTGTCTTGCTTGCTATGCCAACTAAGATAATTCTCAGTATTAATATATGACCAAGGATGACCTACAGAGTCTAAGACTGTAAAGTTGATAAATTTGACCAAGTCATGCCTGAACTGTTTACATGAAGGTAGATTAGAGATTCACTAGTTTTATATAAAAAGTTGAATAACAGTAGGGAAGGCTTCAATCAAGCATTGCAAAAACATGTTATTTCATCTGAATTTCATTGATTTGATTTTGATTCTGATGTGGACCAGTAGAATCTCATACCATAAAGTTAATAAATTTGATCCGTTAATCATGTCTGAGTTGTGTAAATAGAATTAAGTTAGAGTTTCTTTAATTTCAAATTAGTAGTTGAACTGTAGTAGCGCAGGTTTCTTGGAAGGATTGAACAGATTTTTTTTATCTCTAAATTATATTGATCTTTATTTTCATATCACTGAACTTCCCTGTAATGATTCCAGGATGGCTGCATAGTTTGCCCAACAACAGATAGCACATTTGACCTTCAGACTGGTGCAGTAAAGGATTGGTATCCCAAAAACCCAGTACTCAGGGTCCTCACTCCGCCTTTAAGGTCACTATTTGTATATCCTGTGAAAACAGATGGGGAGAATATCTACATAAGCATGAGTGGAGGGATCAAATCTGGAGTATCTGCTGAGATCGTTTTCAGTGGCAAAGCTCAACCTGGTCTCACTGCTGAAGATGTTAATGTGGAAGAGGTCTCTCTCTCTCTCTCTCTCTCTCCTCTGATGCTAATGTGCAAGTCTCTCTGTGTGTGTGTATCATTTTCTGGGTTTTTAGTATCTTTCCCATCTTAATTCCTATCTTGTTCTCTATTCACATTGTTAGCCTTGCACAGAACTATGGAAGTTTCTTTGAAGTTCCTCTCCTGTTTATTTTCTGCTACAATTAGCATCAATTATAAATGTCATCCTACTAGTTCTCTGTTGTTATTGTGCAACACAAACCTTAAACTAATGCCATAAAAAGCTAGTATCTTTGTTTACAAATTTAAGATAACGCTGAAGAGAAAATAAGCCTGTTTCAGTTTTGTATAATCTTGCTTTGCATTCTGTCTTATTTATATTAACAAAAAAGATTTCAAGCTCAAGTCAAGTTATTGGAATGTTTGTGCAGAAAATATGAAAAAGTTTTTATATACTTTATAAGTATAAAGTAATCATTAGGTTTTAAGTGGTTGTAGAGCATGTTGGATGTCTCTCTGTAGTAATTTGCCATGATGCTTTAGTAAAGTGTGAAGCATAGGTTCTATCTATGAAGGCGGTTCAAGCCTGCTTTTAACTATCTTTTGGCATGTTCCTGCCTCAAAACCTTTGCTGTGGTCTTTTAGCAGTACAAGTTTCGTACATTTGAATCAGATAAATTACCTACAAATTTTGAGTAAGTACTAGCATGATATTATCCTCTGCTCAAGGGTTCCTCTTATTCCATTTTTTCTTGTTGGCTATCTATGGCTGGAGTCTATATTCATTGATGAAGTCAATCCATAACCATCCTTAAAATATTAGGCTATTAGCTGATCACCACAATTTATCATAAAGCCATTTTTAATTATGTTAATAACCATAAATGATTCACTTTTAAAGCTCTATCGGGTTTCTTTATGCTTGTTACATTTGAGTTTCAGGTCAGGATGGTAGTTGATGAAAATTTTGAGGGTTTTGGCTTCACTGGGAAGAATGAATTGATAAACGGGAAGGCTGCTATTATAGGCTTCCTGTTGTTGATTGATTTTGAGCTCTTGACTGGAAAAGGCCTTCTTAAAGGGACAGGATTCTTGGACTTCTTCTATTCCACTTTGAAGACTTTCAGCTCTTCTTAGACACCCATTTAAGGTAACAAAGCATCAACTGTTTGAATAGCTATTTTGTTTAATATTTTTGTACTTTACTATATTTTAAACATTTTTTTCATTCAAAGATGGTTTAGAAAGATCTTGGAGGGGCTTCTATTAGTACATAAAGAGTTGCATATCTCCTGAATATGTCTCTTTTTTTTTTCTTTGAATAAAGTGGATAAACCACATTTTATTTATAATATGATAATAGTTACATGGTAAGTGTTACAATCAGCCCATGCATATAAGAGAAAAAACAAAATTTGACGCCCCAGACTCATTGTAACCCCCCATTTCCATCTGTCCTGCTCCTCCCTCCTAGGCCTCCTCCCTCCTATCTCCTGAATATCTCATTCCTGCTAAATTACTTTCTGATCAAGTTATACACAGGGCTAAAAAAAAAGAAAGAAAGAAAGAAAGAAAGAAAAGAAGAGAAAAGAAAAGAAAAACTTTTAGATCCCATATGATAATCTTTGATGCAGTTGGGTCTATGGCTCATCTTTGGAGGCACAGAGAAACTAAATTGAAATTCATGCTTTGAAACCTGCAAATTTCTAAGTCAACCTATAAATGAGTGCTTGTGTGTTTAAAATAGATGTCTCAATATTGATGAATGACTCCTAAAACTTGTCAGCTGTTTCTGCCCAAATACATTACTCAAATTGGAAGCAGCAAATAAAAAATTATGGAAGTCGAGGTGGACTCCTGAACTCCTATCACTTAACAGTCTTACAGGAAATTATGATCCAACCAGCTAAATGCAAATACTTAAATTCAGTCAAACCTATTAGGACCCTTTATATATTTAATATCATCTTTTTAGTTAAAACTTGTCTAAATTGATATATCAATTAAAATCGATCAACTTAAGTAAATCATAACTAGAGAAAATTAACTGTTCTTTCTAGTACAAAGGTGATTTTGCACGGATTTTCTTGATGCTAATTGTGCATTTGTTGTTTGGAATAAAGTAATTCTAGTCATAAAATGCTGCTTGATCTTAAACCAAGAGTTGGGCCCTGAATGCTTATTTGCCTTGCTGGTCAACTCCCATGTTATCATTTATTATTAGTCTACTCATGTAGTTTTTCAGGTTTATACATTTTAATTGGTAAGTCATCTACATCATACATTTTAGTGATTTAAAATCACAAGTGTCTTTTGCAAAATGTCCATGACATGAATCTCTAGTTTCTGCTAGTATAGAGAAAGAACCCTTTCTTAGTTGGTGAGACTTGGTTTGAAATTTGAATCTCACTATGGAAGTGTCTTATCCTGAAAGAATAGAAAGAAGTTCAATTCTATGCGATTATATTGTGAAATTGTCAGATTCATTGTTTCTATCTAGATATCATAGTAATTGGAATCTTGATTTATGCATTCCTGATCGAGGAAATCTCCCCATGTTTTGTCTCTTGCTGCACAACCAATTGGATGTGGTGCTGATACACACCACCTGAGAGGGACTTGCCAGGGTTTTTGCAACACTGGAAAAGACCGAATATCCGATGACTTACAAAATGCGTGTTCATGTTCATGCTCATACTTTCACAAACACATTATGAGTATCTTTTCATTTGTTTCTGTCAGTTTGCAAGTTTTTGCTTGATACCACTGAAATCCTGTCATGCTTACTCTTGATCTCTTAGATCACTGGCTCCATGGAACATCAATGCTGCATCTCCTTGTTCTCTGGGAAGACAAAATTCAGTTTCTTGATGTTACATTGATGCTACACATGATGACGGAGGCAGGTTTTGTTATTCTTTTCCTCCAAACAAATGTATATCAATCATAAATATGCATACACTTGTGTTCATTCAATGGAAATGTTCTAGACATGAACTATTTCCCCAAACCCTAACTGATCCTTGTATATCCTCAGAGATGTATTTATACTTCATGTTTTTAGCATCACTTATCTTTCTGTAAGGGCTTTGTACCTGAACAATTTGGATGACATTCAATTTATTTCACATCTTAAATGTATCACCACATCTACTCTATTGACTGTTCTCAAAATTCTTTATTTGTTCACTTTGTTGTGTTTGGATGAAGTGCTGAAATACTTTGTTCTTGAGCTTTCCTTGGAACTTAAACTAGGTTATCGGCATTGTTTGCTGGCCAAGGTTCATTGCAATAATTTGCATATATTGTTTTGAGTTATTAACAAGGTTCAGCCATCATTCCTTGACATACAAGGTGTTATGCTCCCACTTCAGTCACCTGATAACCTGGAGGATATGACTCAGAATGCAGGGATAAAGCATGCAATCTCACATTCAAAAGGTTCACAAATACAAGAAACCCTGATGGATTAGGCAACTACAGCAACAAGAGTCCCCAAGAACTGGGTTAAAACAACAAGGAAGATAACTAGAAGAAGATCCGCCACCAAATTTCGCAAGATCGATGGATGATCGCGCTCCCCTCAGCCCTCTCACCGATGAGATTAGGGTTTCACACTTCAAGACTTTGATGCCTTTTTCCCCCTCTTCTCGCCTTTATCCTTTTTTCCGACCTGCGACGTAGTCGCCGAAGCGGCTATTTCCTTTCTTACATGCCGCTTTGGCGCCGCGTGTCTTGGGTCCCCGACCATCACGTATCTATGACGCTTGTCTCGCCACGCGTTCCCTCCGTTCGTCCTCGTGACCCTTGCTTTCCAGATCTCCTTACATGTTCAGGGGCGGTGGTAATCTTCATCACCACGTTGAAACCGTTTCCCTCGTTTCATCCTCTCTTGAGATTAAGTTCCAGGAAGCGTTACACCACCTTCCCCGCGAGACAAGACCTTACCTGCGTCCCTCGAGGTCCGAATCTTGCTCGAAGAGTGGTCAAGTCCTCCCAAGTGCAAGCGTCCGGCGGCAGGCCGTCCCAACGGACTAAAACCTGATTGACCAACTTGCCATCTTTGACAATATTCCGATGCTGTAGGATGGTGGTCGGTTGAATAATGGGCCCTGTGGCAGCTGTCAGGGCCGGGAGAGGAACACTTGTAGTGATTGGATCGCCATGACAAGGCTTCAACATAGAAACATGAAAGACGGGGTGTATCTTCGCCGTTGGGGGAAGTTGTAGCTTGTATGCCACCTCTCCTATACGCTGCATGATGCGAAAAGGCCCAAAGAACCGCATGGCCAACTTGTGGTTGCGTCGAAGGCTGACGGAGTGTTGTCGATACGGCTGTAATTTGACGAACACCCAGTCATCTTCTTTGAAGACTGTCTCCTTCCTGTGTTTATCCGCCAAGCGCTTCATGCGAGCTTGGGCCTTGATGAGGTTCTGCTTGAGCTGGACGATCACCTTGTTGTGTTGTTGCAGTATAGAAGTGACAGTAGGAGGGTCTGTTGCATCTTCATTATAAGAGACTAGAGTGGGCGGATCGCGGCCGTAGACAGCCTGAAAAGGAGTCATGGCGATGCTAGTTTGGTGAGCAGTGTTATACCACAACTCCGCCCAAGGAAGGAGCTCGACCCAACGTAGCGGATTCTCGACAGAGAGGCAACGTAGGTACATTTCAAGGCATTTGTTGAGAGCTTCCGTTTGGCCATCGGACTGTGGATGGTAAGCTGATGACATGGACAGCTTGGTACCCATTCTTTTGAAGATGCACTGCCAGAATGAACTAGTGAAGGTTTTATCACGATCAGATACGATCGTCCTGGGTACCCCATGGAGTTTCACGATGTTGTGAATGAAGACCTCAGCCACTGAAGCACTGGTGTAGTCTGCTTTCAAGGGGAAAAAATGTCCATATTTGGACAGTCTGTCCACAACCACCAAAATGACAGAGAACCCTTTGGATAATGGGAGACCTCCTACAAAGTCCATAGCCACATCCTCCCAGATTTGTTGTGGAATTGGGAGAGGTTGGAGAAGACCTGCAGGTTTTGTATGGAGGTCTTTGGCTCTTTGACAGATGCTACACGTCTTCACAAATGCAGCAACCTCTTTTCGCATGCCGGGCCAGAAGAATTGCTTGGCTACCCGGGCGAAAGTCCTTAGTGAACCGGCATGGCCACCCCACAGGGTCTTGTGGTATTCCGTCAACAGTTGATCCCGGAACTGTGGATTGTCTGGGACAACCAAACGTTCTCGAAACCAAAGAAGGCCCTGTTTGAGTTTATAATTGTCAGGTGGATTAGAGCTTTCCTGCAGCTGTTGTATAAGTGACATGCAGATAGGATCCTGTCTCTGGAGCTGTTGGAGTTGAGCCAAGAGATCAGTTTCGCGATGAGAACAAGCCATAACGAAACATCGTGATAAGGCATCCGCGGCCACATTCTCCTTTCCAGGTCTATATTCCACTGTAAAATCGTACCCCAACAACTTTGGGATCCAATGTTGTTGTGCTGGAGTATTAATGGATTGATCACAGAGATGTTGTAGTGCCTTCTGATCGGTTTTGATTGTGAATTTGTGGCCCAACAAATAATGCCTGAATTTCGCCACAGCTTCAGTAATGGCGAAGAACTCCCGCATATATGCTGATTGGCTTCTCATTCTGGGCATCAAGCGCTTGGAAAAATAGGCAATAGGATGGCCCAACTGGCTCAAGACAGCTCCAATACCCTCCCCCGAGGCATCTGTCTCTAAAGTGAACGGTTTAGAGAAGTCAGGTAAGGTGAGAACAGGCGCTGTGGAAACGGCTAATTTGAGAGCCTGGAACGCCTTCTCCGCCTCCTCGCTCCACTTGAATTGGTCCTTTTTAAGCAGATCCGTAAGTGGGTGAGCAATGGAAGCAAAATTTTTAATAAACCTTCGGTAGTAGCCACTTAACCCGAGAAATCCACGTAAGTGCTTCAGGGTGGATGGAGATGGCCAGTTCATGATAGCAGCTACCTTATCCGAGTCCATTGCAACGCCAGTACCAGAAACCACATGGCCCAGATAAGCCATCTCAGTGAGCCCAAAGCTACATTTTGACAACTTGGCGTGAAGTTGATGCTGTTGCAGTGTGTGTAAGACTCGAGCCAAGTGATCAAGGTGCTCCGCCCATGTAGAGCTGTAGATTAAGATATCATCGAAGAAAACTAGCACATAGCGTCTCAATGCCGGTTTGAAAACTTCATTCATAAGTGACTGAAATGTGGCAGGAGCATTCGAGAGCCCAAATGGCATGACTCTCCATTGGAAGTGGCCATGGTGAGTCCGAAAGGCCGACTTGAAACGATCCTCTGGGTGTAACAAGACTTGATGGTAACCCGAGCGCAAATCAAGCTTTGAGAAGAACATAGCGCCATATAGTTCATCAAGAAGTTCATCGACAGTGGGTATTGGAAATGAATCCTTGATGGTGATTGCGTTGAGAGCTCGATAATCAGTGCAAAAACGCCAAGACCCATCTTTCTTCTTTACTAGTATAATAGGGGAAGAGAAAGGACTGCAGCTTGGTTCGATGAGGCCTTCATTCAGCATCTGTTGGACCATGGATTCAATTTCATTCTTCTGGCTATGGGCGTAGCGATATGGCTTTACTTTCACGGGCTTGGCGTCGGGTAATAACACGATACGATGATCGAATTGCCTGGAAGGAGGTAAGCCCGTAGGCAGAGAAAAAACATGTTGGAATTGCAGTAATAGGGATTTCAGTTCATCAGGCATGTCTGCAGGGAGCTTGCTGAGGAAGCTTGACTCGACCTGATTGTTCTGCGGAGGAACATCAGCTTGGAATGACTCCTGACTGGTCAGAGTGAAGCAATGGGCAATCGCCTTGGCTGTATACATGCGTTGGAGTTGCTGCAAGGTTGATGGGAGCACTGATGGAGCCTTCTCGCCATGTAAGGTAACAAAACGGTCTTCATGGAGGAACTTAACGAATTGCTTGTTGTAGTTAACCACATGTGAACCCAAGGTACCAAGCCACGACGCGCCCAGGATGACATCTGCACCAGCCATGGGTAAGACAAAGGCAGGAAAAGTGAGAGTGATACCTTGGACCTTTAGTTGAACGGGGTCAACTAAGCCCTCCACCTGCAAGGCGGTGCCATTGCCCACCAAGACGCGGAAGGGTTGAGATGGAAGGACGTCCAGGCGAAGGAAACGCACCATGCGTGGCTGTATAAAACAATCGTCGCTTCCGCCATCCAACAGCACCTGTACTGGTTGTCCGTTGATAGCCCCGGTGAAGCGTAAGGTGCCCGAGAGACAAGCACTACTCATGGCGTTCATAGCTTTCTTTGGAGGCAACTCTGTTTCTTCTTCTGCTGGACCCGGGTCGATAACAAAGTCTCTTTCAGTGTCCTCAGGCTCTTCATCGTCCCATTGCAGCATGAGGAAGCGCTTGTTAGGGCAACGATGGTCCTTTGAGAACCGTTCATCACAAGTAAAGCAGAGACCCTTCGAACGCCGGAGTTGCATCTCATCAATACTTATTTTCCGGTAAGGACGCACCGGTGAAGTGTTGGGTGGGGGTAGAGCCGGTATTGATGGAGCAGGAAGCTTGGGGGTGCCGCCGCGGTGGGTTTTGAAGCTTCGGCGCGAGTCATGACGGACCCGGTAGGTGGCTTGAACCGTGGTGTATGTGGCTTGGCTTCGCACACGGAAGGTTCTTTGGCGAGTTTAAAGTGACATATTTCTCTTCAAATAGTTTCGCTAGCATGACGGCCTTGGAGACGCTTTCGGGATGCCAAGGAATGACTTCGCGTTGAATCTCCCGGCGCAGACCTCCAATGAAACAATCCAGAAGTGCTTCTTGGGACAAACCCTCCACCCTGTTCGCCAGAGCATTGAAATCAGTATAATAAGAACTTACTGACCCTTGTTGTGTGAGCTTAAACAAGGAGGAACGAGGGCATTCAAATGCAGAGGGTCCGTAGGCGGACTCGATGGCGTGAGCGAGAGCCTTCCAAGAAGAAACGCCACCGGACTTGTGAAGCATCTGGAACCATGGAACCACGGGGCCATCTAGGTGGATCGAAGCAATCTTGAGCTTATACGCCTCCGACGTATCATAGAAATTGAAGAACTGCTCCGCTCGGAATATCCATTGTAGCGCGTTCGTGCCGTCGAACGTAGGGAAATCCAAACGCACCCCTCGCGGGGGATCCTCCGCCAAGGGTTCGGCTTCAGTCGCCGTAAAAGCGTTGGCTGGTGTCGCGCTGGGGTCGGGAACACTATTACCCGAACCAGTGAGGACTTCCATCATGCGAGTCATGTTGTTCATGGACCGCTCCAAGGCAGTGAAGCGCTCGAGTGTTTCTGTCCGGTGCTCAGTGGATTTTTCCTCGTTCAGCGCGACTACAGACACGAGAGACGACAACTGAGTCTGGAGGTCCTTCATCCGTGTATTATCCGCCATGTTTATGTCACCTCTTCAGCAGCAAGTTGGAGTTCGTCGAATGAAAGCACCAATTTGTTATGCTCCCACTTCAGTCACCTGATAACCTGGAGGATATGACTCAGAATGCAGGGATAAAGCATGCAATCTCACATTCAAAAGGTTCACAAATACAAGAAACCCTGATGGATTAGGCAACTACAGCAACAAGAGTCCCCAAGAACTGGGTTAAAACAACAAGGAAGATAACTAGAAGAAGATCCGCCACCTCGATCGATGGATGATCAAGCGCTCTCACGGCGCCTCTCTCGATGAGATTAGGGTTTCACACTTCAAGACTTTGATGCCTTTTTCCCCTCTTCTCTCGCCTTTATCCTTTTTCCACCAGATGCGTGAGTCGCCGAAACGGGCTATTTCCTTTCTTCATGCCGCCGGACGCCACGTGTCTTGGTCCCCACGACCCTGGCTGGTATCTGCAGACGCTTGTCTCCCACGCCACGCGTTCCCCTCCGTTTCGTCCTCGTGACCCTTGCTTTCCGTCTCCTTCTGTTCACGAGGACGTGTGTCTTCATCACCCACGTTGAAACCGTTTCCCTTCCTCGTTTCATCCTCTCTCTGCAGATTAAGTTCCAAGGGAAACGTTACACAAGGCCAACAAATGATGAAGAAATCCCCTTCAAACAAGAAGTTTAAATGTTACAACCAAGAGACAGGTTGCTTCAATTGCTTTTGATTGCATATCAAGTCTCCCATGTCTTCATTGTCTTTGTTTTTGTGGCTTAAAAGAAAAACTTAATTGATAAACACTTCAACTGAATTTGGACATTTTTTTAATCAAAAAATGATTGCAAGGAAAAATAATAAAACATGAAAATCAAACTAATTTTCTTGTTTATTATTCTGATTTTTTCTCAGATTAATAATAATAATAATAAAAATAAAAATATTTCTACATAAAAACTTTTTTATTTTTTTATTTTGCTAAATATTAAAAAAATAAAAAATATATCACAAGAAATACCAATTATATATATATATATATATATATATATATATATATATATATATATATATATATATATACGGGAGTGATATTATAAGGCCGACCGGATTACTGTGCAAGTAAGGTCACCTCCCATTTGGCCACCACTTGCACAGTGTTTTAAGGATTTTCAACCATATAGATGGAAAGAATATCGAAAAATAATCTAGCATGTCAATTTTCATACAATTTGGTAACTTGTAGGGTCTTCATCTTAACGAGTGAAAATTTATAGAAATCTTACCAGTTCAAAATTTCACCCTTTAAGATGAAGACCCTATAAGTTCCCAAATTATATGAAAATTGACATGCTAGCTTATTTTTCGATGTTCTTTCCATCCATATGGTTGGATTTTCTCAAACACTGTGTAAGTGGGCCAAAACAAGGCGACCGTTTCAGACAATGATAAGATCTACCGATAAGACGTAGTATATATATATATATATATATATATATATATATATATATATATATATATATAAAATTTTATTTTATTTTTATAATTTTTTTTCCAATCAAGTGAACTTTCAGAATAGTTGAGAAATATGGTGAATATAAAATCTTAGAATGATTAAATGACAGTTCAAATTGTTATTGTTAAGGATTTTCTAAAAAATAATAGTTATATAATAATAAATGTTTTCATATTACTAATGATTTTATAGAAACAATAGTTATATAAAATAATCATAATTTGTGCAAGTTTAGAATGAACATGACCATTGTTTAAAACTGTGTTGTTCCAAGTAATTGTTATGGTTTTTAAAATTAACAAAATTCTAAAATTCTAAAAAAAATTGAACGTACAAATCAAATTTCTGTTTTTTTTTCTCTTAATTTTTAATTAAAATTACCTATAACTTATATACTCCTACTTAGTAACAGAGATAGATACCGTTTTAATCCATTTTATTTAATCATTCAAAAATGGTTTCTAAGATAAAATGGATTACAATATTAAAAAATTTATAGAAAATACATTGGATTGGAAATTAATAAATTATCAAAATAAAAAATCACCCTCACTGATATTCATATCAAGGAGGACAAATTTAATATTATCATAGTTTTTTTTTGCTCATTATACCATTCATTATTAGTTTGGACCATAGATAGAGGTTGTGATGGGATTTGTTGACAAACAATACACCATGAGGTTTCAACAACAAACCATGTGCTCTTGTCTTGTCTCCACTTCACTTGTGAGCCATCAACAGCCTTGACTTGGAACTAACAACTCTTCTGTGCCAACTACTTAAATAACAACTATTTTCAATATTCTTAAAAATTATTCAAGAATATATAAATGATTGATGTTAAGTGTTTTTCAAATGATTTTGAGAAAAAAGATTGATTGTGAACGACCATGAAGGAATTTCAGCGAAAGAGAAGACGAGTGATCTTGCTTCGAGAGAAAATCAAGGATTCCAAATAAAGAAGAGAGCACAAAGGAGAGAAAGAGAGAATAGGAGAGAGAGGATTCTTATGTTAGGGATGCTCAACTCTCAATCTCGAGTCAGTTATGATGACAGTTTATCTCTAATCTGAGTGTATGTGATTATATCACGTGTTCTCATATATATATATCTTTTTAAGTTAAGTGCAAGAGTAATGCTAGAAAATAAAAACATAATAATATATATTTTTATCATAAAAAATGGGAGGAAGAAAAAATATATTTATTTATTTCTATCAAATTCCAATGTGATTTCATCATGATTTGATGGTTTTAGGGTCTATACTCAGTTTTCCATTTTTGGATGGGTACACATTTTAAATTCAGGGCTAAACACATTAAAAAAATGTGTTCTTTGAATGAAGACAAAAAGAGAAGTTGTTTTGTAGTGCTTGGTTGAATGGGAAAAAAACAAAATAGCCAGGAGGAAGTATAGAAAATTATTAATGGAAATTTCCTCTTTTTTTTTAATTTTATGAATTGAAACTTCCCATTCTCTATCTTTTCATTTTTTTTCTCTCTTTGAAAAAATATCCAATAAATATATTTTCATTATCTTATCTCATTTATATCTTAATTTTGAAGATTTATCCATTTTTTTAATATATTTTCAAAACTAATTAATGAATATAATCCACTAAAACCAAAAAGAGAAGCTAAGAAAGATATGCCGCGTTGAGGCTTTCCATAAATAAATGGACAAAAAAACAGCAAAATAAAAATTCTCCAAACGAGGCCGGCCTTGGATCTCAATTTGGAAACCCCGTGCATCAAGGTGCGATTTTGGTATGATTTTAATGATTTCATCTCGAATTCTACTCCGGATTTCATCCCAATTCGAGTTCTCATTCCGACTGTAGTGTCAATTTGGTTTCCGAAGTTGAGGTTTTTCTGGGGTTTCTTTTTCTTCAATTTCGATTTAATACCCTGTTCTTGTGATCTGGTTCGTCGAGTTATTCGGTTTGGGATCCGTGCATTGGTTGGAATTTGGTTGTTTAGGAGGAAGTTGAAGTTTTTGAGCATTTTTAAGGTTTTTTTGATTCGAAGGAGGCGGCTTTTTGTTGGTGATCAAGGATTTCTAGGGTTTCGGCGCTCAATGGTACAGTGATAAGCTTGGAAGATAGTGTTAGGGATTCTGGGCAGTGAGTATCAGTGCTTATGGGCTGCATCTGCGCGAAAGGAGTTTACCAGCAGTACGACGAGACCCAGCGAGTTCAAGGCCTGCGCAAGCCCTCACGGATCATCTTCACCTCTTCTCGGAGGGACGAAGTTGTTGTCTTAGATGCTGATGGCATTGCCGGCAGCCATAGAAGTAGAGCAAGGATAATACCTAAGGAGCGAGATGGAGATAATGCCATTGCATCACAGGCTCCTTCAACTGATGAAGGAGAGAAGAAAGCTGTATCTGGAGTTGATAGGGTGCATAAGAAGTCTGGAAATCAGAGGCGTGTTGTGGTGGATGGCAGACTGAATGAGGGGGACTTGGCTTTGAGAGGTAGTGTTGTGAATAGAAGAGAGTGTCTTTCAAGTGTTGCTAGTGTTCCAAATGGGTTTGTAGCAGAGCATGTCGCCGCCGGTTGGCCTTCTTGGCTTGTGAAAGATGCTCCGGGGGCTGTAAAAGGGTGGCTGCCTCGGAAACTTGATTCTTTTGAGATGTTGGACAAGGTTGCCTTCTTTGCATTGAACTCTATTTTTATGCTTTTTGAGGATTATATGCATCTGGATACACTTGTTTTGTGTATATCTTTTCTTTTGATAATTGTATCTAGTGTAGTTTTAGATTGTGGAATAGGTGAATATTAAATGACTTAGGCATCGGTTGCAGTTAATATCGGTATATGCTGATGGTTTGTTGATTTTATGCTGATGAGTATGAAATTAAGGCAATAACTAGCGTTGGTTAGAGAATGAACTGGTATTTACTAGACTAGAACCTGAATCATATAATGCAGGATGGATGTTTTTCTGTATAATTTTGCCATCTTCATTATGAGGACACTAGCTGCATGCTCCTCATCTATTAATATCCAGTAGAATTATTGCCATTGGATTGATTCCTAGCATGTTAGCTTATGTTTACACATGCAGCTATAAGTGTTTCTCTAAAATAATTAGCCAAGTTAGTTTTGATGTTCATCACCTGCTCTCTATCAATTCAATTAATTGATGGTAGATAGTCATCATGATTGCCACTTTAAGTTAGATGTATGGCATTTAAATACTGATACATTGTCACCTTTTGATATCTTGATGATGAAATTCTGTTGTAGTCTTATCTAGTCATTTATTCCTATTAAACAGCTCTTATATTTGGGAAATGAATTTCTAGCTTTCTAGGGGATTTTGCCCGTAACCTAGCAATTAAAAACGCACCAGATTGGTGAATTATGCATCTTTTTTCTGGTTTACTTGTTTCGGTTTAAGTTTCCTAGGTGATGTTTATTGATAATTTATTCTACAATCGAGAGGAGTTATCTACAAAGTTTCGGTAGGACTATTGAAAAATTTCAATGAGGCAAACTAGAGTTTCGAAATGTTGATGGTGTTGACCTCATTTATGTGCAAGAACACTTTTGAGTTGAAGTTTGGTCCTAGTGCCATATTGTGTATTTTACAAAGAATGTAGACAGGCATTTTAATATTGAGTGTAATATCCATTATTTACGTAAAAATATGGAAGATAGAAATAGTGATGAATGATGAGATGTACATTATTAATGGAAAAATAGGCAAGCAGCATGCTTGAAATATTACTATTTGCTACAGTTTCCAAGTAGCTAACTTTTTTATGACAGCGCTTCCGTGCTAGGTGGTTATTTTTTATGTAACTGTTATTTGATTTAAAGATGTTTAACCTGATCTGCACCTTGAAGTATTTTCTGGTTTAGTTACTGGGTGTTCGAATTAACTTGTTATTTCCTTGAACTGCAAAATGTAATTACAGATTGGACAAGGAACTTATAGCAGTGTGTACAGAGCCCGTGACCTAGAAAAAGGCAAAATTGTTGCCCTAAAGAAAGTACGGTTTACGAATATGGAACCTGAGAGTGTCCGCTTTATGGCTAGAGAAATTCATATACTGCGAAGACTTGATCACCCAAATCTTGTGAAACTTGAAGGTTTGATCGCATCAGTAATGTCATGCACCTTGTATCTCATACTTGAATACATGGATCATGATCTTGCTGGCCTTTCAGCAAATCCCAACATCAAGTTTACAGAGCCACAGGTTTTGTCTTAGGGTGCTAATATCTAACTTCTATATTCTTGTGCAGTTTCTTTCTTGTACTATGTTCTCATTTGCTATACCTTCGTTTGGTTTCAGATTAAATGTTACATGCAACAACTGCTTCGCGGCCTTGCTCATTGTCATGAGCATGGAGTTCTTCATCGAGACATCAAGGGTTCTAATCTTCTTATTGGCGATGATGGGATCCTCAGAATAGCTGACTTTGGCCTAGCCACATTTTACAGTCCTTGTCAGAATCAGGCATTAACAAGCCGTGTTGTGACATTGTGGTATCGGCCACCTGAACTTTTGCTGGGTGCCACAGAATATGGTGCCTCTGTTGATCTGTGGAGTGCTGGTTGCATACTTGCAGAATTATTTGCTGGGAAACCAATCTTGCCAGGAAGAACCGAGGTATGCCGTGACAAATTCATGGGGTGCTAAATTAATTCATATGTGCATCAATTTGTGTGTTGCCTGATATCCTCTTCTTGAAATGATTTAAATGATTGACTCCACAATAATTGATTTGGCTGTGAAAACTGAATAACTTCTCTAGAGCCAAGTTGATTTTGTTCTCCATTTTGACAATAATTGCTGATGCCTGCGGTAAGGCTTCTCTCATCTCATTTTTCTGTTGAACCTCTTAAAAGGTGGAGCAATTGCATAAAATTTTTAAGCTCTGTGGTTCACCATCTGAGGAGTACTGGGCGAAAACAAAGTTGGCACATGCAACAATTTTCAAACCTCAACACCTCTATCGTCGCTGTCTTGCTGATGTATTTAGAGATTTTCCTTCAACAGCCTTGGACCTTTTGGATTCCCTACTAGCAATAGAGCCCGCATATCGAGGAACTGCAGCTTCTGCCCTCAAGAGTGAAGTAAGAACTTGCCTTCTCTATGGTTGATTCATATCTACTCACCTTTCTTATTATATTTGTAGTCACACTTGCCAAGTATTTCAATGTTAAGCATATAATGTTTTCTTAGGATTGTGAATTTTTATTATTCATTTAACCGATTCAATGTCTGCCCATTTTCCATTTACATTTCTTTTTCAGTTCTTCACCTCAAAACCTCTTGCTTGTGATCCTGCAAGTTTGCCTAAATATCCTCCAAGCAAAGAGTTAGATGCTAAGCTTCGGGATGAGGAAGCTAAAAGGTGACTTTCATACTCTCATCATGAAAATAATGTAGGAATTGCTGCACTATTTCTTTGCCATGTGACCATCCCTATGGTATTATTCACAGGCAAAGAGCAGCTATGAAGGGGAGGGGAGCTGAATCCGGAAGGGCTTCAAGAGAACCCAAAGCCATTCCTATGCCAGATGCCAATGCCGAACTTCAGGTCTCACTTCAGGTAATATTTGTAGGGGAAACATAAACTAGCATGCAATGGCTCTATGGGATAATGCTGCCTGGTGATTGTTACATCTTGCTTGCTAATTGTTTTATTTATTAACTGTGTAGAAGCGACAAGTTCAGGCAACTTTCAAAAGCAATAGTGAGAAGTACAATCAACTGGAGAGTGGATCATCATTTTCAAACCAGCCTCCAAGAGGTCCGGCAGCAGATCGTTTCTTTCATTCTGGTCAATTGGTGCATCCCGGTGTATGTGGCTCTTCATTGAACACAAAAACAGAGAGTGGGCTTCAGTTAATACCCAACCGCTCATCAAGTACATTGAAGGCATCAAATGACCGCCAATTGAGGACACAAACATCATCGGTGTATCAGGGAGGGGGTGCTGACTTGTCCAACTTATCAGGTTTGGCGGGAGCGAGAGGGCAAAATATGGAACCAACAATAGTAAGTTGTTTGAGTCCTACTAAATGCTAGATAACCCATAAGAAAATAATCTGCTAACACAAGCCTCTTGGGGTGCATAAAAATATGTCTTTCCTTTTGTATTTGATTCTCATTAAATTTTCAAACATTTGGTACTAACGTCTCCCTGTCTGAGTTCAGGTTCACCCCAGCAAGAATAATATTCTCTACTCTGGACCGTTGGTGCGTCCCGGCGAAAATGTGGAACAGATGCTCAAAGAGCATGAGTGGAAAATCCAACAGGCTATACGCAAATCTCAGCTAGATAAAACAAAGAAAGAAAAGATTTATGGCGAGCATGGCCACTTTGAAACCAGGCTCCATCCCGAGAGTGAAAACAGATCAGATGCTTGAGAAGCTGGATTTTGCATTAAATATTTACTGATATTTTTGCCCGCACACTGGGAAGAACAGTAATTGCTGATTGGAAACAGAACCATCTATGGCACGGCGAGGGAGGAATTTCAGACGTAAAGAGGAAAAGAGGGTGGTGGTGTGGAGTACTTGGGTTAATAATCGTTACAGGTTCAAGTTCCCACTTGTAAATAGATTTAGCAACTGCAAATTGTACATATCTTCGGTGAACTATCTTTGATGGATTGCTAGATGATTATAGTTAAATAGATCAAGTTATTGGTATTTAGGCAAGTGGCTGAGTGAAATTGTATCTCAAGTTCAACAGAATAAACATATATAATTCAGATAAAAGCCTCTCAATGAAGTGAAATTTGTTGTGTTCATGTTATTGTAAGATCCTGTTTGTCTAGACTTTGTTGAAGCTCATTGATTCACAACAGCTATATATGATCATGGAAGCATATATCTACTCGTTCATGGATGGAGGCTCCGGCGGTGGCTCTGGCAGCTCGGGAGGAAACGGGAATGGAGGTAAAGGCTCTGCATAGCCACACAGGCCATAGCTACATAGAGAGCCGAACGGGCAGCGGTTGGCGCAAGAGCCACAGTGGAAGGGATTGATCATGATGTCGACACAGACACTGTTGCAGCACTGCCAGGAGAACGGGCACCGGATGCCACACAGCCCACAGTTGTTCTCATCAGAGCCAATGTCAACACAGCGGTTCTTGCAGCAGAGTTTCCTTCGGAAAGGTGGGAACTGATCCTTGCATATCCAAGGCTTGTACCAACATCCCTGCCGTCTCCCGTGGTGGCGTGATTGTTCAAGCCAAGCAGAGCTGTTCAACTTCATCATAGCTTCAGTTTCATGCGATGCATGACTTGATTCTAATGTTAGAAACAGTAGTGATATCAGTAATGTAAATATAATCTTCATTGTCAAGAGAGAGTTGGGTGTTTGGCAAGAAGATGAGATAAGATGTCATGGTTTATATGAAGTGGAGAAAGAGGCAGGTATCTTGTGGTTTACTCGTGGTTCTTGCATGGCCCTGCACGATGGAAGTGAGGTTGAGGTTGCATTGCATGAGTATTGATTGATGGATTTTGTCTTGTAACGGCTAACAGAAAGCTGCCTGAAGTTTCTCAAAAGAGAAGAATAAATTAAGGAACAAAGAGAGTTCCTATTGATTTAATCTGAACTTAAGATGCTAACATCACCATCAACAATTGAGTACATGAAATCAAAAATACAAACCGGATTTTATAAGAAACCTGCATATCTTGGAAACAAACTGAAATCAAATTTCAGTGTGCTGAAGCTTCTCAAAAGAGCAGAATAAATTAAGGAACAAAGAGAGTTTCTATTGATTCAATCTGAACTTAAGATGCTACATCACCATCAACAATTAAGCACATCAAACAAACTGGATTTTATAAGAAACTTGCATATCCTAGAAACAAACTGAAATCAAAACTCCTGAGAAATCTCAGTGTAAAGATTTAAGTGTGCATGAAAGCATAAATAACATTGTTTTGTAAGACAGAAAAAAACCAACATGTATTAAGCAACAGCAGTTGTTTTGAAGTCAACTGTTCATGAATATGGAAATAGGATTGCCCGGTGAAGGAGGATTCTGAGTCAGCAGCGAAATGTGAGGACCGGCTTTACTGCGAGCGGCATCATCTGATGCTGATAAAATTTCAACATGCTCAAGACCCAATTGCCGCTTTATCAAGTCAATATTCTCCTGAAGAACCTCAATCTCCCCAAATGGCAGCTTCAGTTCAAGTGCTTGAGGACCGACAGCAACTGCCTCATCCTTCTTAAACCGCAGGAAAGGCATGCACAGCTTCTGAATCTGTTTGAAGTTAGCATCTTGTCCCACAGAGCTTTGTTTTAAAGCTTCCAGAATCTCTTGGTCAGGCTTGAAGGATCGTTTTTCAGCATCAAATTTGCTTTTAAGTATGTTCAAGCACTCCGCCTTCCAACCATCATATTGTTCATTTACATAAATAAGACCAACAGTGAACCTGTTTTCATCAGCCAGAAGAGCAGGAGCGCCCTTTTTAGGCTTCTTGGGACCGGAAACTTGCTTCTGGAGCAGCTTTCTCATTAACACTATTGAGTCCTGTAGATATTTGTTAGCACTCTTAAGAGAGAGATTCGGTGAATCTGACGCTGGCCAACCGGCATTTACTGCAAAACCATCCTTCTTCAACAGATTTTTCCATACATGCTCGGCATAATGTGGACAAATGGGAGTGATAAGTCTAGTCTGCACATCCATAAACCGCCACAATAAGTCACGATTCATTCCCCCTGACCCGCAGGAGAACCTATACTCATCTCTAGCAGCTTGAAGATCGTAAAAGCCTGTCTTGAGAGCTTCTCTGAACATAAAATCTTTGTAGTGTTGCTCGGTCAATCTAACTGCAATATTTATTTCATTGACAAAGACACGATCAGCATAAGTAGAAGGGCTCCCTACTCGCAAAGATGATTCGGCAGCCAATACTTCTTCCATCCACGAGAGTTCCTTTGTGAGCCTCAGTATAGCAGCATTCGCAGTTTCAAAGACAAAGTTTGCATCGTCCATTCCATCCCCTGCATCTGCGAGAGAAAACCTAGTGGCATCGGAGGAGAACTCCTCTATAGCTTGACCAAGGGTTCTGAAATTTCCTGTGGACTTGGACATCTTCTCAGAATTAAGCATGATGTGGCCATTGCAACGGAAACCACGAGGCCACTGGTGCTTTGGCAGGATCGCTGTGTGGTTATAAATGCAAAAGGTCAGGTGGTTTTGTATCAGATCTTTACCTGAAACACGGAGATCAAAAGGATACCAATATTCAAACTCTTGCTTCATCTTGTTGAGGATAGAGCTCGGGATGTCTGATATGGGTACTGGCCCGCTACAGAAAATATAGTCCCAAACCTCATCCCTCATCTGTTCAGGGTTCACCACTGAGAAATCTGACCCATACATATTCCCATTTTGGAGGAGATGAGCCACAGTGTAGAAAGCCATATATAGAGTGGAGTCAGAAAGTGATTCCACTAAGAACTGCTCATCCCAGGGAAGGCGAGTACCAAGTCCAAATGACCGTGAACATGCCCACTGATTCAGCCAGCTCAATGTGTGCTCAAATCCATGTCGTGTTTCTTCACTGTACACATTCATGCTGGCCAAACAATCTTCCGCCTTCTCTTTCCACTCAGTCTCACCATAAGTAATGTACCACTGATCTGTCAAGGCCACAACACATTCATCACCAGATCGTGACATGACTTTCTTCTCAGGCTCACTGTACAACACTGCTTGGCCAGTTTCAAGAAGCACATTCCTGATCAGTGGCTTGGCTTCTTGAACTTTCTTCCCTTTGAACTCCCCAACCAGCATTGAACCCTCAGTGAAACCTTTCAAGTATGTCAACCTTTTTGCTTCAGCAAGTTTCTCCTTGTCATTCTGGCTCTTGATCTTAAGATCAATGCAAACTTTCTCTGCAGCTTTGTCTCCAAATTCAGGGATATGGATAATTGGTACGACCTCAAAAGGTAAAACCCACTCATCTTTCACCCCGTACTTTGATCTAAGAGCTGGTTTTGATTTCAAGTCTTTTAAAGCCATGTAATCATCGGGGGAGTCACTGGGCACACTTGTTACAATTCCTGTACCCTTGTCTGTTAAGATTGTAAGCATGGGTAATGAGTAAATAATGTCATTAAACGCAAGAGGGGACTTCAATGGCAGACCGATCAAATCATGGCCAGACAGCTCAAGCAGGCAAGTTGGCTTCTCTGAAACCCTAGATAGCTTCTGATAAGAGAGATTAAGTGCAGCCCTCTGGGTAATGATAAAGACATCGGTATCATTTATTTCAAAAGCCCCATACTTACCATCTGGCAACACCCATGAGTTTGTTTGTCCATACATTGTTTCCGGCCTCAGTGTGGCAGCTGCCAAGTACACCTTCCTACCTTCCAAGACCTTCAGTTTTGGCGGGAAAGGAGGAATAACCTCCATTTTGATCAGAACATAATCTTGTGGCTGAACACCTTCACCAGATGCTCTATCGTGGTCTGCACATGGTTGACCATCTAGTGGAGAATAGATAGTATATCTCATATCCTTCACAATCTTCCCCATACTCTTCAACTTCCTCATTTGCCACCGAACAAAAGAATCATAAAATGGATTCATGTCTGTTGTTATGAACGAACGTCTCCAATCACAGCCCAAACCAAAAGCTTTCAGGTCTACTTCAGCAAGAGGGGGGAAATGAGTTAGCCAATGATATGGGTCTGCGAAATTCGGAATTTCACTGTCTGGAATCCCGAAACTCTTCATAATCTCCCACTGTGACTTATCACCACCAGACTTAGCAGCTGCCTTGGACCTTTTGCTTTTAAATTTATCAGGCTCAACCACACTGCCCTCGTCTCCATTGGTCTCCTCAACAACTTCTTCTTTGGTGGAATTATCCTCTATTGATGGAAAGATGGGCGGATTTCCATATTGTTGGATTTCCCTGGCAAGTTTGTCAGCTGATGCTTTGATTGGCATTCCAGTGCAGTGGAACGCAAAAGGCAAGAGCACATTTCGGCCACACAACCGATGAAAGGCTGCACCAAACTCAAGCTTGGAGAGAGAGAAAGCATGGCCCAAGTGCAATGAACCATTCATATATGGGTATGGGAAGTTACCAAAGAACTTCTCCCCAGGCTTCGGAGGCTTGCTGTGGGATTCTGCTTTGAAGACCTCATGTTCCTCCCAGCGCTTCTGGACCTCTGATTGGATCTTGAGTAGCTGGTCCCTCCTTGCAAAACTCCTTCCTCCCTCAGTATTTAAGGCCATTTCCTTATGGTACAACCTGTGAAGACAAGATGGACTATGAGCCTCAGCAGCTGACTTCAAAAAATAAGAGTTACTTGATTTGGAATTGAAATTGATAACATTCCTCCTTCAAACTAAAGGATGCTAAAAATTGCAGTACGGGATGCTAAACAAATTGAAGCACAAATACAGCATTTCTTTTTGTAATAGAACATTTAGATTAGCATAGGCAACAATGAAAGAGAATAATTTTAAAAAAAAAAATTCAATCTTTTTGCCTGAGATTCTGAAGAACCAAACTCACACTATAGCCTAACACAAGAAAGTTGAAACTTTGTGCATAAAAAAAGAAGCTCAGACATCAAAATAGTACACAGAGCCATTACAAAATATAACATGTACATTAGTATGGATAGCATCCAAAGAAATTCCAATTTTCTTTCCTGTGAATCACCAGAACAAAACCAGGACAGAGCATAAAAAACAGAAAGAAGTTGAAACTTTGAATAAAATAAACAAATCAGAACATCAAAGCATACAAATCGAGAATCAAATAATTTGTCAAAAAGGCAGCCTTTATTTATCTAAGCATCACAAATATAACATGTAGATGAGCACAAGCAGCAATCAATGAAAAGACAACAATGAAAATTCTCACTTCTTGCCTGAGATTCTCAAAAATCGAACCAGCACAACAACCCAAACACAACAAAAAAAGTTGAAACTGTGTAGATAAACAAATCAGAGCATCTAAATACACAGAACATAATGCAAAATAACCCAAAATCGCAGTTTTTTTCCTAAGAAAACACAAAAGAAAAGAATAAATAAATAAACCAACTATCTGGAATCTCAAGAAACAAACCGACACAGCAGCCCACACACAAAAAAAAAAATTGAAACTTTGAATCAAAAAACAAATCAGAGCATCAAAATACACAGGATCAAAATCAAACACTCAAGAGTCCGCTCGCGAGTATGAACTACAAAAATTGGTGCGAAATCCAACCAAAAAAAAAAAAAACAAAGTAAAAAAGGAATCCACTTAGATATGCGATTGCTTACAATGATCAAAGATGGGAAAACTAACCTAAATGCAAGCCTGGATCTAACAGCGGCGCTTCTCAGAAGGCGCTTCAACAAAGCCAGCCGTTCGAGTACGGCAGAAAGAGCCTCTTCTCTCTCTCCTCCTCTCCCTCTCACTATCCAGGGTTTTACGATTTTATCATTAACAAACGTTTCCTGAAGGGATTTTTTTGCAAGAAGACCCACATATTTAAGTTAATTAAAAACACCTTTCATTATTAACTTTTACAAAGACCCCCTTCTTCATTAAAAAAAGCAATCTTTTTTGGTCTGAGAACTCCAACTTGTGTGTTCTGCCATTGGAGGAGCTTGATGGTGTCCATGGCATCTTGTGCTTCTTTTCCCTCCTACTTCCCTCTGTCATTTCATCTCCAATCCACTGAATTCCCCAACTCCAGCCGAAGCTTTCAATCTGGAACCTTGGTATTCTCCACCAGAGGGAATCAGGCCCCCTCCAGAATCAGGTCCCGTACATACTTTGCAAGAATGGAGAGTGATGCCAGCCAAAGCTCCCAAACTGTTCAAGAAGATGTTAGAAATGTGGCAAGTCCATCAAGCAGCTTCCTTTCTGTCCTCTGCCCACTTCTCAAGTTCTTTGGTGTAAGGGTTCATTTGTTTCATTGATATGTCTACTGTTATGGCTTTGATTACATGTTTCCATTCATAGGTTCTCTGAATTGAATGTTTTCTTTCTCATTTCACTGATGTCCACGTATTGGCTGGTTTTGTTGGTCTGGTGATGGTTCATGTTTGTTTATTTTTATCTATTTGGGCTATAGTCATTGTTTGTCTTGAGTCTAATGCTAACTAAACTAGTTTCTGAAATGAACTTCACTTTGAAATGTATGTTTTCTGCTGATGTAGGAAGCATGTAATTGTGCTTGTTCTTGTAAGAAATGGAGGAAATTTTAATTATATATGCAAAATTAGAATTTGATGCAAGTGTATATCTTGAAGCTTGGTATCTCTGTCACTGGTAAGGCTGTTGTTTTTTTATGATAACAATTTCAACTTAATTCTAATAATATTGTGCGAGTGTGCTCCAGAGGGCCTTTGAATGCTATTTGAAAATTTAACTTTGTGTTGTTTTGTTCATGACAGGGAGGAGATCCTTCTCAAGAACGAAATGAAGTGTTTGAGGTAGACCTCTTTCTGACTATTGTCCTTATAAATTTTGTGGCATAAGAAATATGAATACTCATTCTTGCTATGTCATTGGCTCTTTGTATGTTGTAGTTACCATCCTTTGGCAATTTAACAGACACACTAAACTGAATTGTCATTCTCATTACCTTCTACTGAAATGCCAGAGGCTTTATTGTTTTGTTTGGCCCTTCAACAGGTTGCAACATCTTCAATATCTAGTTTTGCAAGACTTCCTTGGGGATCAAAATCTTTAGGCATTAGTTCGTACCCTTCATCATACTTGCAACTGTATGAATTTGGTAATTTTCTCTTTCCAGGTTCTCTACTTAATCCTCGAGTTTTTTACCATCTGATTGTTAATGAGAATTTCTTCTATTCCACACTCCAAAGTTATTTTTACATATAGTCCAGATGGGCAGTTTAATAGTTCTCAACAACGGATATTTAACCAAAATATATGGGCACAAGAAACAGCCCTCACTCTACAAGCCCACTTTTCAACAAAAAACCATTCACTGTCAAATTTTTGCATGGCAGGCTTCTTTTCACAGTTTGTTTATATGGAACTGGTTCAATACTTATTTTTCTTAAGAACAATGTCTGTAAGCACCATTATTGTAGTTTTCTTGTTAACTGGGTATCTTTGTTGAAATTTATATTGCCTTTGATCTACGGCCCCTTCCATTTTCTAGGTTTATGAAAATTTATTATTGTATTGTTTGGATCCCTCCTACTTTCAGGGTTTATGATTTACAATCTGCAGTTTTTGGATATTTTGTTTGTGAACAGAGGCGTGCCCCTTTTGCAGGAGAGTTCGAGAGGCAATGACTGAGCTGGATCTTTCTGCAGAGGTACACAAGCAATTGATTTATCCGTTATTGGTCTTCTTATCACATGAGAAGGAATTTTTTGGAAATTATACTTACTACAAAAGACATGCAGTCTTTCATACATTATCAATTTGCTTTTATAACTTTTCCTTATCATAATGCAAGCAAATAGAACTATTGCAATCTATAACTTTTAATGGTTATTATCTGTGGTTGATAGGCTCATATATTTGAGTTAATTCTTGATTAATATCCAGGTATTTCCTTGCCCAAAAGGATCCTTAAGGCATAGAACAATGGTCCGTGAGATTGGTGGGAAGGAGCAGTGAGTATTTTTCTTAAGTTTGTCAACTGAATAAATTATGTGTGTGTCTAGTGCCCTATTTTTTGTATGAATTTCTCTTAAAAACTGCAACACTCTTTAGATTTTGATATATTCTTGTGCAGGTTTCCCTTCATGATTGACTTAAACACCGGTGTCTCAATGTATGAAAGTGGTAAGTGGTAACTGATCAATATATTTTCTGTTCCCCATGATTTGATTTGATTTGATTGATAGAATCTAATTCTTCAAAGCTATTTGCCATTTTGTCTCTTTGCTATCCATAAGTTATTATCCTTTTTCTTATGAGTTTTCGATAAACAAGTACTTTCATGAATCTTATGGTGAATATTATGTTGCAATGAATATTATAATTATTTTTTACCGAGTACTTGTAGATGTTTATTTTGTTATGCAACTGATATCCATCTTTTCTCCAACATCATAGGTGACATTGTTAAGTACCTTTTCCAACAATATGGTCAAGGAAGGCAACCATCTTTTGGGCTCTTAGAGAGGTACTACACCTTATTAAGTAGTGTTCGGAGATCACTCGGTTTTGTTGCTAAAAATTAAATTTTATTATTTGTTTGTATTACATCTATTTCTTAAATTATTTATGGTTATCTACACTCTTAATGTTGTGACGGAGATGCAATTGTTAATGTCCTATAAGCCGGAGAGTATCACTGTGGGGAGCTTAATTTATAAAAACATATGAGGGATCACAAGATTCACAAGCAGACCACAGCCAGACCATAGATGATGGTATACCTATAGTTTGTAACTATAATTTCCTCAGAACTAATGCCAAACTTTAGAAATAGAACACTGGCCAACATCTCAAATTCATGAGGTATAGATCTGCAGTTTCTTAGCAGATACTTATACAATTCAGATTAATGTTCTGAGAAATGCCAAGTTGTTTGATGGGAAGACGAAATTGCAACCTTTTCTAATTCTTAGACGAATTCTTTCCCCTTTGATAGGCAATCGAGACATCACCGGACAAGTAATGGACGAGGGTAACAAGAATTGCTCGGAGTCCAACATCATCATTATCAGTTATCAAATTGACAAGGCCACTAAAGAGTGTAAAATTGGGACAACCATTTGTGTAAATTACACTGTTTGTGGTATCTGAAAATCAGAGATTGCAAATCAAGAGAAGCTGAAAGATTGTTATGTCTGTTGACATTGACAATCACAAAGTTTTCCTCTTTAGTAATTGTATGATGATAGTTTACCCATTTTGTGAATTCAAAATCATATGGTGAATTCTGAGCTTCTTGTAATTATAATTATTGCAGCACATTGTTCACAGGATGGGTACCAACTCTTCTTCGAGCTGGCAGAGGGATGACAATTTGGGACCAAGCAGGAAAGAATCCACCTGAGCAAAAGTTGGAACTTTTCTCATACGAAAATAACCCGGTGAGTTTTGAAGTTATTCCTTTATACCATGAACATTGTACCATGACATTGTCTTATGTGCACGCAGTATGCTAGGATTGTTCGTGAAGCCCTCTGTGAACTGGAACTTCCTTACATTCTCCATAATGTGGGGCAAGGTTCATCCAAATCTGAATTGCTTGTAAAGTTATCGGGCTCAGAAGAGGTAATACTTGAAACTAAGTCAATTACATTTAGAACGATTCTAAATTTATGTCTTGGTTACATCATCAAGTACAACAATTACATGGTGAAGTAAAGGTAACATTTTTAAGAGGGAAAGCACGGGCTTCCATTACCATAAGAGTCGTGCTATATATCCCGACAAAAGAGCCCGAATTGGTTTCCCGAAACCATTGATTTTATCTCGGGATCATGAACACATCAAATCCAGCTACCAGGGTTAATAACCCCGCTAGCGAGATTAGATTCGGGAACCGAATTCGGGAAACAAATTTGGGAGGAATAGCATTTCTGTTACCATAACCAGTGAATTTTCATTGTATTTCAGATCCCATATCTTGTAGATCCGAACACGGGAGTTCAAATGGGAGACTACAAGAAGATTCTATCATATTTATTCCGGGAATATTCTGACAAGTAGTTTGTTCATTCAACTGCATGATTTGAGCTGGTTGATATACATATTTGTTTTCTGCTGTTGTATAACATCATTAACATTGATGCTGGAGTTCATTAGAAACATCAGGATGCAATGTATCTTGAATGATTTTATCTTGATATTGAATTAAACTTCAATAGAAGGCTTGAATCACTTTATGTTATTTTATTTCCAAATGGGAAGATAAACCAAACTAATTCTGCATTTTTATCTCATGAAAGTTCATGAACAAGTCACTCATACAGCTCCAATGCCAAGAATTGGGAAATTTTTGGATCCATCAATATGACTGAAAAGGTACAAACTACAAGGGTAGAAATTAAGCAGTTTAAGAATTACATTTGCTGTAGAATGAGTTTTTCTGATAAAGAAATGTGCGGCTGTGAAGCTACAATTCGGTTTTAAGGTATGCTCGGAGAAGTCATCCTGAAGAGGGGGGTGTTGATTGTTTTATGCTGGAACAACTTGGCATTCAGGAGCAGCGATGGTTGAAGTTAGATGGGCACGCCTGCCCTTAATGAATCTACGGTGAAACAAATCGAAGCTATTACACTTGATTGCTTCCCTTATAGAGCGGAAAAACCCTAGGTAATGGTGTGTGTTGTGTCTGCACATTGTTTTAAAAGGAAACGAATTAGTCTGAATAACCAAAAATTCAAAAAGAAAATAAACCCCTAAATAAAAGATGCTGTTTTACATTTCCAGCAGGATTTGAGCCAGCATTTCATGAACATTCAGCAGATGGTTGATATACGCACGGGTGTGATTCTGGCATGTAAAACAGCCACAATTGCTGACAATAGCTGATGTGTCCTTCCTGTAAGAACAATTTTATATCAGGGTAATGAGATGCATTAGTGATGTAACTGTGACTTCGTTTCTTGTTTTTCAGGTGGTTTATCAAGAAATGTTTCACATTAGTCATCGGTGGCACATAGAGGTGGGCATGTCTAAACCAGCTAATGCTAAACTCAATATTAGATATTAATGACAACTAACAGCTGAGGATGATTAATCTAATTAAACCAAGAAAATACTAATGATAGGTTGACCACTAATACATGAAAACCATGTGAAATGAACAGTATAAATTTTTTGCAAGAGTATTTAAAGATTAGAAAAGAAAATTGCAAATGTGCAATCGGAGTGAACATAAATTACAAGTAGAAATTTCATGCCTGTATGTTGTTGCCCGCAGATTAATCTTTGTGCCATCACAACCTATATCACTCAGCTGAGAATCAAAGGCACCTCTTTCCTCATTGTCGAGTGGAAAGGTTAGTGCAAAACCCCCTAGAGTAAGATGGTAAATATACCTGAAATTGTGCTCACAGGTTAACAAATTTGTGGAACATACAATGGGGAAAATAAACGAAAAGAATGGTACATGATTTTAGCCACCTACGTGGAGTCAAAGAGGTCGATACCAGCAGCAATACCCTGCAAGACCTCCTCTATAAGGGGGGTAAACAAATATGAATGTGCTATAATTGTCGATATATAATGGAAATCTCATAGATTCTATCGGTTACAAAAAGCAAGTTCAGTGTGACAGAAAACACCAGCAGAGCAAATGAAAAAGCTTTATGGTTTGTGCTTCATTACACAAAGAATTCTAGATATGATATCAATGGGGCTTCCTATATCATTGAAGCTTGATTTGGTTTGGACTTCAATCAGGTTCTTGCAAAAAATGCAAAGCATTCTGAAGCTAGGAGGTACATGCAAGCAAAAGCTTCTGACAGGTTTTATGGTTTTTTCTTAGCCAAGATAAGGAAGCAGCTAATAATTGCATAAAAACAATGTCAAAGAGAATGATTCGGTGGAGTCCTTTCAATGAGCTTACATAGTGAAAGGAAATATAAAATCATCTTAGATGGTTGGATGCAGTTGAGGGGTACTGATTCAGTAATAGTTGAAGCTAGATGGTTGTTTTACTTGAAATTTGGTTTATGATACATCTTTACCAGAGCAGAAAACTAAATAAAGTAAAAAAGCCATTACTTGCACAAAAACTAATAAAAATTAAGAATTGCCTTGCAGGTGCAACCTACAATGCTCAAATTGTGATCCCTAATATTAATCCTTCTTTCTTAACAATGTGGTGAGTCTGGTGACATGTGTTGTATGCAATATCTATACCTGGGAGGTCAAATCCAGATATCATCCGCAATTTTTGCTCAGGCAAGCAATCCTGAAATATAAGAAAGAAGTGTTCACAAACAAACAAAGCTAAATACTCTGTTCCACTATATTAACTGTGCTCCACTAGATTAACATGGTTCTGAAATTCCAAAGGAATACCACATGTAAAGACTCAACCATACACAGCATAAAGACAGATGCAATCAAAACAACACATGTTCAGAAGCCTATCTGGATAAGGATTTGAATGCATGGAATTCAGTTAGACAAGACACCTTGCCTATACCTACAATAATACTAAAAAATACATATTGTTGTAAAAGCCATAAAACATCAGTACCAAACTCAACAGAATGAAGTAAACAGTGATTACATAATAATATTAACAATACCGATATTAAAAAAAATATTAAACCAGTGACCTGCATTTCACAATATAATTCTTCTTCAAAACCAAGGTTATAAAAACTAAGCAATTGAGGAAAAAAGAAAAATGAGGTTCAAGGTGCAGAGATTCAACCAGTGACTCAATTGAGGTTAAACTGTAATGATAGAGTTAATTATTTTAATGTTAATAGATTAAATATAGCAATCTATCAAATACAAGCATTATTTGTACCAAATAAATGTCATCTTTATATAACACAAGGACACCAATGTTATTGTATATAAAGATATCATAGAAATGATAAATATTGCTCATGGGAATACTATATTTATTCCTTTTATAATTTCATTATATCTCAAAAATTAATTCTTTACTGCTCACAAAAAGGAATTCAATAACATGAAATAAAGGAAAAAAATCAACTCCATAAATGAAAAACCAAAGTCTCTATCCTATATACTTCTCTCAAGGCCAAGGAAACCAAGTTGTTAAGAACAACGAGTCCACAAGCAACATTGGAGACAACTAAGCTCCAATTCTCCTAACTCTAAACCATGATTAATCACAGCTACCTATCTCACCCCATAAACCAAGAGCTTTAAGGCCTTGGAAAGAGAGAAAAGGTTCACAACATCTCACTTTCTAATTGACATCTAGGTCACATCAAGAGCTTTACAATGGGCTGGTGTGCAAGAGCAATAATTCCATAATGTCATTCCTTAGCATCACATGGACATATTTTAATGATCTCTATGATTTTACAGGGCATAGAAACCAAACCATTAGACAAGCTATAAGCATAGCCTCTATAATAATTTCTACTTGAGAAGAATATAGCACATCATAGCAAGAGCAAGATTTCCAGGAAATTGATGGAGGATTTATTGTTAGATGTGGGTCATCCCCTTCAATTTCATATTTTCTATATCTATCAAATTTTACATGGACAATTTCAAACTATTACCTCACTAGAAACTTGATAGATCAGCTCAAGTTTGGTCTTTTTGACATACTATTCATTAGTTTCATATTTCATAAGATTGCGTTGGGAAAGTCACTTACAGTAACTGCCTTCAGCAAAGATGGACGTTCTTCCATACTTTCTCCTAGTCCAAAACCTCCAATCCAAAAACCTAAATTCATTATCTGCAAAAAGCTCAGTATTTTGCACCAACAAGACTCAAGAGAGAAGACAAGCAAGAAGAAAGATTTTTTAATGGTGCTCAAAAACCCAGGAAGATGATGAGTTATAAATCCTTTTTTAACTTATAGATGAAAAGGGTTCTGTCTTAATCAAAATTCTTAAACAAATGCTTAAAGTAGATGTGCTTAAGTAGCTCAATTTCTTGATATATGACCATGGAAAAAATGCTTATTTGTTAGTAGTTGGGAAATTGTAAAACTGTAACATTGTAGGTCTTACTCAGTCAAGGAATAAGTATATGCTGCATGGCTAAGAGAGTTAAAAACACCTTCAACAATCACTTGGTTATAGGAGGGAATAATAGTTTTTCTTTTATGTGGAAGAAGCTTTGCTGCAACTTCTGGAATAATTCTAGTTATTTTTTTTATTTATTCCTTTTTAACATAGGGGATAAACTCCTTCACATAGGGGCGTCAAGGGGCGTGGCCTTAGGTGACGAGCACCCTTGACTCCTCACCGTGCGTGTACAGATATGGAGACTCAAACTGGGAACTTTGTGCTCACCAAGTGAATTACTCAAACTGCTCCTCCCATTTACGGGGGCGGGGACTCAAACCTAAGAGCATGTTCAATCAAGTGAGTTACCCAATGCACGGGACCCAAGGTACTGCTAGACCAATGGTCTTTTGGTAATTCTAGTTAATTTTGAGCCAGTAAAGATTTACCAGATCTACTTCTCTTTTTTTGAAATAGTCCTTATCCACAAAAACCTAAATATCATCTAGCCAGTGGAAAGAGCAAAAAAATAAAAAATAAGCCGATATATAAATCCAGAAAAAATGAATCAATGCTAGGATGGATGAAGCAGACACCATTCAACAATATTATGTATATTAACAAAGAATACTGAGTGACCATTTAATATAAATATCTGAATGTACCAATGGAATTTAAGGCATAAGCAAGAATGAAAGTCACCTGAAACATTTCTCTTGGCCACTTCTGTGGCACAACGTTTCCGTTCTTCCTTACTGGCAGCGCCTAAACAAGATCCCAAAATAGAAGATCCACTGGCCTGAATTTGAGAAGGACAAAGAAGCACAAACAAAGAAGCATATACATCAGCAAACATAACTATGTAAACAGCATTGGAGAATTAGTTGAACAAATAGCTTCATGTGATGATAGGAGTAAATGATGTTGCCAAGTGGGAACCAAGGATAATCAAGGAAAAATCTAATACAAGAGAAATTCTTGTTTCTTTAATTATCTATCATATAATAAGACTTCTAAGCGCTTGCTATTATTCACTATGAAGGTAAAGCATCAGTCTTTGAATGTTGGAAATGAATCTGATGGGCAAAATACATTCAAGATGCTTAAAGGGAATTGGATAGACTTGCAGGGGCAAACCTTATCAATTTTGTATCTTCAGAAAGTGCAAATTGTTCAACTCGGCTTATATAGAATTCAAAGAACATGAAAAAGGAAAACAAGACAAGTTCATGCATATGTGAAAACAGCTGAAACATTTACATGAAAGAAAATGGTTCAAGGACATACAAGGTCAAGAGCAAGACAATCATCAAGCCAACGAATTGTTCGATCCACAGAAGTCTTATTTCTCTTCTCTGGAACCCAAGCTGGCACTTCATCAGCAAGACTAGCCCAAACATTGGGCTTCAGGGAAGATATCAGTTCCATGTACTTTGCAGGGTTAACCTGAAGACAAAAACATCCGATAGTTATAACTTGTCCAATGGAACAAGAAACAAATCAAATAAAACTTCAAGTTGACACTAAGTAATAAGAACTACATGTCGACGACCCGAGGGCGTTTCAAAGGAAGCTCCAAGCTTGTTGGCACCATCACTCTCAGGAAGGCACTCAACAGAGTCCCTTGGTGATGCTACAAAGATATGATCATGCAATCCCAGCATCTGATGCAACCCACCGACATTCTGAAGAGTGTGTGGCGGAGGGCACTCAAAACTGCAAATCACAATTTAGTCAATAAAGATTAAAACAAGAACTCATGACAGAAAACACAAAAGAGGCTATGCTCTACAACGGCCTATAACAGAACAAAGCCCAAGTCAAATAATTCAACGAGAGATACTCTTCAAGTTTGCATCTTTTCAACATTTTCAACATCCAAGGTTGAGATGAGCGCGTAATAACTAAAATATGTTTGGAAAAGTTCATGTATCGCCTTCAGAGGCATTTCACCGAACATCTTGCGTACATAACTACTGCCAGACGTGATAGCTAAACCAAAGCAGAGCATTTCATCGAACACATTGTAGATTCGTCTACTAACGTAATTGATGAGCAAAAAAAAAAAAAAAATCCATAGAAAGAATGAAATAGATGAACTTACAAGTGGAGCGGACTGGAGTGGAGGAGGAGAGAGTCAGGGAGAGGGAGGGAAGCGAGGAGATCCCGGGAAATGAACGCGGGAAGACCCTTACGGGTCGAGAGCAGCAGCGCGGGCGTCTCAAGCGGGCTCGTCCAGTTCCCAGCGTAGAGCGCGCCGGCGCGCGCACCACCGCAGCTTCTCGTCACCGTGAACCTCATTCTCCGCCGGCTCTCTCTTTTCTTTGGCGCTTCGAGCAGAGATAGAGCCTTAGTTTTCGGACTTTTATCAACACAAACGGATTCGGGTTTAAGAACCAAGGATCCGCTAATTTATTTACTTATTAATCCCTGAAAATAATAATATTACTTTCCAGTCTCTCACTATCAATGAAGTGGTTTTTTTTTTGGTAGATGGAGTCCGATTGGACTATCTGCTCATTGTAGAGTGCCTTCTAGTTGATAATGGCATAGCATATATATATCTCTAAACATTTTAAGTTGTCCTGTCCTTCTAGCTGATTTAGCTATCTCATCCGCTACATTGTTCATCGCTCTTGTGATAAATTTTATCTCCTAGTCTAAATTTTAGTAGAGCCCGACATCACTTCATAGTATCCTCAGTTCACTAATCTTGATCTTTTCTTCTCTTGTAGAATCCTTGACACATATAATTTATGTGTGTATGAGTGCGTTAATAGCTCTAATTTGCATCAGACAGCTTTCATCTCTCCTTCAAACGTTGATTCAGCCATACATGTCCTCAACCCTGTAAAGCAAAATTTGCCCTTGTTAGTTAGAATAATGTAGGATATATTTGTTGTATTAGCTCTCTCAACCCATCAGACATCAGTGAACAGTATATTTTTGTAATTTTCCTTGCCCCAGCTATGTCCAGTTCTCTCTCTCATTTCTTCAATAGATGATTGTTTTTAACCGGTGCTAATGCCACGTTATTCTTTGCTATTGTTCTAGGATCAAGAGTTTGTCCCTTGAAGATTAGATTGCACCGAGATTTCCATATTTGATTAAGTCTATAAGATATTATGCCAGTTTCCTCTGCTGGCATTTTATTGCTTCCAATCTTCCTCTTGTTCGTCCAAGAGACCCTGTGACATATCTTCTTGTAGCAGGCCACATTGCTATAAGTAACCCTTCATTTTTACTTCCTCCCAAACCTGTCTTGTCCATCTACACTCAACAAGCAAATGGTTAATTGTTTTTGCAATTAAGTTGCACATTGGGCATGGCTCATCCGAGCTAATGCTCAGCCTATACAAGTAATCATTTGTTGGTAGTTTTCTATAAATTTTTTTCCAAAGGAACAGTTGGATTTTAGGAGTCACATTCAGTTTCTATAATACCTTTCAACCTTCCCATTTATGATCCTCCTCAATTCCCTTAAGTTCTTTATATATTGTAGTTGTGAAGGACTTATCTACTGTTCTAGATATCTATTTCATGTGTTACTCTTTAGATTTTGGTTCACCTATTTACTGGAGTCTATTTTGGATAATTGAAGGACTAAAAAAATGTCATTTATAACCTCTAAATCCCAGTTATTACAATCTAGTAAATTCTTTACATGCAGATTAGTTAAGTCATAATTCATACTAATGAAGATTAGTTTGATTTGGATTGAGATGTCAAAAAACCATGGATTTTGAAGTAAGCAGTCGGTAGGGATGATATCTTTGGGACCTATATTCTGTTGGGTTGATGTCCAAGACAAGATGTGCAGATCATGAGAAGATGTAGATATGCAGATGTGCAGATATGCTGATCCGATATGGATGTGTAGATATGCTGATCCGATATGGAGTCGGATGTCACGGTCGATATATATGGATCTTGATATCTGGATCCGATGTGGATATAGATATGCGAGCAAGATGTAGATATCTTTGAAAGCAAGATGTAGATGTCTTTGAAAGCGAAGATGTATTGAAGCAAGATGTCTTTGGTACATCGTAGGTGTTGATCCCGAGTGAAGTACCTTGGGATGATAAGCAAAAGGCAAGGAAATGATTGTTGAGTGTCGCTCAAGTCAAAGAAAAAGGTGTCTTGGAAAACACGCCAGGATGGTATAACTGAAAAGGTAAAAAGCATCCAGTGGTGCATATATATATATATATAGACTTTGAGAGAAAGAAGGTGAAGCTCAAGAGAGATAGCTGTGATTCCTGAAGAAAAAGAAGAAGAGAAGAGAGATTGTCTCTGTTGAAGAAGAAGATAGGTGAAGCTCTGTAGTTCTACAGGGAAGTTTGTCTGAGTATATGTTCTCAGATTTATGTCTTCTTTATTAGATCTTCTTCTTGTAAAAGGTTTATCTCAAGTTAGGGCATCAATTTGAGATTTTGTATTGTTCTCTCTTTGTCTTTAGTGAAATTTCTTGCTTGCCGGTGCCCCGTGGTTTTTCCCTCGATTTGTAGGGTTTTTCACGTAAAATCGTTTGTGTGCTTTTCTATACTGTATTACTCTTTCTCTTTACTTCTCCCTGCTACTCCATCCTGCCTGCTTAACCCCAGCAAGTGGTATCGAGCTATGGCGAAGGAGATGGATCTTTGGTTCTAGTATGGGATGATGTCCCTTGAGCGGGACTAACTATAGTCTATGGAAAACAAGATGAAGGATCTTACATGTTGTAAAGGCTATGCATCTTCACTGTGTTTGCCACGAAGCAATCTAAGAGTGATGAGGAGTGGGAATTTGAGAATGAGCAAGTATGTGGCTTTATCAGACAATTTGTTGATGAGAATGTCTACAACCACATACAAAATGAGAATCATGCAAGGACTCTGTGGACCAAGCTGGAAAATTTGTATGCTTCCAAGACCAGCAACAACAAACTGTTTCTGCTACAAAGACTAATGAGGTTGAAGTTCAAGGAAGGTAGTGCAGTACCTAATTTTTTGAATAAGTTTCAAGGAATCATTAGTCAGCTTTCTGGCATGGGAATCGAGTTTGAAGATGAGGTTATGGGACTACTGTTGCTTGCTACTCTTCCTGACAGCTGGGAGACCTTTAGAATTTCTCATGTCAACTCTGCTCCCAATGGAGCTATTTCTTTGGAGTCTGTCAAGGTAGGTGTCCTGAATGAAGAGATGAGGAGAAAATCTCAAGGTTGTTCTTCCAAGTCAGAGGTTAGATGTCGCGAGGAGAGCAGGGAGAAAGCAGGTTCAAGAATGAAAGGAGGTAGAGATAAAAGCGAGAAGCAAGTCTAGATCCAGTTCAAGAACATGGAGTGTCACATTACTTTGTGGAAAGAAAGGGCATATCATGAAATATTCAACTTAAGAAAGCGAGGCTAGGCGAAGCGAGAAAAAGGATGACAACAAAGATAACAATCTTTGCTAACATTTATTCTGAAAATGATATGCTCGTTATGCGTAATGATATGGTAGATGTGGCAAGTGATGATACCCATTGGTTGGTTGGCGGATGGCTCTTCTCTCCATGTAACATCGGCAGGAGTTTCTTAAACTGCCTTATACTCACGGTAGCTTTGGAGCGTTGAGAATGAGCAATGGCTCTGTCTCGATTATTGGCATGGGAAATGTTACATTTGAAGAATGCAAATTGGCCATTATTGAAGGAAGTTAGGCATGCTCCGGACGTAAATGCATCAGATCTCATCTCTCTGGGAAGGTTAGATGATGAAGGATCTGCGGCACCGGTAATGGACAATGGAAACTTACCAAGAAGGTCTATGGTTATGGCTCATGGTAAGAGTGCAGCAATAATCTCTATCTTGTGCAAGCATCGGTGAATCAAGACTACGTGAATGCAACTTCGGAAGATAAATCTATTGAGTTGTGGTATAGGCCTTTCAGTCATAGGTGAAAGGAACGTATTGCTTGATCAGAGGAGCTTCTTTCAAATGTAAGAAGAGTTAGAGATGAACTCATTTATGCAGGTAGGAAGCAAACAAGAGTTACTTTCAAGACTAATTCACCTTCAAGAAAGGTCCAAGCATTAGAGCTAGTTCACACAGATGTGTGTGGTCCTCTGAAAGTAAGTTCTCTTGGTGGTGCACTTTATTTTGTCACATTTATTGATGACTTTTCCAGGAAGGTGTGGGTCTATGCTTTGAAGAGAAAAGACCAAGTCCTTGGTGTGTTCAAGGAATTTCATGCATCAGTTGAGAGACAAACTGGAAAGAAGTTGAAGTGCATCCGAAGTGATAATGGTGGTGAATATATAGGTCCCTTGATGATGCTACTGAGAACTCATGGGATTAGACACAGAAACTCCATCAAAGACTCCTCAATTGAATGGAGTGGCGAGAGGATGAATAGAACACTCATGGAGAGGGTTAGATGTCTCTGTCACGAGGCCAAGTTGCCCAGATACATTACGGTGTGAAGCTCTTTATCTGATTGTGCATGTGTTCAACTGTCTCCTCGTGTATCCTTGGATGGAGATATCCCCAGGCAAAGTTTGGTATGGTAAGAATGTATCATACAATCACTTACGTGTTTTGGATCTGAGCATTTGTACGTGTTCCAAGAGATGAAAGATCTAAGTTGGAAGCAAAGACCAAACAATGTGTGTTTGTGGGATATGGACAAGATGAATTTGGATCTGAGTTGTATGATCGGTTGAGAAGGTTAGAGGTTAGAAATCGGGATGTAGTGTTTGCTGAAGACCAAACAATAGAGGACATTCGTAAAGATGTCAAGGGTCCTTCACAAAGCAGTTACAAGTCGGTTGATGTGGAACCTGATGTGCCAGATCTTACTTCCGATATGGCAGATCTTACTTCCGATATGCCACATCCTACTTCCGATATGGCGGATCTTACTTCCGATATGCCACATCCTACTACCTCGATATACCACATCACATCTTACCTCCGATATGCAAATCCTACTTCCGATGTGCCACATCTTACTTCGATGTGCCAAATCCCCTGCCGAAGATCTGGACGATTTGAAGAACCTGACTTTAGAAGAATCAGAGATATGGAGGATGATAAAGTTCAACACCGCAGATCCACGAGGGAAAGATGTCCTTCTACTAGGTATCCTGCTCATGAATATGTCTTTTTTTTTTTTGAATAAGTGGATAAACCACATTAATTCATTAAGTGTAGTTAAAGGTGGATAAGATGTCAGTTACAAGACCTCAGCCAGGGAGGCAAAGTGTACATAAGAGTCCTAGGCCATCCCAATGTGGTTGAGGTGGAAGGGGTACTATGTCTACGTCGTCCTCTCTGCTTCCGTGTCACCCTCCAATGCCTCGTCGCCTCTCCCATGATGCTGTGCGGTGTGGCTCGGGGCCGGACTCGATCTCCTCCTCGGCCAAGTTGTGAGTGGCTTCCAACTTCAGCTTCTTGGCAGGTTGCGCAGCATGCGACCAAGAGAGAATGAGGAAAGAGATATCGCAAATAAGTTTGGAAGAAACGCGTTGTTTATCCGGAAACATGTGATTTATCTCTCCCCATATACTCAGATGATTGCTTGTCGTAGCCAACCCTCCCACGGTTCTGCGTTCACCCAAAAATTTTGTTTATCTGGGTTCCCAAACATCTTTGCACATGCGGTCCCCAAACCCCAAAGATACCTTGAAAGTCTTAGCCATTACATTGGTTGAATATGTGCATGTGAGCGAGAAGGTGCATCAGCGACTCATCCTCTAAAAGCTCACATAAGTAGCATTTGGTTGGTCGCCCCAATTCCTTTTGTGGAGGTTATCCAAAGTGAGAATCTTATTCTCCTTTGCCAAGACAACAACTTTGCTTTAAGGGGACATGGTACGCTTCGAAACCGTGTTGTAGATTACTTGGATCCCGCCGTCGCTGGAAGACATACAATGATTTAGCGGCAATTGAAACTCTTCGGAGGTTAGTTTCCACTCCCTACTATACAGTATTGGCTATTATCTCCGAGAGCTAGGAGGGCTTGAATCATTTATTAACCCTTCCGCTTCTGCATTGAGAGGGGCCACAGTAGCGGTAGAGATTTACCTTCGGGACCATCGCGAGCACGGTGAATGAGAGGAGGCTTCTTGGGGATCGAGGGTCGCTGATTGAAACCTTGTTTCTTGGGAGAATTCCCATCCCACCAATTATCCATCGAGATGTCGAGTGCCCTAGGTTTGATAGCAATGTTTGTAAGGGCCTTCGCTTTCTCGGTGATGCCTTTCGAGGAAGGGGAAGAAGCGGCCACAGGCCCGTTGTGGGGTCTATGAACCCTCCCACGGCATATCGCCTTCAAAGATTTTGAGGCATATTCCGGCGTACCGGTAAGTATCGCCACCACCATTTCCCAGGGCCCCATTAAACTCACGAGGTTTAGGATTCCCCATCCACCATTTTCCTTAGGAAACATAGCTTTGTCAGTTGACGGTGTAGGCTGCGAGCCTCCTTGTCCCTCCCGCCATGGAAAGTCTTTCGGATCAGAATCAATTTGTTGTAACACCCATTCGGAGTGATAAATTGGCATCAGTGTATTGGCATAGTTGAGAGGAATTTGAATTCCAACAAAATTTAGTCGTCATTTGAAGAGCTTCCCTTCCAAAGATGTCAATCTCTTTCGTCCAGATTCAATTAGTATCAACGGTTCTCAGCTTGGCGTCCCAGAATATGGGAACCCCAAGGTACTTGATTAGGAGGTTTCTTTGTTGGCGATTGAGAAGTGCAGATCTGGATTTGGTGTGTCCTCGGCCTTGGATTGGGGCGATGACACTCTTCGTATAATTTATCACGTAGGAGAGACCCTCAAAAAGGTAAAGGATTAACTTTAGAATACGGAAATCTTCTATCCCCCCTGTACAAAACACCAACAGATCGTCTGCATATTGTAGTGTGGCGATTGAGTCCTCCCTTCTTGGCCCAATTTGGACCCCAGAATATAAGCTCGCCCTTACCGCCTCATTAAGCATAGTGGAGAAAACATGGCAGGCGAAGAAGTGGAGATAAGCGGGTGTACGCTTTAGACCTCGCTTGTTTCTGATATATCCAACCGGTGTCCCGTTGATGAGGAACGTAGCTTTTGATGTTGTGAGCAAGGTGCGGATCCATGCAATCCATCGAGGCCCAAACCCCCTTGCATGAAGGATGTCCAGTAGAAATTTCCAATCTACAGTGTCAAAAGCCTTCTCGAAGTCAATCTTGACTAGTGCCCCATTTCTGTTATCCGTCCTCATTTTGTGTATGAGCTCCTCTGCGGCTACAATGTTATCATGTATCATTCTTCCTTGTATAAAAGCTGTTTGGGATTCATGCATACCTCGCAATCCTTCGAAGCACATTTGCGAGGACTTTGGATATGATCTTGGCCGAAGGTTGATGAGACTGCTCGGTCATGATGATCCACCATTTGGGGTTTGGGTTTTGGGAATAAGGAGGATATGTGCCCAGTTTAATCTCTCCATATTGGGCACAGGTTCTGGAAGAAATCCTCAAATAATTGGAGGATGTCATTTTGACTAGGGACCATCTGTTAGAAGGTCATTGGGAATCCGTAAATTAGGGGCCTTGTAAAGAACTCCCTAGCTCCTGGATTGCTGCGTTTGATTTCCTCTTCTCGAAGGCTTATCAAGTACATTGAGGGGTATCGATCTTATGGCGAGCACATCCGTGAAGTTTCATAGCGAACATCTCGCACTTTACCAAACAGGTTATTATAATGATCAGAGATGATTCGTGAGATTTGCTCCTTGCCTGAGATGGTATGCCCCTCATGTTGTAGTTGTTGTATCCAATTGGTGTTTCGTCTTTGGTTTGCCACAGCATGAAAAAACTTTGTGTTCTGATCACCTATTTGGGAAAGGGTTATCTTGTGACATTACCTCCATGAGCTTCCTCTTCGGGATTAGTTTATCATATTCCAATCTATAGGTGACCTCCTTTCCACCTCCTAAGCTTGAGGCGGTTTTGCTTCGTGAATGTCAAGCCTTTCCATTTCAACAAGTAGCTCCCTTTTCCTTGCACCTTTTGTTGGGCTCTTGCCTTGCTCCATCCCTTCAATTTCAGTTTTGTGGCCCGTAACTTTTTTGGCTAGCAGAAAGCACCGTCACCATCGGTGTTGGTCACCCCAAACTTCCCCTATCATGTCTCGAACCCCACTTCATGCACCCATTCTCTGTTGGCGGAAGGGGGCACGTGTGGAGTGTAATTACACATTTGTCCAAGCATATGGGAGAATAGTGCATTGCCGCACCCTTGGAAGGGGTAGTTTGCCAAAATCGGGGGAAGAGTTGTACCCAATCGAGGGGATATGAGATGTCAAGGACGAGCAAAGGCGCTTCTGTTGTTGGTCCATGTATACTTTCTCCCGATTAAGGGAGGATCCAGAAGCATGAGATCTTGTATCAGTTGTTAATTCACCTTTCCACGCTGGATGAGACGAAGTGTTAGATTCTTCTTGACCCCGTATGGCGTTGAAGTCACCACATAGCAGCCATAGACCATCCCATCTTCTTCTGATAGATTTAAGTTCCTCCCAACAACTCGTTCTCTGTGTTGGATTGCATGGGGCATAGACAGTAGTGATCATCATCTTCTTATCATCATTTGCTTTGGACTCCAGTATGGCGGTAGTTGAGAATTGTTCACTGTATGAGTTATGAAGGATAAAATAGGAGTTGTTCCACCCAATACAACATCCCCCCCTTGATTCTACTGCGGGAGTTGCCACCCATTTGTCAAAACCCTTCCCCCCTAGGGATCTCCATATGCCATTGGTGATAGAGTCGAGTTTTGTTTCTTGGAGGCAGAAGATGTCGGCCTTGTACATCTGGAGGAGATCATTAACCAAGTATCTCTTCTTCCGCTTGCCAAGCCCTCGGACATTCCATGATATAACCTTCATAAGGAAACTATAAAGGCCCTGTGGAAAGAGGTTGGATTGGGAACATTAGTTGTTCCCCACCCACTCCTCAATTCTTTCCTTCTCCATTTGCCTCATATGCTGGATGAAGGACTCCTTCATGTTCTCAGATGTGCCCAGGTCCACCCCAAACTGGAGGGCATCCGATAGAATACCCCTATTTGGCCAGTCAGATAGGATTAGTGGAACATCTGTAAGGTTTAGATCCATACCTGAGGGGGTCTTGGTCTTGCGTTCCTTCTGCTTCTTTTTTAGAGAAATGGGAGGAGCAATGAAGCCTTCCTTCTCTAATCTTGCACTCAGGGGCTTTCGGGGCCTTCCACTTCTTCTAATGCCCTCCATAAGGGGTTCTGGGACCACGATCCTTCCTTCCTGGATTTGTGCTTCCCTTGATGTTGTCCCTTCTGAGCATGTTGTTTGTGTTGCCCTGTGTGCTAGTTGGAATTCAGGGTAATCATGGGCATGTTCACCTTCAGAGGTTGTGGCATGTGTGTAAATTCTAGTGAGAGATTCCCCTTCAGTCCTTGATTTTGGTGTGTCGGTCCACTCTGCCTCCTTATCTGTGTTGTCAACTACCATGGATTGTGTTTCCAAAACTATATTGGGAGTGTCTTCCGGAACATCTCCTTGGTCTTGACAGTTAGCATAAGCTGGGACCCCTGTATCCACGGGCTTATTACTGGTACTAGCTTGGTTGTTAGGTTGAGATCTGATATACTCCAACTGAACCTGCCAGAAGGCATCTGATTCATCATTAATATCTTGGTACATGTGATCATCCGGTTCTTTATCCGGATTAGTTTCCATTAATACAGATTTTCCTTTCAAAATTTCCAAGTTAATAGCTTTTAAACTATCATTAATAATAGGAGCTGCTAATTTGGATTGTTCTTGTGGTGACAGCTGGCCATTGTGAGCTTTGTGTTGGTGATGAGATTTTCCATCAATACGCTCCACCTGGCGCTCCAAAATCCTCAGCCTCTTCAATGGGTTTGATTGTGCCACGTGGTGAAGACTAGGAGCAGCAACACCTCTTGCGTCCGAGGAAGCAAAGTACACTTCTACTGCGGAAGCGGCGCGTGCTACTTCCGATGAATCGCCCTTCCTCGGACGTGTCTTATCGCCATCCGCAACGCGGCCCGAGGTCTTGTCAGTTGCCCTTGCGACCCAACGGCGATCATCTCTCGATCTACGTTTCTCCCCATCTGAGTTGATCCCAGCCATTAAATTCCTTTGTTTGTTTTTCCCCTACAGGTTTGGCGCAACCGGTTTGGACCGGTCCAAAGCAAGCTCCCTGACGTCTTCCATCCGGTACCTGGCGCGGCTGTCGCTGCGCGCGTATCCCACCGAGTCTTACGGTTACTTCTCCGGGACCCAATCGGTTATTATCCACTGGGTTGAGATGGTTTTGTTGAACGACTATCTTCTTCCCAGCTCCGGCCATCCTGCTGCCGTCGTCGATCACCCTTGCCGCCGAGGCTGGTCCCCAAGGAAGTGGTTGTTCTCCTCGCTCCAACTCCACGTGGATCACATGCTGGCGAGTATACATGTTGCACTTAATTGTGCATGGCAGCCGCTGTCCTCGGTGAACACGAATCCTAGCTCGGAGGTGGTCTCTGTAATAGGCCCCCTTGTCATCCAGGACGATCAACTCCCCAACTTCCTTGAGGTATCGCCGCACCGTAGCTCTCTTCTTAAGATAGAGTGGGACCTTGCGACAGGTGACCCATCTCACAACACCATCGGCCTTCTCCGGCGAGTCAAGGTCTGCAGACCATGGCTCAAAGCTCACTGAGAATGCAGGGAAATGCATTTCCCCTTTCCTTTCCAACTCCCGAGCCACCTCCGTAGACGGACAGTCCACCACCACCCTGCCGTCCTCAAGCGGGCCCGCCGACCACGGTCCCATCGGAGCGAAATGCGTCGCTAGGGCCGCAACCAACTTGTTGTGGTCTGCTATGCCTTGGGTGATCTTGGTGAAGGTTGCAACGGACACTATCTTGAGCTTCTCCTTCTCCGCCCTCAGTTCCTCATCCAGACCCATGTTTACATGTTTCACCTCCTCCTCCTGCAGTGTTCCCCGGCCAACGACGTCTCTTGCCTTGCTACCAATCTTTCGCCCTTCCTCTATCACTATCATGGGAGTTCCTTGTAGTTTCCTGGCCCGTTCCTCCCTGTCTTGCCGCAGTCTTCTTAACTCCGACGAGGTCACCGGACACCGGTAGCTTTTGTGCCCCGCAAGCTCACAACGACGGCAAACCTCGAGCTTACGACACTCCGCCTTGGTGTGCCCTGGTTGAAGGCAGTTCCCACACACTTCTACGTTTCTTCCATTGATAAGCGGTAGTGGCGGGCATGCGAGTTGTGCTCTTGGTGCTCCTCCTTGGAGTCGTGCCTGCGCTGCGGTGGGGAGTACAGCAAATGCCTTCTTTTACTTTTAGATTGTGCAACCTTCCATGGGACCTCCTTTGCTCCGTCCGATCTTTCCCTCGCCGGCGAAGGGTTGCGGTATTCCTGCAGTTGCAGAGGTGAGCTACTACATGGACGCTTCCCTGTAAGAGCTTCATAGTAGCTAGCACCGTCGCTGCGAGGACTACTCGCCGCAGGAGAGTCCATATCCCGTCCGTTCGCTCCACTCTCTATCTCTCTCTCACACACAGATCTTGTTTCATTTTTCCATGAATATGTCTTATTGACAGGTAATGGTGAACCTGAATACCATGAAGAGGCAATGAAGGATATACATAAAGGAAGGTGGATCGAGGCGATGAAAGATGAGATGCAGTCTCTCTATGACAACCAAACCTTTGAGCTTGTGAAGTTGCCTCAAGGGAAAAAGGCTCTGCAGAACAAATGGGTTTTTAGAGTGAAGCATGATGAGAACTCTTCAAACCCAGATACAAAAGCTAGGTTGGTTGTAAAGGGTTTAACCAAAGAAAAGGAATTGACTTTGAGGAGATATTTTCTCACATTTGTGAAGATGTCATCTATAAGATTTGTTCTTAGCTTGGCGCTAGTCTTAACTTGGAGATTGGCGGATGGATGTGAGAGCGCTTTCCTCCATGGGAGATCTTCAAGAGGAAATCTACATGAAAGCAGCGAGGGCTTAGTGGTCAGAAAGGAAGACTATGTTTGCAAGTTAAAGAAAAGCTTGTATGGATTGAAGCAAGCTCCTAGAGCGTCAAATACAAGAAGTTTGGAGTCTTTTGCTGGGGGCATGGGTACTCCAAGACAACCCGAATCACACGTGTTTTTATGAAGAAGTTTTCAACTAATGATTTTGTCATTTTGTTGATTTATGTTGATGACATGTACTAATTGTTGGTAGCAACACTTCAAGAATCTCAAGCTTGAAAAGAGAGTTGGAGTAAGTCTTTTTGCTATGAAGGACTTAGGTCTTTGCAAGTCTGATTTTTAGGCATGAAGATTACTCGTGTGGGGAGAATCCAGGCTGTGGTTTGTCACAAGAGAAGTATATTGAGAAGATACTTGGAGATTCAACATGGACAAAGCCAAGCCGGTAGGTACTCCTCTTGGAGCACATTTCAAGTTAAGCGCAAGCAAAGTCAAAGAGCGGCCTGAGAAAGAAAAGCTATGGAAAAGATCCCTTATGCTTACTTGGCGGGAATGCGATGTATGCTATGGTTTGTCATCGAGACCTAACATTGCTCATTGATTTGGAGTTGTGGCGGTTTGTCTCTAATCAGGAAGGAACATTGGGATGCACGGTTAAGTGTATTACGAGATACCTTCGCGGCACTAGCAATCAGTGCTTGTGTTTTGGAGCGAGAAGAGCCGGATTACTTGTAGCTTATCTGATTGGACATGGCAGGAGATATGATAAAAGAAGATCATTGTCTGGTTACTTTATAACTTATGCATGTGGTGTTGTTACCTGGCAATCAAAGCTTCAGAAATGTGTGGCCTGTCTACACGAAGAAATTTGAATTCATTCTGAAGAGCCGAAACATTTGTGGATGAAGAAGTTCATGCAAGAACTTAATTTTGAGCAAGAAAAGTATGTTCTGTATTGTGATAGTTAGAGTGCGATTCACCTTGGAAAGAATTCTACATTTCATGCAAGGTCGAAGCATATAGGCGTGAGGATATCATTTTGGATACGGGATCGCATTAGAAGAAAAACAACTTGTTCTTGAAAAGATCCACGGATATTAATAATGGTCGATATGTTGACAAGAGTTTGTCACTTGGGAAATTTGAAGTGTAATGCGGCTCCATGGGTATGGAGCAAATCCGACTTTAATAGGTGAAGTCATAATTTGATCTCTCGTTTGTCTTGGAGGAGATTACATTGGGTTGATGTCCAAGACAAGATGTGCGGATCATGAGAAGATGTAGATATGCGATAATGGATATCTTGTCCGATATGGATATGCGAGATATGCGATCAGATATGGATGTGAAGATATGTTGATTGATATGGAGTGCAGATATGCGGTCCGATATGGATAGGTGATATCACATCCGATGTGGATAGCAAGATATCGCGAGAGCAAGATGTAGATATCTTTGAAGTAAGATGTAGATGTCTTTGAAGCAAGATGTGTTGAAACAAGATGTCTTTATGCGTAGTGTTGATCCCAAGGTGAAGTACCTTGGGATGATAAAAGTAAGACAAGCAAGGCAATGACTGTTGAGTGTCGCTAAAGTCAAAGAAAAAGGTGTCTTGGAAAACACGCCAGGATGGTATAACTGAAAAGGTAAAAAGCATCCAGTGGTGCATCTATATATATATATATATATATATATATATATATATATATATATATATATATATATTTTAGACTTTGAGAGAAAGAAGGTGAAGCTCAAGAGAGATAGCTGTGATTCCTGAAGAAAAAAAAGAAGAGAAGAGAGATTGTCTCTGTTGAAGAAGAAGATAGGTGAAGCTGTGTAGTTCTACAGGGAAGTTTGTCTGAGTATATGTTCTCAGATTTATGTCTTCTTTATTAGATCTTCTTCTTGTAAAAGGTTTATCTCAAGTTAGGGCATCGATTTGAGATTTTGTATTGATTCTCTCTTTGTCTTTGGTGAAATTTCTTGCTTTGCTTAGGTGCCCGTGGTTTTACCTCGATTTGTAGGGTTTTCATAAAATCGTTTGTGTGCTTTCTATCTTTGTATATCTTTACTTCTCCCTTACTCCATCTGCCTTAAACCCCAACATATTCCTCCTTATCTTGATAGCAGTTTGTATTAATGATTTGTATATATAGGATGTATACATGCTTGTTACTGGATTCCAAAGGCTAGGAGGGCTATATTCATGTATGTACTTAGGTTTTATTGCTTCTATTCACTGAAGTGGCTTTGATGAGTATGTTTTGAAGCCATGCTTGATGGTGTTCCCTTCTTTCATGAACTAGTAACATCATTGAATCAAAGTTGTTTTTTTTTTTTTCATTTTAGATCTTTAATTAATTAAAGACATTGATTATCCATGAAAATCTCTCTTAAGTTTTGGGCAATATATATATATATATATATATATATATAGGAGTGTTACTGTGCAACCGGCTTTAAACTATGCAAATAAGGTCACTTCCCATTTCGGCCATTGGAGCATGTTTGATGGATTTCCAATCGTACGGATGGGAAGATCACTGAAAAGTGAGCTAGCATGTCTATTTTCATATAATTTGGTGACCGTTTGGTCTTCCCACTTAACAGTTCTTATTTTAAAAAAATTTTAACGGTCACCAAATTGTATAAAAATAGACATGTTAGCTTATTTTTCGATGATCTTCCCATCCGTCCTTCAAACATGCTCCAAGGGCCGAAAATGAGCGGTGGCCGGATCTGCACAGTGATCCAACTAGCCGCACAGTAACACTCCCGATATATATAATAATGGTTGAAATTCTGAACCGTTAAAATTTCCCTAAAATAAGAACCGTTAAGTGGGAGGACCAAACGGTCACCAAATTATATGAAAATGGACATAATAGCTTATTTTTCCATGATTTTCCTATCGGATCGGGTTGGAAATCCTTAAACATGTTCTAAGGGCCGAAATGGGAGGCGACCTCGCATGCCGAATCTTATCTCCGTGTATATATATATATATATATATATATATATATATATAGAACAAATTTATTCTTAATTTTTTTTTTATCAAATTACACAATTCAAATAAAAGGGATAAATTTCATTTGGACTTTTATTTTACAATAATTAAAGTTTTAATTTTTATCAACTTGCTTTATTTATGTTTTGTTAGCTTAATTATTTTTTATATTATTATTGATAAAATTTAGCAGTGAGGTTATTTTTGTCTTTTCGTCTCCATGAAACTATGAAAAGGTGAACGGGTGGGAGGAAGGGGGAGAGCTTCTTCGAGGCCACACGAAACCCTAACGAGTCCCCAAATCCCCAAAACGAGCCCTTGAATCCAAGAAAACATGAGCAACGAATAGTAGGATTGTGATCAATCTACATTCTTCTTTTTCGTTGTGGATTTTCCTTGCTTTGATCGTCTTCCATGTCTCTGCAGTGATTATCTCTTCAAGCTGCTTCTGATCGGTGACTCCTCCGTTGGGAAGTCGTGCCTTCTCCTTAGATTCGCTGTGAGTCTTGTTTTTCGATTTTAGGCTACGAGATGATTTTGATTTGGAATAAAGATTTGGGATTTGTTTTTTCAGGATGATTCTTATGTGGATAGCTACATCAGTACCATTGGCGTTGATTTTGTAAGTTTAATGCCTGTTGATTTGAGTTTTGATAAGTTTGAATAATTTTTGCTGCATTTTGATGTTGTGAATGCTTAACTTTGTCAGAAAATCAGAACTGTGGAGCTCGATGGGAAGACTATTAAACTTCAGATTGTGAGTGTTTTTGAAAAAAATTTATCTCAAGTTGATGATTTGATGTAGTGTATAGAGTTTTCAAGTTTGTTTTTTGATTTGGTTTTGGCAATTCATTGATTCCTTTGGATTTTTGGAGAGCAGTCCTTGCATTAATGAAAATGTTAGAATTGGGTGGTTGTGAGAATGGGGACCAGTCTAAGCTGCCAACCATAACCTTTCCTAATCTACTGGTGTTAGTTGGGCAGGTGCTATTGATATTGATTGTTTCTTAAGTTCATAAATGAGTGTGTGAGTTTATGTTACACCAAACATTCTCATCCACTTTCGATTTTTGAGAATGGCATCTGAGCAGGTTCAATTATTTGTAAACTATAGTCATTTTTCACTTAAAAGATTTGATTTTTAAGATTTTAGGTGGAAATGTGCAAGCTAAATAGGGGATGTTGCTCTATGGCTAAGCTGAGGAGGCTTCTAATAGTTCTTCTAAGTTGCTCGTTCTAACTGTTTCCCCGGTTTAGTGGGATACTGCAGGTCAAGAGCGGTTCAGAACGATAACTAGCAGCTACTACCGAGGAGCACATGGGATCATTGTAAGTGTTCCCTCCAAATAAGTCATATCTGTTAAGTATACACCTCGTGTGTGTGTGTGTGTGGTTAAAAATATGCCAAATATATTTTTCTGTTAATTCTCCATGTAGAACTTTGTTGAAGGTTTTGTTTCTAGCTGAGCTGTTTGCAGGGCAATGTGATTGTGATCTTGCATTTGATAGCATGTAAAAGTTTCCATTCTCAATGAGCATTATTACCAAACTGTGTAGCAGAGGGAATTGTATATTCTTCCATACGAAGGACTTTATTTAGCCATGAGTCATGACATGTGTTCTAGAATCAAGATGAGTGACTTGTAATCTGTGATTCCATATCTTTTCAGATTGTATATGATGTTACTGAGATGGAGAGCTTTAACAATGTCAAGCAGTGGCTAAGTGAGATTGATAGATATGCAAATGACAGTGTGTGCAAGCTGCTTGTTGGAAACAAGTGTGATTTGGTTGAGAATAAAGTTGTACATACAGAAAAAGCAAAGGTAATCTTGAAGTGAAGTTCTTATGCCTAATGCTGTTTATAATGTGTAAGACTTCAAACTTTACATTGTTCCTATCTCTTAGTCATTTGTGGCATGGTTTATATGACTGCCTGAACTTTCACTTCTGAGAAAAGCATAGATAATAGAAGCTTTGCTCTCATGATGAGATAGAAAAAAATACAAGTAACAATAGAATATAAGGTCACTAGTACAAAGGTTATTCTAATTTCTAATTGTAAGAGCTACTTTGGGCTTGGATTGCAATAAAATGGGAATTTTTCTTGTTTTGAGCTGATTCATCTTTACACTACATTTGTTATATTCCAGGCATTTGCTGATGAGCTAGGAATCCCCTTTCTTGAGACCAGTGCCAAGGATTCTATTAATGTGGAAGAAGCTTTCCTGACTATGTCTGCTGAGATTAAGAAGAGGTAAAATATTATGATAACTTGAGTTGTCTACCATATATTAACCACACTATCTTACCCCGACGCTCAAGCAAAAATTAGATCCTATTGAGTTTCATGCTTGCTGCCAACATGTTATTTTGTTCTTTGCGGTAATAACTTCTTAGATAGAGTACACTTCAAAACCAAACCACTAGTAACACAATAGAAGGGTTATGCTATGTACTTGTATTTCTAACAAAGCTCATGTTATTTTAAACCAAATGAAATCAGTATATCCTATCTTTGTTTCTTGTGATACCATTTACACATGATTCTATTTTCATTGTTGTACAGGATGGGAAACCAACCCACTGCCAATAGAAACCCTGCAAACACTGTGCAGATGAAGGGCCAACCAATCCAGCAGAAGGGCAATTGCTGCAGCTAGCTGTTGCTCCTCATGTGCTATATCTGTTATGTTGATCTACAAAATTTGAAAAATTAGCCCATGTAAGAATGTAATGCATCTATCTTGAATGCTTGAAAACTCAAGATCAACATGTAATCCAAACATTAAATCCTTCAATGCATCATTAGCACCAGGTAAAAGCTTCATCATCTGTAATTCTCAAGTGTTTCTGAAAATAAATGTCTTGAAACAAAAGACTTAAAGCAGTTGATAACCGAAAAACTTGCACAACTTTTGGTTCGGGTTTGTGGAAAGATTGCAGTACTATTCATCTACATGTATAATTTGGAAAGCAACAAAAAAAAATACACACAGGATTCAAGAAAACAATACAAAACCCTCAAAGCAAACACTCCCATACGAATTTATGTCGAGCAGCATTGCTTCTTTGTAGTGTTAGCCTCTGCTGACACTGTTATTGTCTTTCCTTCTTTGACTCCACCTGTAGGTCCAGGGCCGGGTTCCTCTGAAGATGACAGAGACTTCTTGCTGATGATCCTGTAAATCTCAGCAAGAACTGTTTGAAAAGCCTTCTCCACATTTATTGCCTCAAGGGCGGATGTCTCGATGAAGGAAAGCCCTTCCTTCTCAGCAAAGCTTTGTGCATCTTCTGTGGCAACCGCACGGAGGTGCTTGAGGTCTGTCTTGTTGCCAATGAGCATGATAACAATATTGGAGTCAGCGTGGTCGCGAAGCTCCTTGAGCCAGCGCGAGACATTCTCAAATGTAGTGGCCTTTGTCGTATCATATACTAGGACAGCTCCAAGAGCACCGCGGTAGTAGGCACTTGTTATTGCCCGATATCGTTCCTGTCCTGCTGTATCCCATATCTGAGCTTTTATTATCCTCCCTTCCACCTGAAGAAGGCATAAGTAAAAACAGAAACAAACCAGTAAATAAGAAAAGAAATGTAAAGATGTGTACAAAGAACACACACACACACACAATTATAGGTGATTTTTCATTATAAATTTCCATGCATTTGACTCTGTGGTGGGAGGCAGCACAAAACTCTTGTAAGGCTAATACAACTATATGCCTGTCTGATACCTCCAACCCAACTTAAGCAGGTAAGCAAAAGCCCCAAAAGTCATCAGTTCCACATTAAGCTTATGCATGACAATGTCTTGTAGCAAAAATGCAGAAAAGAAAATTGAATGAAGTTCTCCACAAAAGCTCTACAGGTAAGAACACTTTCTTCTAAAAATAGTTCAAGCAAGCAGAGACTTGCACCAATATGGCTACTTAAGATTGTCACACAGCACAAGATTAGATCTATATACAACAAGCAAAATGGTGTGTCGGAAAGAATTAGAACTCCAATAAATGACGTTCTGAAAGATAGATTGGCACAAAATAAAATAAATCATTAGATTGGTGAAGAAAGAGCAAGGGAAAGCAAAATCGTCAAACCAATTGGCCAAGATTACTTCTGAATTTCACAGATTGCTTGCTCCGAAGAGATATCTCAACAGAGAAACATAACTAGTAGCTCCAGAAGATATAGTTATTAGACATGCAGAATAATGATTGTTAAAATGTTCTTTTAACATGTTCATCTCTCTCAGTTAGAAATAATGGAGATGGTTACAACTACCATTTGGTAACTACATGAAATCTAATTTGTTGCTATTGGAGAACTTTACCTTTCTGTAAACACTGGACCTGATTCTGAACAAAGATGCAAAATTTGTGCACAAGCCTTCTCAAGAAATGCAAATGTTTCAGTTGTGATGCCATGTGCTTCTAAGCCGACACACATCGATCTCCAAAATGACTATGGAACTGAGAAGAAGCCTACCCATCTAGTGATTTTGCCATGCAAACTCCAACATACCAAATACCTAGAAACTAAAGCTCCAACGTAGATCTATTCAACAAAAGTGACAACAACAACAAAGATCAAATTGGTGTCAAGATCTGTATGTCCATTAGAATGAATGACCATACCTAAACTGGATCTAGGTTAATGTTCACAATTTACAATGCTCTAAACAAAGCATGCAATTTTAGTATCAACAGAAGAATCAAACCAAACAACATAATCACTAGAATCACAAGCAAAATTCCCTAAAGAACCACTCCATTTGCACAGATAAAACACAGATCCAAACCAATTCAACAACCAAAAAATATGAATTCAAACAGAACAATCATGCCTTCAGGGTTCTGGTGGCGAATTCAACGCCGATGGTGGACTTGGATTCGAGGCAGAACTCATTGCGCGTGAAGCGCGATAGCAAGTTGGATTTCCCCACTCCCGAGTCCCCGATCAATACCACCTTGAATAGATAGTCGTACTCCTCTTCCGCCCTCCTCGCCATCTCTCTCTCTCTCTCTCTCTCTCTCTCTCCACACTTGCTCTCCAGTTCACAGAACTGCGAGTCTGTCAGTGTTTGAGAAAGAGAGAGATTTTGGTTTTGTTTAAGGGGTTTTCTGCATATATGTACCCACAGAGTATAACGGGTTTGGATTCGACTCAAGAGGACCCGAATCCGGTAACTATATATATATATATATATATATATATATAATTTTAAATTTTATTATGTAAATAAATATTAATTTTTAATTTTTTTTAAAAAAAATATTTTTTTTTAAAAAAAAATTAGTGAGTTCCGGTTTAATAATATATATATATATATATATATATATATATTGAAGTGGATAAACCACATTTCATTTAATTAAGAATAGTGATAAAGTTTACATGGTAACCCTTGTTACATGTGCATGAAAATCATAGATAAAAAATATAACAAGGGTACATCTGCTCCCTCGAGAGCTACACTTCTCCGTCCTCTACTGTAGTAGGTGTCTCTGCTAATGATGCGACATGTTTGAGCTTTGACCTCTTTGTTGGATTTGCTGCATCAAACCAAGATAATAGGAGGAAATTAGTGTTGCAAATAATTTATAGAAAAACATGTTGTTTATCTTAAAAACACTGCATATTTATTTCTAACCAGATATTCCATACTATCGTTAGGGTTGTTAATTCCTATCCTTGTTGTAGGGTGTTGTGCACCTTTTTTGTAAGGGATGTGGCCCATGTGGGTCCCTATTTGAAATGTGATAGGGATAGAGGGTAAGTGGTATAGGCCTTAGTAGTACTCCCAGATGCTTCGTGCAAATGGGTAGTTGAGTAGGAGGTGTGAGTTTGTTTCTATCTTATTGATGCGCAGAAAGCAGTTTGTTTGGGTTCCCTGCCAATTGCGCTTGTGTAGGTTCTGAAGTGTGAGAATCTGGTCCTTCCGGGACAACCACATGAAGAGTTTGATTTTTAAGGGGCAAGGCTTCCCATTTTTAGATCACTCGTGATTTCACCATCAATTCTAAATTTGTACATGGAAGTACAATATAGATAGAGGATGTGGTTAATCTCCATTCCCACCAGTCATTGCCTACCCCACCTACGTTCGATAGGTGTTGCTTCAGGTAATCATATTCTCTCTCCTCTTGTGACAAAGGGCCATGCTTTAAGATTGAAATTCCCCTTTGAGGGGCTTCCAGGGCTTCGTGGATGGTAATGGATTTTTTCCCGATTAAAGGTTGTAAAGACGGGAATAGGCTCCATAGTGTTTGCTCTTGTATTCAATTATCACATGACATATTTGTTGTGTCTCCTCTCCCTGGGTGGATTATGATGTTGAACAAGGTGGGCGGTTGCTCCTTTCCTAGGCCCTTCCAGAAGTATGAGGATTGTATGGGTATATTCCTGTGGGGGTCGAGGAATGTCCTCTTAAAGTAGGCCGCCTTGATAATCTTGAAACAATGTCAGGTTGACCTGTCAATAGCCTCCACCACCATTTCTCCAGTAGTGCTTCATTGAACTGATGTAGGTTAATGATCCCCCATCCTCCCTAATCCTTTGGTTTTCATAGTCATCGCTAGTTCACCAGCTGGTATGCATATATCCCATTATCAGCTCCTCTCTAGAGGAAATCCCTCCTTATTGCCTCCATCTGGGCTATGACCCAGTCCGGTAATCATAAGATAGACATCCAGTGTATAGGGATCGTGGATAGGACTGAGTTGATAAGTGTCACTCTCCCTCCCATAGACAGGAGTTTGCCTTTCTAGGATGCCATTCTTCTCTTTAATCTGGTAATGAGGCCTTTCCATTCTTCCTTTCTAGGTCTGCCTCCGATGATTTGTACACCAAGGTATGTGATTGGGAGGGTTGCAATGGGACAGTTCATAATTCGGGAGGTATCCTCAGGTGTATGTCCCACTGTCTGTATTGGTATTACAACACTCTTTGAGAAGTTGATTCGCAGGCCCGATAAACCCTCAAAGAGGTAGAAAATCAATTTCAACGTCCTGGATTGAGGCAGATCTCATGTACAAAACACAAGAAGGTCATTCGCATAAAGGAGAGCAGTTACATCTTCCTTAGTGTTTTGGGTGATATGGACCTTATTGTACATGTTGGCCCTGGAAGCCTCCTTGAGCATGGTGGATAGGACATCGGTGGCTAATGTGAAGAGTAGGGATGAGAGGGGATCCCCTTGTCTGCGCCTCCTTTTACTCCTTACATACCCTATGGGTGACCCATTGATGATAAATTTGGACTTGGAACTGGTGAAGATTGCTCAGATCTAGCTAATCCACCGCGGGCCAAATCCGCGAGCATACATTACTTCTAGAATGAATTGCCAATCAACGGTGCCGAAGGCCTTTTCCAGGTCGATTTTGATGAGGCACCATTGGAGGTACTTTGCTTTATTAAGTGTATGAGTTCCTCTGATGCTATGATGTTATCATGTATCATTCGTTCTTTGATGAATAGTATTTGGATTCATCCACTAATTCTCCGATGACTCCTCGTAGCCTGTTTGCTAGAACTTTGGTAATGATTTTGGTGGAGCAATTTAACAAACTTATGGGTCTATAATCTTTGATGCTTGTCGGGGTGGTTGTTTTGGGGATAAGCAGGATGTGTGCCCAGTTGATTCTCTCCATGTTTGTCGTGCCTCTGAAGAGGTCCTCCAACAGCTTGAGGATGTCTACTTTGACGAAGTCCCATCCTTATTGGTAAGAGGTCATGGGGAAGCTGCTTGGGTCTGGGGCCTTGTCCAGCCCTAACTCCAATATCACAGCCTTGATCTTTTCTTCACGGAAGGGTTCATCTAGCTGGGAAAGATCTATTTGGGCCTTGTGCCTGAACAGTTGTTCTCTAAAGGTCTTGTACTCAAGTCCCTTTCTGTTCCAAAGAGATTGTTGAAGTGTGAGGTGATTTTGGCTTGGATATCTTCCGGGCTGGTTATGGTGGAACCCCTTCTTGTAACACCTTGATCCAGTTCCTGTTTCTCCTTTGGTTTGATACGGCATGGAAGAACTTGGTGTTATGGTTGCCTTGTTATAGCCAAGTGACCGTGGATTTTTGTCTCCATAGAGCTTCTTCTCATTTATGATTTTCTCATGTTAATTGGGCCTCCATTTCCTCCCTAAGCTCATCAGCTGTGAGGGGTTGTGTCTCCTTTTTCCTGTCAAGAGCCTCAAACTTAACCAGCAGATCCCTCTTTGTATTCCTTTGGTTGTTGAGAGCTTCTTTTTACCACTGCCGAAGTTCGGACCTAATCGTGATGAGTTTCTTACTCAGGATATAAGCCCCATCCCCTCTCCATTCCTGCTCCTACCACCATCTCCTCAGCATATCGAGGAAGCACTCCCTTTTCACCCATTCTCTGATGAATCAGAAGATTGTTGATTGCGGTGAGTGAATACCACAATTGAGGCATATCAGGGTATGATCTGATCGGATTCTCAAGAGGGCAGTTTGCCAGTATTGGGGGAATTGTGCGATCCATTCACATGTGAGAATGAATCGGTCCATTCGGGCATATGATGGAGTATCTCGGCCGCTGGTCCAGGTGTACTGTCTACCCAACATCAGGGGATCAATCAATTGCAGGTCCTGGATTATTTGTTCCAGACCCTCCTAGTCCTCGGTACCCCGTGTGTTGGAGCTTTTTCATTGGGTAGTATGGTGGCATTAAAATCTCCACATATTATCCAAGGTATGTCCGCATGTAGCCTTATCACTCGTATCTCCGCCCAGAAAGCATTCCATTGCGCTCATTCATAGGGACCATAGACGGTAATGATCATTCTTAGGGAATTGTTATGCTCTCTGTCCTCAAGGATGACCGTGAGGCAGTGATGATCAGTAAAGTATTCCTTGAGATTGTAAAGTGAGAATTTCATTTCAAGTTACATTTCCTTAATGAATTATTAAATAAATGTTAAATCAAAAAGTTTTTTTTTAAATACATGGAAAACTATCTATCTGCATTCACAATGATAACTTTTATTATAATCACTGCAAGAACAACTGAGAGATGTTCACAAGACTTGGACAACAAATATGTTACAAAAAGTTCAGTAAAAACGACAGCAAACCACAAACTGAGACAGTGAAAACATCGGAAAACTGAGAACATACATGCTGGTTTAAGTACCAACACTACACAAACTTATTTAGTACTAAGACGGCAAAAGTCCCGATTATTATCATCCTCATTAGTAGCAGCACAACTATAAATATCTTCGACTACTAAAATTGAAAAAATTCATTCTGTATGGTTAGTGAGTCATTGTGTATAGTTAGTGGATACTGTATATCTGCTACCATTGAGCTCAGATCATAGACTCCATTTTGCTCTAATATCTGCAGAAAAAAAAATCGTCGTCTTTCAATTAAAAGCGTGCTCTTTGTATCTAATAATTATTTCAGAACAACAATGTACCTTCACTTGCAGCAGTTCATTGGCAGCCTTCAGAATTCCCTCCTGCACAAAAGAAAAAAAAGCTGTTCAGTTAATTGATAATTTTTGGTGAAATTACTGAATGAGAACATGATATAGAAAACCTTATTTTTCAGTGCTTGGATTTCCCTGAACATGATCTGCATCTGATAGAAGTAGTTTGAATGAGAAATTGGTTTTGTGATCAATGTCATTGTAAATTGTAGAGTAAAATCTTGTTACCTTTGCGGCACGAATGTGATTCATCCATATCTCGAGGTACCTCTCCAACGATTGCAGTTCATCCAGTGTCATATGTCCCATTGTCCTCTCTCCGAACATGTACTTCAGTCCCTTCTGAAGCAAATCAATTTCTTGTTTCATCTTTGATACCTCCTGCACTGTGTCCTGCTAAAAGTTGCAGAAATAATAGTGAAATCATATGCATAACGCATGGCATTTTTGGACTATATCGATATTGGGAATTTTCTTTGATTATTTGGAGGCTGAATATTTAATCTATAGATCTTCATGGTTACTTGGCTTGAAGGCTATGGATGATTGAAATACCTTCTTTAAACTAATGACAAAGAATGGACATAAAGGGAACCTGATTTACTTTTAAAAGACATAAAGGATTAGATTGTGGATGCTAACCTAAAACAAAAGATTCTTTCTAACATGAGGTGACTTGAAGTTTAATTAATTTGGGCACTCTGATTTAGAAGAGAGAATGTGGTTGTCACGATCTTTGAGAGGCGATGAATAATTCTGACAGCATAATTAACGAATGTTCATATATAATGCTGTTTAAAATTCAATGAACAAAAGCCAGTGGTCCTTGAATGATCATTTCAGTGAAAAAAATAAGATTACGACAGAAAAATTAACAGAAATCAAGGAGAAAAGAGCAAAATCTACGCATATGTACCTGAGTTTGGTTTGTTTCACCACCTTCAGCTTGAGCTTCAGCACAAGTGTTCTTATACCTCTCAATCAAACTTTGCATGGTCCTTGCATTACAAACAAAGACACAAAGATTAACTCTATCCAACAATAAATAGCTGCATATAATTAGGAATGAACATATAATTACCCCTTCGTAGCAAGTTCGTAGAGTTTTCCATGAGTAGAGAATATGATGATTCCTATTTCAGCATCACACAACACAGACAGCTCCCTGGCTTTCTTGAGCAAGCCAGCACGGCGCTTGCAGAAGGTAACCTGTCGGTGCACCGGGTTCTCAATCCTCCTCATCTGTACTTTTCCTCTTGCCATATCAAAGCCTTATTTTCTTTAAGCACACAACCTCCCACTAGTTTAAACTAGCTTCGAGGTGTTGCAGCACTACAGCAAGCTCTTGCTCTCTTTCTTTCACGACACTTGTAACTCTAATCTGAGTGGCGAGAGAATTATATAGCAAGAACTAGTGCTTGTGTTGTGCCACACTTTCCACATCACAAAGAAAATGGTGGTCCATCTCAAACTATGCATTGGTTCTCTTTCACAAGAAGAGGTTCACGGTTCAAACCATGCTGCGGTGTGTTTCTAGTGGCTTATCCACATTTATTAAAAAAAAAAAAATAACAAAAAAAAAAACAAAAACAAAACAAAACAAAACAAAACAAAACAAATTATGCATCTCTGATATTTCACCATGTCTAGTTTTGCTTCATGTGATTGCCATCCATATCTAAGGCCTGAATGGTTCTTTGTTCTTGCTTTTGTGGTTTGTGGACGGTGACAGTGTTCTCCTAATAAACAACACTAAAACATGAGCCTCTTTGAGGTCAAGAATCTAGTTAAATAAGTGGGGAACATTGTCATTTAACTGCATGTCTAAGGTTAGGGCAGTGACACCTGGTGATCTTGGTTGTTAGTAGCCTCAAGCTCAAGGAGACCGATTTTCTGGTATAAAACCTTGAATTGGATTCCATCACTCAGTGCTTAATATATCTGAAAGAGATGGAGAAAGTTCACTGAACTTTATCAAAAGCAAAGTTAGTCTGTCCACCAATGATTGGCCCGTTTTGGCGCACTTAATTTTCTTCAGAATCCCTCATGATCAGCTCTAATGAGTATCTTTCCAGATTCTCTCTTTCCAAATACTTAAACTTGTTCAGATGTTTTACTGTCATGCAAGATTTATTAAGCTGTTCCTAACTGCAGTGTTTCTCAGATATGGCAACGTGCTCAGCTTTCATCCGATAAATCTAATCGAATCAGTAAGCAGGACCACAAACCGATGAGAAAACAAAGGAAAAGAAAGATTATTCCTATTTAGACTATATTTTTGACCTATGGCACGATAGATACATTGAGGTATTTGATCCTCTTCTCCCTACTTCCACTTAACTGAAATTTCTGCACTCGAGGGACCATCTGATTCCTAGGATTTGATTGAAAGTTTGAGACCATTCTAATTTTTTTTTTTTACCATCAAAAGCATAATGCATCCAATGATCTTACATATATGTTCGCGAAATTCTTGTGCAAGTGGTCCTGCAATAATTAATTCTCATTGCCCGCACCTGATTGAATAAGGACTAGTGCTTCTGCAACCAGTGGCCTTTAAATCTTCCATATTCTTCCCTGATATCAAGGAAGAATTAGTTGTAAATTTTTTCTTAATTGATTGATTACGTAGTCCTTTTATATACAATACACTATTTGTTATCATTGATTTGAACAATCCAGTAGTAAAATCAAAAGAGGAGCTAATTTTGATTGTGGAATTTCAAAGTGCAACTCAACTGTTCCACAAATCATCTAGTCAAATAGAATCTGTTCAATTCCAAACATGTTGAGTCTTTGAGAAGATCTCACAAGACAAGGAAGAACTATGGGACAAGTGTTGGAAGACAAGCAAAAGAGGACATGAAGATTGATTGATTTTTTTTAGACATAGAACCAAATGCCCAATTAGTGCCAGAGATTCTCTTATTAATTTAATAAACAAAACACCACCACCAATGGCAATTGATGATTATATATATATAACCTTTAGAGAACCACAGTACACATAGGCATTTCCAATATCGATGGAGGTGGACCCCAAATGACTTTTGGTTTTGGGGATGTGTTCTGTGATGGCCAGCTTTTGGATTCTCCATCTAGAGCTAAATTATGTTTATTTTAAGATTACAATGATGATCATCTCTTTGTGAGTATTTCGGGAAAAACCCGACTTTATTTTAGCAGGGATGAGGCAAGATTAATCAAGTTCTAAACCATGAGGCAGATCTTATAAATATTAAACAGAGAAATGCAATTCATGTTGAAGATTCAGTCTTAGATTGATGGCAATCAGACTCAAGAAGGCAACCTTATTTCAGTAACAATTCAAGTTGGTACTAAGCATCAGATTCAAGAAATGGATAATCTGTGTATCCAAGAACTGGATTAGAAATATAGAAAGTAGATCTGTCATACTTGTTTAGTGGAGCATTCAGCTCAAATCTTCGAGGAAGATCAGGATTGGACAAGAACCATCTGCCGTAAGCCACCAAGTCTGCATAATCATCAGCAATCGCTTTGTTACCTTCTTCTCTGTCATAGCCTCCGACAACGATAAATGTTCCTTTGAAAGCTTTCCTCATTCGAAGAAGACTATGGGGTACTTCAAGCCTTTTGCCGACTTCAATCATCCTAGGCTCCACCATATGGCAGTACAAAATTCCAAACTTGTTCAATGAACTGGCCATGTAGAGACCAAGAGCTTCGGGGTTTGAATCCCCGGATTCCATGTAGTTGGCATAAGGTGAGAGCCTGATGCCAACCCTGCCAGCTCCTATCTCATCAACAACTGTTTCAACTACTTCAAGCGGGAAACGACAACGGTTCTCTAGATTTCCACCATATTTATCAGTGCGATCGTTCACACTGTCTTTCATGAACTGATCTAATAGATAACCATGTGCTCCATGGATTTCAACTCCGTCAAAACCTATACATGCATCATAATAAGAATAGATTTAAGTTTATGGGTGTTGTAAAAATCAATCAGTTGAGACTTCAAAAACTTCTTAAGTAGTGACCAAGTTTCTTTTACTGGTGCTTTGATCAGATTCATTTCAATAAAATATTTGATCTCTTTGATTCATAGATCATTGGGACATCAATTTGATAACAAATTTGTTGCTCAAACTGAAGAGAGTCAATACTGTCTTCAACAGCAGTGCAAGCATCACCTAAATTTATCAGACTACATATAGATGTATTCTTAATAGTAACAATTTCCTAATCTAATCCAGTAAAAATTTTCTTGTTTTTGAAGCATCAGCCAACTATTGGTACAAATCCTGGAAAAAGTACTGTTTCAAATGGCCTTGAGGAAATCAGGTCACCTACTCGGCGGAAATTCAGAGACCAAATAATACTGAAGAAATGGTGTTGTTCCTACCTGCTTCAATAGCATTCCTTGCAGCTACTCTAAACTCATTGACCACCAAAGGGATCTCTTCCGTCGACAATCGGCGAGGAGTGGCAAATTCAACCACATTGCCATCGGTTTGTTTTTGTGGCGTCAATGGTTTGTCAGTGCACGAGATTGGAGCCTGTCCATTAGGCTGAAGGTCTGCACCAAATTGATGAGTTCATGAGAAACAAATGCCACTCCAGACAACTCTACAAATTTGAAATCTACAACTTGGAAGTGTACATTCCCTGCTGTGACAATTCAACAAACACAAAACAAGCATACCATAATTGGATACCCTCCCAGTATGCCAAATCTGGCAAAAGAAGATGCCACCCTTCTCATGAACTGCATCCACAATAGGCATCCATGCTTCCACTTGCTCTTTTGTCCAAATGCCGGGTACATCAGGGAATCTAAGTCACAACCAAAGTCTATAGTTTCTAATGCCTCACCAAAAACATTGCAATCTCACATAATGCTAAAAAAGTTATATTGCAGATCCTCAAATACATTACCCTCGACCAATGTCTGAGACCACAGTAGCCTCGGAGATCAAAAGACTTCCTTTTGAGGTCCGCTGGGAGTAATACAAGATCGCATGCGGCTGAGGAATATTACCATAGGACCTCTGCCTTGTCAATGGAGCAAAAACCACCCTGAACATATCCAACCAGTATGACAACAAAAATAATCTTTCCTGAAAGCATATGAATCAAATTTTTGGCAAGAGCTCTTAATTTTCTCTTTACCAAAATTCTTGTTTATCAACTGTTTTCTCTGTTTGCTCCATGTTGTCTCTCAATTGTTCAGATTATGTTGATACACCAGAAAATAAATGACTGACACTAGAAGGATTTTGTCTATGAATACTTCAGCAAAGAAGCAATATGAGCATAACAGCAAGATTTTCGCAACAGCTCTCATTTTTCTGCAAGATTCTTGTCTATCTGAATGCTTCACTGTTTGATCTATATTCAAATTATGTTAATACACAACAAAAAGGTTGCCTAACACCATAAGGATATAAAAAAGTGTGTGTTTATCAATAAATTCTTCATCCAAGAAGCTATATATGATAACACCTGCATGCCAACCAAATTTTAGCAAAAACTTTCATTTTTCTGCAAAATCCTTTCTGTCAACTGCTTTAACTGTTCATATTATGCCAATTCATCATAAAAAAGATTGCCTAACAAAATAAGGATAAAGGAAAGATGCCTATGTGTATGAATTCTATATCAAAGAAACAAGAGAAGGTAATCCATGAATTTTACCACTGACCTGTGAGAAAGATTGAACCTTCCCATCTTGTATAGAGTCATGAGTGGGACTGGAGCCATCTCCTCCTATTCTCCTCTTATTTGAGCTGAAAAGAACTACAAGCAAAGGATGCAAAGATGAATCCTCTTCTAACTATTAATATAGGTTTTATGTCAAAAAAAAACTATTAATATAGGTTGCAATGGAAAGCCTGCCTGGTCATATCCATGTTCTTGGTATTGCTCTTGTTAGAAATCAAACAATCGGTTGTTGAAGAAAAAGTGTAGTGGCTTAAGTAATAAAGCATATCTCCATTAGTAGAGATGCCTTTTGGGTTAAGCCCAAGAACAAAACCGTGCGGACTCAGGCCCAAAGCGGACAATATCACTACTAGTGTGGAGATGTGACTAAGCCCGATAGTTGTTGGGCTGGACAAGTAGGGTCCAGCCCAGAAAAGATTTAACAGCTCTCATGGTCTTTTTGGCCGTTTATACACTATGTTAGGCGCAAAACACAAGAAGCAGGGGCAGTTTAGTCCTTTAGCCTATTATTTAGTTTATTGGGCTTAAGTATAATTAGGGTTAAGTGTGCCATTAGTCATTATGCTAAAATTTGTGGTTTCATTTAGTAGTCTTAGTAGATTGGGAAAATTGGCTTACCTCTCGAATAGTAGGCCAGATTTATGTTCTTCATTGATTGGAATTATCAATAATATTCATCCATAATTTTGCCCTGATTTCTTCACGATTTATTTTTGGTTCCTAGCAAATTGGTATCATAGCACTTTCCTTGGGATGATGGCCACCAAGAAAGTTGGTGCGTGGAAGAATGTCTCAACAGTGAGGCCTCGGTGTTAGGTGAGCGGTTCGTGTCTGTGGAGGAGCGGATCTCTCAAATCACGACTCTGGAGGAACGGTTTTCTTGTTTGGCATCGTGGGAAGACCACTTCACCATGATGGAGACAGCCTTGCTACGTGTGGTGGAGCAACAAATTCGCCCATTACCAGCGACAACCTAGGCGGTAGGTTCCGCCCTTATGGAGGGGAGTGCGACTCGTGCGGAGAGGTGACCAGAGAAGGAAGTGATGTACAATGAAGGCGTGACAGCCTTGGTGCCTAATGCAAGCCTTAGGGCCCCACGAGAGAGCCACAATGATGCGGGAGGAGGGAGCCTCCCAGATCGGGCCTGGGCGATAGTGGTTGAAGCGGAGTCAGCTTAGGCAGCGGTGGCCGACGTGGAGCCAGCATTGGCGGCGTTGATGGATCTAGATTTGGCGTATGGCAGGCGTGTGCGCAGTTTAGGGCCGCGGGGATCTGCCCCGTTTGGTGCGCACTCGGGTGCGTGGAGGATGAGACCAGCGGGTGATGGGTTTTGGGGCTCCGGTTCATGAGGACCAAAATTATCCGGATGGGACCCAAGGCTTACATGAAGAAGAGCGACCTCGTCTCTATAACAACCCAGTCTTGTCGAGAAACCACAGTGGACAACAGGGGTGGGCGCGTGGGATCCCAAGACAGCAGGATGGAGATAGCCAGAGGGGAGGAGATGCCATATTTTCGGCTGTATGCAGGGTTGATGGCGGTCGAGGCGTGTTCGGGCCGGATTCGAGGATACGAAAATTGAAAATGCCGATCTTTGAAGGTGGAGATGCTTACAGGTGGATATACCACATTGACCGATATTTCGTAGTGAATGGGTTGTCCGAGGAAGAGAAACTAGCAACGGCTTTGTCTTTGAAGGGAAAGGCGCTCGCATGGTACCAATAGTGTGAGCAACGACATCCAATAAGGACGTGAAAAGAGTTCAAAAATCAGATCCTGGAGAGTTTTTGGCCATTCCAAGATGGTGATTTCCATGAGCAGTTCTTTTCTCTCACTCAGGATGGGTCGGTCATGGAGTATTGCGAGAAGTTTTAGCTACTCTCTGACAGACTATTCAGAATTTCTAAGGACGTGTTGGAGGGTAATTTCATGAAGGGATTGAAGTAGGAAATTCAGGTAGCAGTGAGAATATTTGGGCTGAGAGGGATTGCCAAAGCAATGAAGTTTGGGCAGATGGTGAAGGATGAGAAGAAAGTTGAGCAAAGCAGTAAAGGAGGATCTAGTGCCTTCTATTGGGGTAGCATGTTTAGTGGGAACTCCAAACTACCACCAACGGGAGTTAAGAAAGATGCATCGAAGGAATCATTTAGCGGACCGTGTCTAGGAATGAATTCCAAGCGCCTTACGGAGATCGAGATTCAAAACAAAAGCGCTAGAGGGTTGTGTTTTCTCTGTGACGAGAAGTTCTCTCTAGGGCATCGGTATAAGGATCAGACTCTACAAGTTCTTATGGTGTGCGACAAGGATAAGGAGGAAGATCTAGTAGAGGTAGCAGATGCAATAGAGGCGGAAGACAAGCATCCACACTTAGACATGGTGGAAGTCGCCCTTAATTAAGTGGCGGGATTCACCTCGAATCACACCATGAAGGGTAAGGACAACATCAGAGAGCAGGATGTGGTGGTATTGATTACCAATTGACACTACTAAAAAGTAACTAATTGTGCCATAGATTGCCTTGTTACTTCAATAAACAAAGCACAACATGGATGATAATTGATGACCAATATATAAATAACAAGTCCATAGAACCTTTTGAGAACCACATGAGACATTACCATTTCCAATGTATGCACATGGAGATGGAGCACAAATGACCTTTGTAGATGAATTCTGAGATGGCCAGCTTTTACATTCATTTATTACTAACTAAAGTTCATTTTATGGTTTAGAGTGACGATCATCTTGTTGTAAAGGTTTTGGAAAACCCCAAGTTTCTTTTGGCAGGGATATGACAAGTTTAATGAAGTCCTTTAACATAACAATGAGGCAGATCTTGCAAAAAATAAACAGAAATATGCAAAGCATGCTAAAGGTTCATTCTTACATTGATGCTAATCAGATTCACGAAGGAAAACTTATTTCAGTCACAATTCAAGTAGGCACTAAGCAACAGATTCAAGAAATGGATAATCTGTGTATCCAACAACTGGATCAGAAATGTAGAAAGTCGATCTGTCATACTTGTTTAGAGGAGCATTAAGCTCAAATCTCCGCGGAAGGTCAGGATTGGACAAGAACCATCGGCCGTAAGCAACCAAGTCTGCATACCCATCGCCAATCGCTTTGTTACCTTCTTCTCTGTCATAGCCTCCGACAACGATAAATGTTCCTTTGAAAGCTTTCCTCATTGGAAGAAGACTATGGGGTACTTCAAGCCTTTCGCCGACTTTAATCATCCTAGGCTCCACCATATGGCAGTACAAAATTCCAAACTTGTTCAATGAACTGGCCATGTAGAGACCAAGAGCTTCTGGGTTTGAATCCCTGGATTCCATGTAGTTGGCATAAGGTGAGAGCCTGATGCCAACCCTGTCAGCTCCAATCTCATCAGCAACTGCTTCAACTACTTCAAGCGGGAAACGGCAACGGTTCTCTAGACTTCCACCATATTTATCAGTGCGGTCATTCACACTGTCCTTCATGAACTGATCAAGTAGATAACCATGTGCTCCATGTATTTCAACTCCGTCAAAACCTATACATGCATCAAAATAAAAAGTTGATAGAAGTCTATAGGTGCCATATGAATCAATGAGTTCTGACATCTTCTTAACTAGTGTCTAAATTTCATTGTATTTTGTTCATTTTGATAAAATTCGATCTCTTTGATTAATAGACCAATGGAAAATTAATTTCATCTCTTTGAGCAGCAGATTTGTTGCAAAATTTGAAGAAAGTGAATTAGGTCTTCTACTAACTTCAATGTCAGTACAAGGAGCATCTCCGAAATTTATCAACATGCTATTGGTTCCAGTAAAAATTTTCTTGTATTAAATCATTGATATGCTATTGGCACAAATCAGGAAAGAGTGCTGCTTCAAATAGCACGGAGCAAAGTGGCTCACCTACTCAGAAGGAATTTCGAGACCAAATAATAATGTGGAAATGACGTTGTTCTTACCTGCTTCAATAGCATTCCTTGCAGCAACTCTAAAATCATTGACCACCAAAGGGACCTCTTCCGTCAACAATCGGCGAGGAGGGGAGAATTCAACTACATCTATGCCATTGGCTCGTTTTTGCGGCGTCACTGGCTTGTCGGTACACGAAATTGGAGCTTGTCGGTTAGGCTGAAAACCTACATGTGGAATTGATGAGTTCATGAGAACCGAACTTATTCAAAACAAATTTAGGATTTCAAAAGCAATGTGACAAAAAAACCTCCAATTAACTCCATTCCTATTGCTTGATAGTGTCCATTACCCATAGTGGCAATACAACAAACATATAACAAGCAATTTTGGGAAGTACTTGACAGAAGCATACCATAATTGGAAACCCTGCCAACATGCCAAATTTGGCAAAAGAAGATGCCACCCTTCTCATGAACGGCATCCACAATAGGCTTCCACGCTTCCACTTGCTCTTTTGTCCAAATGCCGGGTGTATCGGGATATCTAATTCACAATCAAAGTTCATAGTTTCACAATGAGAGGTTGAGGATTCAAACCACGCCTATAGTGTGTTTCTAGTGGCTTGCCCACATTTATATATAAAAAAAAAGACAACACCAAAACCATTGCAATCTCAGATAATACTTAATACTTTACCCTTGAGCAGTGTCTGAGACTCCAGTGGCCTCGGCGATCAAAAGACCGTCTTTTGAGGTCCGCTGAGAGTAATACAAGATTGCGTGCGGCTGAGGAACATTGCCATAGGACCTCTGCCTTGTCAATGGCGCCAGAACCACCCTGGATGTATCCAACCAATATTATAACAAAAAACCAATTAGATTTTTAGCAAAAGGTCTTAATTTTCTCTCTTGCATAATTATGTTTTTCAACTGTTTTCACTGTTTGCTCCATGTTATCAATCTACTGGTTAGATTATGTCAACAAAACACAAAAGGATTGCCTAATACTGGAAAGATAAAAGAAAAATGGTGTTGATTTGTTCATGAATTCTTCATCAAAGAAGCTAATATGTCAGTACAGGCATATCCATCAGATTTTCTCAAAAGCTCTCATTTTTCTGAAAAATTCCTGTTTGTCAACTGTTTCCACTGTTTGATCTCATATACTGTTCAGATTATGTCAATATACCAAAAAAGTGCCAATTTTTCTATGAATTTGTCATCCAAGAAGCAATAAGAAGACACCAAAATAACAATCAGATTTTCCCCAAAGCTCTCATTTTTCTGCAATATTCTTGTTGTAAACTGCTTTCACTGTACAGATTATGTCAATTCACCACAAAAGTATTGCATAACACCAGCAGAACAAAGAAAAGATGCCAACTTATTTAAGAATTCTTCATCAAAGAAACAAGACAAACAAACCCATGAATTGTACCACTGACCTGTGAGAAAGATTGAACTTTCCCATCTGGTATGGAGTCATGAGTGGGATTGGAGCCATCTCCTCCGCTTCTACTCTTTGTGGCCAAAAAACCTACAAGCAAAGCACACAAGGAGGAAGGATCCTCTTCTAACTAGTTATATAGGTCGCAAGGAAAAGCCTTTTTGCCCATGTGGTTGGTGGGTGCATAGTTTACACTTGTCCCGTTCCTAGCAACAAACAGCATTGCAGCTCTTCACTCAATCACAGCCATTCATTCTGCCTAGAGATGAACAACCTCCAAATATCCAGGAGCAGCAAGCTGTTGGAACTTCTAGATTTGCAGGCAGCCGGCTACTTGGACAAAACAACAGAAGAAAGCGACTCACTTTGTCCAAATTCAATGGACCTCAAATAAATTTTGTTGCGGATCTGGATGCCATGACCCAATTGCAACGCAGCACAAGAAGGACCCGTGGGACTGGCACCATGGATGCTAAGTATGAAGATTATATTATGGTTTGAGATAATATTAGTGTTTTCAGTTAAGTATTAGTGGGTTAATCTAGTAAAGATTCCATGGTATGTAATTAAAGAATGGCATCCTTTCTGTTAGTGGGAAAGCTATGCGTCAGATGTTCAACATATTCCGCCAGTGGATTGTTACAACTAGGGCTGTCAAACGATCAAGTTGTTTATAAGCGGTTTGAGATGAAATTTGGAAGGGTAAAGGTGCTCGGCTTGAAATTTTGAGCTCAAGAGCCGAAACCGAGTTTTAATTTCACCAAAATTAATTTCAGTAGAAGGCTTGAGCCTAGTCGAGCTCGGTCGAGTTCAACTCGAAATTTAATATTAATATATTAATATATAATATAAATATTAATAAAAATTAATATAAAAAAATATTAATAAATATTATAATATATGAATAAAATATGTAATATTTAACAATATATAATATAAAAAAATAATTTATAAATAATTTTTTAATTTCAAACTAAATCTGAGATTTCAAAATTATAATTGGGTTAATTTGAACATTTGGTGAAATTAAACAAACTTTATTTGGTACGATTTCAATCCTCGAATTTCCAGAAATTGTAGCTATTTCGAACCCGAAATTTAAAGGTATTCGAGCCAGAATTGAACTAGGCCAGCTTCAATTTCGACCCGTTTACGGCTCTAGTTACAACTTACAACAGTCTTTACATATATTACACTTGAGAATCCATGGAAACAAGAGAATTATCATCCCAAATCCTCCCTTCTTCCTCCTCCCTTCCTCAATCTCTTCTTCCCTCTGCCCCCCTTCCTCCTTCTCTATTGCAACAAATTCACACAATAAAAAATGTACAAATTAATTCAAGTCTGATTGAAGAAATGGATAATCAGTGTATCCAAGAACAGGATCAGATAAGTAGATAGTAGTTCTATCACAGTTGTTAAGACAAGCATCAAGTTCAAATCTTCTGGGAACTTGGCCTCCCTCATCTCTGACTCCACTGTGGGGGCCTCACGCAGCGGACCCAGCACCTGCTTCACGCACCATCAAAGCCACTTTAATTAGGATCAGTCGCACAGGGCATCCTCAGTGAAATGCGCACAGGATGTGTAGCCTTCTGCCAGAGAATGTCGTGAATCAAGATGTCATCACTGAACCATGTCTCCAGCTCGCTGCCCTTCCAAGACCGCTTCTCCACCACGCGGTAGACCTTCCACCGCAGAGACCTGTTGTCGCTCAGGTAGTGGTGGTTCGTCATCATCAGTGAGTACCCCTACATCGCGATGAGCCCGGTTGCGGACATCACCAACGAGGCGACCACCGGGATGCGTCTACTGCCAAGTTGCTGCTCATCAAGGTGATAATCACGCCCGCCTACCATTGGGTGCCGATACGTGGCCTGGGGCCGGCCATGGCCACTATAAGTGTGTCGATGGCTTCATACTCGCCCACATGACCCACCTCATTGGTGATGCTGCAACCGGGCTCATTCCGACGCAGGGATACTCACTGATGATGACGAACCACCACTACCTGAGCGACAACACATCTCAGTGGCGGAAGATCTACCACGTGGTGGAGAAGCAGTTCTGAACGGGCAACGAGCTGGGGATATGGTTCATTGATGACATCACTTTGATCCAAGACATTCTCTGGCACAAGGCCTTAGTGGGCATCTCACTGAAGATGGTCAGTGCAACTGATCCTAAAGTAGCTTTGATGGTTTGTGCAGCCGGAGATAAACTTGGGTGAAGCCGGCTCCACCTATCTTCGGTGGATCTTCCATTCATCTAATGACATGCGTTCAAAAAAATATTTTAAAACCAACTTTGCACAATCTGAATATTTAATAAAAAAAGAAATGGGTAATGCCATATGTCGTTAGATGAGTGGCAGATTCACCTAAAGATAGATGGAGTTGATTCTACCCAAGATTTTTCTGTGAAGCCTGGGTTGAGTTGGCTGCGTTGAGCTCCCCACTGTGGAGTCAGAGCTGAGGGCAGGGCAGCAACAGCTATAAGAAGTTGTTAGCTACCGTGAACCCACTATTTTCAACTTCTTCATTCCATGTGCCACCATGTCAATGTTGAAGGATAAAAGGAAAATAGATTTGTGGTGGATTATGTATTTCTCTCACACAAACATATACATATATATAGAGAAAACGAAGATGATGAAAATGAACCCTTTGTAACATTTTTTTTTTCATTTTTCCATTCTATTATACTATCTACTTTACAAGAAACATCTTTGAATGCATTAAAACCTGGAGGGACCTTTTACCCATAACTTTGACTAAACTTGGAAAAGACCAATACATTACTAGTACCCAAACTTTTAGATACATACTCATGAGTCATGAACAAAAGATAATAATAATAAGAGCAAATTAATTATTAGTCCTTCTCACTATTTTGTACTATTTCAATTTTAACAAAAACCCACCCAAAACACTATTTGTTTTAAGCCCCTAAACACCCCTATCTAGGGATCATGTGGCAAATACTACACTATTTAGGGGATGAATAGTGAATTACCTATAATAATAAATAAGTTTATTTTCCAACAGTCAACACCTCCCTCCATGACCACCTTGTCCCCTTTTTTTTCTCTGTCAAATTAACCCCCCTGCTATCATAAATGTGATGGAAAGGAGTAAAAGTGTAGAGTACAAGATGAGAAGGTTTTAATTGGAGGTATATAACTCTTGTTGTTATTGTTATATAAAAACTTCAAGATTATTTGTCTTATATAAGTCTTAAACAATGTAACAACAATTCTTTACATTCTAAACCTCCCTCAATAAACACTAAAATAACTTCTAATCAAATAAAAATCTTCAAGATTACATGTCTTATATTGGAATTAATTAGCACTAGATTCAAGAAATGGATAATCTGTATATCCAACAACTGGATCAGAAATGTAGAAAATCAATCTGTCGTAACTGTTTAGAGGAGCATTAAGCTCAAATCTCCGAGGAAGGTCAGGATTGGACAAGAACCATCGGCCGTAAGCAACCAAGTCTGCATAACCATCGGCAATCGCTTTGTTACCTTCTTCTCTGTCATAGCCTCCGACAACGATAAATGTTCCTTTGAAAGCTTTCCTCATTGGAAGAAGACTATAGGGTACTTCAAGCCTTTCGCCGACTTTAATCATCCTAGGCTCCACCATATGGCAGTACAAAATTCCAAACTTGTTCAATGAACTGGCCATGTAGAGACCAAGAGCTTCTGGGTTTGAATCCCCGGATTCCATGTAGTTGGCATAAGGTGAGAGCCTGATGCCAACCTTGTCAGCTCCAATCTCATCAGCAACTGCTTCAACTACTTCAAGCGGGAAACGGCAACGGTTCTCTAGACTTCCACCATATTTATCAGTGCGGTCATTCACACTGTCCTTCATGAACTGATCAAGTAGATAACCATGTGCTCCATGTATTTCAACTCCGTCGAAACCTATACATGCATCAAAATAAAAAGTTAATAGAAATCTATAGGTGCCATAGGAATCAATGAGTTCTGACATCTTCTTAACTAGTGATCAAATTTCATTGTATTTAATTCATTTTGATAAAATTCCATCTCTTTGATTAATAGACCTATGGAAAATTAATTTCATCTCTTTGAGCAGCAGATTTGTTGCAAAAACTGAAGAAAGTGAATAAGGTCTTCTACTAGCTTCAATGTCACTACAAGAGCATCTCCGAAATTCATCAACAAGCTATTGGTTCCAGTAAAAATTTTCTTGTATTTGAATCATTGACATGCTGTCGGCACAAATCGTGGAAAGAGTACTGCTTCAAATAGCACAGAGGAAAGTGACTCACCTACTCATATGGAATTTGGAGACCAAATAATACTGAAGAAAAGACGTTGTTCTTACCTGCTTCAATAGCATTCCTCGCAGCAACTCTAAAATCATTGACCACCAAAGGGACCTCTTCCGTCGACAACCGGCGAGGAGTGGAGAATTCAGCTACCTCTTCGTCATTGGATTGTTTTTGCGGCATCACTGGCTTGTCGGTACACGAAATTGGAGCCTGTCCGTCAGGCTGAAAACCTACATGTGGAATTGATGAGTTCATGAGAACCAAACTTATTCAAAACAAATTTAGGATTTCAAATGCAATGTGACAAAAAACTCCACCAATTAACTCCATTCCTATTGCTTGATACTGTCTACTACCCACAGTGGCAATGCAACAAACACAGAACAAGCAATTTTGGGAAGTACTTGAAAGAAGTATACCATAATTGGAAACCCTGCCAACATGCCAAATTTGGCAAAAGAAGATGCCACCCTTCTCATGAACAGCATCCACAATAGGCTTCCACGCTTCCACTTGCTCTTTTGTCCAAATGCCGGGTGTATCAGGATATCTAATTCACAATCAAAGTTCATAGTTTCTACGACAACACTGAAACCATTGCAATCTCAGATAATACTTAATACTTTACCCTTGAGCAGTGTCTGAGACTCCAGTGGCCTCGGCGATCAAAAGACCGCCTTTTGAGGTCCGCTGAGAGTAATACAAGATTGCGTGCGGCTGAGGAACATTGCCATAGGACCTCATCCTTGTCAATGGCGCCAGAACCACCCTGGATGTATCCAACCAATATTATAACAAAAAACAATTAGATTTTTAGCAAAAGGTCTTAATTTTCTCTCTTGCATAATTATGTTTTTCAACTGTTTTCACTGCTTGCTCCATGTTGCCTATCTACTGTTTAGATTATGTCAACAAGACACAAAAGGATTGCCTATTGTTCATGAATTCTTCATCAAAGAAGCTATATGCCAATACAGGCATACCCATGATCAGATTTTCTCAAAAGCTCTCATTTTTCTGAAAAATTCCTGTTTGTCTACTGTTTCCACTGTTTGATCTCATATACTGTTCAGATTATGTCAATATACCAAAAAAGTGTCAATTTTTCTATGAATTTGTCATTCAAGAAGCAATAAGATGACACAAAAATAACAATCAGATTTTTCACAAAGCTCTCATTTTTCTGCAATATTCTTGTTGTCAACTGCTTCAACTGTTCAGATTATGTCAATTCACCACAAAAGTATTGCATAACACCAGCAGGATAAAGAAAAGATGCCAATTTATTTAAGATTTCTTCATCAAAGAAACAAGACAAACAAACCCATGAATTGTACCACTGACCTGTGAGAAAGATTGAACTTTCCCATCTGGTATGGAGTCATGAGTGGGATTGGAGCCATCTCCTCCTCTTCTACTCTGTTTGGCTAAAAAACAACCTACAAGCAAAGAACACAAGGAGGAAGGATCCTCTTCTAAGTTCTAATTAGTTATATAGGTCGCAAGGAAAAGCCTGTTTGCCCATGTGGTTGGTGAGTGCATGGTTTACACTTGTCCAGTTCCTAACAGCATTGCAACTCTACACTCAATCACAGCCATTCATTATGCCTAGGGATCAACAACCCCCAAATACCCAGAAGCAGCAAGCTCTTGGAACTTCTAGATTTGCTGGCGGCCGGCTACTTTGACCAAAAAAAACAGAGAAACACTACAAGAAACTGAAGAAAGCGATTCATTTTGTCCAAATTCAATGGAACTCAAAGATTTCACACAATGAAAATGTTGAAATTAATTCAAGTCTGATTGAAGAAATGGATAATCAGTGTATCCAAGAACAGGATCAGATGAGTAGAAAGTAGTTCTATCATAGTTGTTAAGACAAGCATCAAGTTCAAATCTTTTGGGAAGATCAGGATTGGCCAAGAACAACCTTCCATATGCCACCATGTCAGCACCTCCCTCCATGACCACCTTGTTCCCTTCTTCTCTGTCAAACCCGCCTGCCACCATGAATGTCCCCTTGAAAGCTTTCCTCATGGGGAGAAGAAGGTGGGAATGGGAAGTGGTTCTTGGTTCTATAACATGACAGTAGAGAATGTTATACTTGTTCAGAGTCTCAGCCATGTAAAGCCCAAGACCTTCAGGGTTTGAATCTCCACTCTCCATGAAGTCCTCAAATGGTGACAGTCTAATGCCCACTCTCTCACCAGCTCCAACTTCATCAACAATGGCTTCCACTACCTCCATTGTTAGACGACATCTGTTCTCCAAACTCCCTCCATACTCATCTTCTCTGTCATTGATGCTGTCCTTCATGAACTGCTCAAGTAGGTGCCCAAATGCTGCATGAATCTCCACTCCATCAAAACCTGTTTCACTGTCTTTATTAACAACAATTGCGCTTGATATATAACATCAAGGAAGAAGAAGAAGAAGAGACTTGCCAGCTTCAATGGCGTTCCTTGCAGCAACTCTGTACTCAGTGATTAACTGAGGGATTTCATCAGTTCTTAACTTCTTTGGAGGAGAGTAGTCTTGGACTGGCTTGTCTGTGCTGGAGATTGGTGCTCTCCCATTTGGTTGAAAGTCTATAAATCCACACAAATTACTTCTCTTTTAGAATCAATGTCTTTGGAGATTTATGTTCTGAGTTCTGAGTTCTAATTTCATACCAGTGTTTGAGATCCTCCCCATATGTCCAAGTTGGCAAAAAAAGATGCCACCTTTCTCATGAACAGCATCCACAATTGGCTTCCATGCTTCCACTTGTTCTTTGCTCCAGATGCCTGGGATGTCTTTGTACCTTCATGAGTTTTTGATTGATCTCAAGATGAGTTTAAGAAGTTTAAAAGAGAGAATTTATAGATAATTATATGAATCAGTATATATAATAGTACCCTATGCCAGTTTCAGAGATGACAGTGCCTTCAGATATTAGAAAACCACCTTTAGTTGTTCTCTGAGAGTAGTACAAGATGGCATGTTGCTGAGGAATGTTTCCATATGATCTCTGTCTTGTTAATGGAGCTAGAACTATCCTGAAATTCCATCAATTAACATACAAAGATTAAATTAAATTAATCTTCTTCTTTTTTACTCAAGAAGCTGGAGTTTGTGGAATGGATTAACAAACCTGTGAGAAAGATCAAACTTTCCCATTTTGTATGGATTGAGAAGAGGGATTTGCTCCATCTCTTTGATTCTTTTGCTTCTGAGTAACTGAAACCAGTTTTTTCCTTGATTGTAGGATTTGCTTCTGATTTTCTTGTGCTTCTTAAAGGAATTGGTGCAATGTGAGAAGCATGTAGGATTTTTCCCAAGTCTACATAGTCAAAGTATGAGTTCTAGTCTTCATCAAAAGAGTATGAGTTCAAATTCTCTATGCTTAGATGCATCAGTGGTTGATGTTTATGTCAGCAATGATCAAAGCAGGCAAGGCTATGAACTTTCATGTGTCTTTCAGAAATTGACTTTCCTAGTCTTCGTTCTTCGACTTTGAAGTTCACCATCAATGTCATGCATGATCTTTAATTTCAGAAAAAAAAAATGGTTTCTTTATGCTTGTGTGCATTTCTGCAATTTAAGCCCAAAATTAACAGTTATATGTCACTGCAGAAATCATAATTCTTTGATTGAACAATCTCTCTTCCTAAAATTGCTTGTTGGAAACTCTTTTTTTTTTTTTGAACTTTCGAGAGTATCGGTCGATACTTTTATTACTTATAAATGGCTAATTTCGATAAATGAAATTTCTTTATCTGCATGATTATGCAGAATCAGCAAATATTTGACTCAATGAAACCATCAAATTTTCCAAATTAACAAAATATGCATCTTCTTAGAACTTCTTGAGATCATCATACAAGAGGAAGGAAGAGGATCATCCTAGAAAAGTGAAAAACAAATGAATGAAAGTCTCATGCTTCACTGCTATATATTGAACATAAAAATCTCCACTTTGCTGAAACACATCAAATGACAAGTGATGGGATGTGAGACATAACATTGCTTTCTCCATCCATCCAGTCATGCATGTTCATCATAATCTTATTCTTTTAAGGTTGACCAAAAGTTCATGCTGTTGTGGTCCTCTGCCATATCTTTTCCCCTGTTCATCAATCAAACTCTTCTTATTCTGATGATAAGCCAATCATCCACCAATTGGAGTGAGTTAAACCATTAGGCAAAACATTTTCAAGCTTATTAAGATCTCCATGAACTAATGAAAGTGGAGTACTGCTACTACTACTTCCAAGATTCAAATCATATGCCTTTCCTCTGGGCCACCATTGTTTCATGCTTTGGTGCTCTGTTCCTCCTTTGAGCTGGTGAGAGAAATAGATGCTGTTTAGCTAAACATAGCAATGAGTGTGACTCTTTCTCTCTCTCTCTAATTGTCTACTGTGAATTCCATGTGGTTTGGATGACTATGTGGGACATGAACAATGCTTAATTACAACTCTGACAAGACAACCATATATATATATTCAATGTGTGATCAGTTATGTTTCACTAAAACAAGTTTAAACTCAACTTCATCTTGCTTATGAAATCAGCAATGGTGATTATATATATATAGTCATGAAATTCACAGTGAGGATGAAAAAGTTCAAGTTGGAGATCTTGAGAAGAAGATCTTTGAGAACATATCTTTACTCAAAACAACAAACATGAAGTTTCATCATCTCTTGTGCTAAATGCCCACTTGCAAAAACAAAGGATCACTCTTGCATTAGAATGGCAAAAAGGCATCCAAAGAAGCAATAAATGAGTAGGGACCAGGTATTGGAACTTGCAACAGCTCATCTTGCATCAATGGAGAAATCCTGCATGAAAGTTTTCCCTTCATGGCTTCTCTCTAGACCTCATTCCTCCTAACCTTGGCAAGTTAGAGAGTGAAATATTGTGGTCCATGCAATAGAGGTTGCAATAAAGGAATGTAGTGGGGGTGTTGCATCAAAGTAAATGGAGGATAGGAGATGGTGCAACCACAACCTAAGTAGTGGTCCTTCAATCCCTCAACAACATATTAAGTGGGTGATTTAACTTAATTAGTTCACTAACTATTAAAAGAAAGACTACCAAAACTAGTAAAAAAACTTGTCAAATTTCGATAACGATACGATACCTATACCACCGATCGATCAATACCGTGACTATATGAACTACTTTTTTTTTTCTTTTTGAGAAAAGTCGATAAACACATTTTATTTAAGCATATTTGGAAATCAGTTAAATATTATACAATCAGGGTACAAGAGTATATTATGAGACATTTCGATATGGTATCCTGGTCGTACTGTGTCAATCTTCTCAGCTCGCTTTTCTCTTTGGGGAGTCATCCTCGAAGGCCTCGTCACCCTTATTGACCTGCTGGCTGCTGTGGGCCTTCTTGGGACAACTCCACACTTCGTTTCACCAGGTTTTGGGTCGCATCTAGCCTCAGACATTTGGATAAGGAAGTTACATCAAACCAAAATAATATAAGAAAAATGATATCACAAATAAGTTTTAAGAAAACATGATGTTTGCCTTGAAAACATCACAAATTTCATTCTTTCCATATGCTCCAGGTGACAACTAGGATTGTGAGATCCCATCCCATTTTTCGTGTTCAATGTATGCTCAGGGGGATCCCCATGTAGCTCTAAAGGTTCTGGAGGTTCCTTGGTATGTCTAATATTCTAAAGATATCTAGGAAGTGTCTTCATATATTTGAGGTGTATGGACAAACTATGAGGAGATGTTGCACTGATTCTGCTTCTGATTCGCACAGGAAGCACTGTGTACACATCCCTCCCCAATTTCACCTATGGAGGTTCTTCAGGGTGATAATTTTATTCTCCTTTGCCAAACAGACAAATAGTTTGACATTTAGTGGGCATGGCATCGTCCATAAGTTCTTTTGTAGGTCGCTTCGGATTCCACCATCCACCCAAAAAGAATAAAGTGTTTTGATTGAAAATGTTTGTGATGACGTTAGCTTCCAAGTTCTTTCCTTGAGTGCAGGATTGGGAAGATGAAACTCCCTAAGATATTGTACCACTAATAGAACACAAACTCTCCGAAGCCGGATTTTCGTATTAGTGAAATTGTGCTCGAGGTTAATTAGAAATGGGATGGAAATGGAAAGAAAAGGAGCAATGCAAGTGTCAAGAGTGGAAAGAACATTGTGCTAAATGAGGAAAGGTGGATGTGTGTAGATTCTATGGCTCACCTCTTTGTGTGACGTTTTGTTAGTAATGTACAATGGAAATGGGAAAGAGAAAGCAATGGCTAATATCTCTTATTTAGGCTTTCCATACCTTCTTATGGAATGTGTAATGGTGGCCAAGATCTTCACGTGTCAATCCCTTTCCTCATAAAACCTCTTTGCTTCCATTCATTAATTTGAATGGTAGATAGATTCACACCTAGTTTATTTTTCATAATTTGTATGTATAATCTTTAACATTCATTGGATTAGTTAATTTTACAAAGAGAGATTTGTGAATAATATCACTTAAATTAATTTCGATCATAGAGGTTTCATGTGAATCGGTCGGTTGATTATTTATTAGACTTCAAACTTTGATTACGAACGAAAATACTTGCGTTATTGATTTTTCTTTGTAAGTTAGGTAGATGTCATATGGTTTCGATTTTTTATTCGTATCATTACTATTACATTTTGTTGTTTTTTAGTGACATGTATAAATTTAGTACTTTGAAATTGTTGTTATGTTATGCATTTTAATGATATGTATAGAGAGAAAAAATATTAACAACTTAATAGCATATATGTCACTTATCATACAACAATATTTATTATCGAATGAATCTCGAGATGAATTTATGTAAGACTGAAATTTAAGAATTTAGTGGTAATTTATAAACTAAATTGAATTTTGATTTTGCTTACCAAAATTCTTCCAAACATTTTCGGTCTTTTTAAAACACAATATATTTTTTTCTCTAAATAACCAATGATTGCTTAAGAACTAATTATTATTATTATTATTATTTACTAAATTTATGGAAAATTTTGTGCGCATTTAGCGCAATGAAATATATCGGTTTTTCATCTTGTGAACTCTTAACCATTTGAGTCAATGGCATGTAGAATAAAAGGGAAAGGACATATGAGATCTATATATTCATGAATTATTCTTTTAAAATTTTCTAAAAATATTTCTTTGATTAGCAATTAGAAAAGAAACCATTATCCATGAAGTTACTAATTTTAATAGCTAACATTTGAATATATACTAATCTTGACTTGACTCCTTTGAAATTTTAAGACTTTATGCAAAAGTTAAACTAGTCTATTCAATTAAATTGGATTTTTTTTTTAAGACTAGAAATTCTTTCTTTTTAGCAAAACATTTAGTTTATCATGTATTATATATATATATATATATATATATATATATATATATATATACACACACGGGGTTGATATTATGTACTTTATCATTTATCTGAAATCTGATCACTCATTTTATTTATACAGTGTTTTGATAAAATCCAACCATATGGATGGAAAGAACATTGAAAAATAAGCTATCATGTTAATTTTCATATAATTTGGGAACTTATAGGGTCTTTATCTTAAATGGTGAAATTTTGAACCGGTAAGATTTCTATAAATTTTCACCCATTAAGATAGAGACCCTACAAGTTCCCAAATTATATGAAAATTGACATACTAGCTTATTTTTCGATGTTCTTTCCATCCATACGGTTGGAAATCTTTAAAACACTGTGCAAGTGACCAAATGGGAGGTGACTTTACTTGCATAGTAATCCGATCGACCTTATATTATCACTCCCGTATATATATAGTTATTATGATTGTTATTATAACTTAATTCTAATGAAACCCAGATTATGATGTAATTGTTTTTTCAATAAAATATAAGTTTGTTATTTATTTCATAAATTTTAGATTAAATGTATAGCATTTGATACCGATGAAATTTAATTCCCTTCATTTATATTTTTTTCAAAAAAAATTAATTCCACCCAATCAACCTAACCAATTGTAAATTTCATTTAATTTTTTTACGGAATGGAATATTATAAAAAAAATGAAGGAAAACAAAGGAATGTAAGTATGTAACACTTATTGGATCCAGATAAGCAAGGTGATCCGCAGGAGCAACAGAATGAGCTGGCAGGCACGTGCGGAGGGAGTGAGTGGGAGCTCTTCGCGGCCATCGCTTTCGCTCGCGCGCGCTTTCACAACCCTCCGACCAGCTCCCGTTCAACTGTTCCTCAAGAACCGTCTTTCCTCTAACGTGGTCCATAATCTATGCGAAGAAAGGGCAATTACGGAAATACACACTATGTCCTTTTGAGCGGGATCTATTTAACTTAAGTTGATCCGAAGGTGCAATGGAACAAGACGGTGGATTGAAAAGGGAAATCATCTGGTCGGAAGGGGCAGGCCCATGCAGTGGCTTTTATGTAACTCGTTTTCTCCCTCGGAATTCGCGGAACTCGAGCAGGAAGTGGACTTACCGGAATCTCCAGGCTCTCCAGTTCGAGAGAGAGAGAGAGAGAGAGAGAGGAAAACGAGGAGTTCATCGATATTTTTGGTGTGGAAACTCGGAGTTCCATCTTTCTTCTTTTTCACCATTCGTTTTTCTGGAAAAAAAAGAGAGAAGAAAAAAAAAATTGGAGTTCCAGGATGATCTGAGTCCAAGTGGTTTCTTTTTTTGTTTTTCTGTAGGAAAAGAACCTCTTTTTGGGGTTTCTCTCTTGAGTTGTGTCCAAAGTTTGCATCTTTTTGTATCTGTTCATCTTTTTCTAGTTAAAGTGAAGGTTTTTCCTTGTTTTTTTTCTTCTTATATTCGATTTTGAGAAACTAAAAGTTTTATTTTTGATTCACACCAAGTGTTGATTCTTTTTGTAGATCTTCATATATGATTAACAATCTTTTTTCTGAAAAAAAAGGATGTTTTGTTTTGATTTATGCTTTGTTTCTGCTGTTTTTTCAGGTGATCATCAGGTGAACATTGAGACAAAGAAGAGAAGATGGGGAGGGGAAAGATTGAGATCAAGAGGATTGAGAACACTACAAACAGGCAGGTGACCTTCTGCAAGAGAAGGAATGGACTTCTAAAGAAAGCCTATGAACTGTCTGTTCTCTGCGATGCCGAAGTCGCCCTCATCGTGTTCTCGAGCCGAGGCCGGCTCTATGAATACTCAAACAACAAGTAAACCAATGCAAACTTTGATCTTGAAGTTGTTCTTCAGTTATTTCATGCATGAACTCACTCATGACAAGTATTTATGGTTGTATCACAGTTTAGGGTTCCCTTCTATCCTGTCCTCACTCTTTGCCTCCTTTCTCTTTCTGTGAAACTCAAACAAAGTCATGTCCATCTCCAAAACTTTCTAAGTTTTTTTCTCTTTAAACACCCTACAAGCCTACAAGTCATATATACTCTTGGTCCAAGCAAAACTCTTTCTTCTTCTTCTTCTTCTTCTTCCAAGTTCTTCTTCTCACAAATGGTTTCCTTTCAAGTGCTACAAACTGCCTGTCTTTTCTATCATGCAAAGACTCAACTCAATAGTGGTGGGGTTGTTCATTCTTGTCTTTGTGCATTGTTTGTGGCTTTGTGTGTGCCTTGGGCACTGTGCTCAGCAATATTCACATCTCCAAATGCAAAAGCTAGCTTGTTTGTCCTCTAAAAGTTGTACCTTGTCTTGCTTTTCTTTTGAGAAGAAACCTTAACTTGGTCCTCTGGTGCAGGAAGATATTGAATATGATTGTATCTGTGTTTTTTTCAGAACAAAAGGGTGTTTTAGTTTGCAGAGCCTGCCAATCCATAACTAAATGCATGCATGGTGATGATCCATTCATACACATGTTTGCATTGTTTTCACCACCTTTTGTTTTGGTTGGAAATCCCTTTTAATAGCTGATAAGACATGTTATCTATTTATGCTAGCTTCATGTGAAATACTTCAGAAATATAATTCAAAAATATATATTTTCAATGTGAGAATTTAATAGCATGCATTCATTTTAACAACTCATTAGTTTTTCAATCCAGATGTATTTATTTATGTATGTATGAATGAATGTGAACTCTATACACTCTTATCATCTCATAAAACTCTTTCTACTCAGATTGTTCTTCTTTCTATCTTTTCAATCTTAATTTCTCCTTTTTTTTTCCTACTTACTAATCTCTCTATTTCAGTATCTGTTTCTTTTATTAATAAGTTCGATCTTTTCTAATTCATCTCCCAATCTTCCCTTACAAAGATATAAAACTAAAATATAAACTAAATCTTTTTACTGTTTTTCTTATGGAAGAATACAATATTTTTAGGCTTGCATTTAGTTCTGTTTTACTTCCATTATCAATTGAAAGAAGAAATATATATTTTCATTTGTACAATAGATCATAGTTTGAATACTAACTTCTCAAGTAAAATTGGTTTAGTTCTTATCTGTTGAAGATTAAGTACAGCTTAGAAGTTAATTATCTAAATTGTGAAACAAAGGAAGAATAGTTTTGATTAGGATATAAATTTTAAGTTATTACATTACCAAATGTGCTATCAAAATGTGAATCAATGAACTCAAGTGCACCTTTATAATTAGTAGAATACCAATATATAAGGACAAAACTATATAAGATAACGATCTAATTAATATTGAACAATAATGTAAAATGTCTATAAAAAACAAACCCTATTTTCTTATTTTAAGAGATAACGTTATCTAACCTTTGTAATCAATACAATGCTTATGAAAGAATGTCATGGGAGAATTGAACATAATGATACTTTCATTTAGCACACTACTGTTTCTTCTAAAAGGAAAACTTCATTGCAAAAGCTTTGCATTCACAAATAATGCATGGAAATTGTTGATGTTTCAGCATAAAATCAACCATTGAGAAGTACAAGAAGGCATGTGCTGCAAACTCAAATTCAGCTGCCATCATAGAGGTCAACTCTCAAGTGAGAACCTTTCCTTTTTCTACATGAACACTTGCTAGTTTACATCAATACTTGAATTTAGATAACTTTGTATTTTTGTATTTTTATATGAAAACTTGGTCTTGATGCAAGATAGTTCTCATGATGGTAAATGGCCTTATTGTTTTCTTGAAGAAAATTGTGCTTTTATGTACATAGAATGATCTAGTTTTCTGCACCAACATGAATAAAAATCTTGAACTTGATTGATTTTTATTTGAATATGAGTAATATGAATGTCAATGTGAAATGATCATATTGTTTTAGGTTTTATTCAAGTTTTTGGTTTTATAAGATACATATTCGAACAAACACATTGGTTAGTATTGAAATTTATTTGGTATTATATGGATATCAGTATAATATTAGCCATTGAGTCATGAATACAGGATCATATGATATTAGCTTTAGAATATAAATTTATCTAATACATTTAACCAATCTAAGCATTTGAGAACACTATTTGTTTTAAAAACATCTGATAATTATTTTGCTTCTCCATGATGTGATTACAGCAATACTACCAACAAGAGGCATCGAAACTGCGCCACCAAATCCAGATTTTGCAGAATGCTAATAAGTAAAATTTCATAATCAGCATCATTAACAAACTCAAATTTCGTAATTATCTCTCAATATGGTTCAATCTTACTGTTTCCCAGGCATTTGATGGGTGAAGCTCTTGGTTCTCTGAGTGTTAAGGAGCTCAAGCAACTAGAAAACAGGCTTGAGAGAGGCATTGCAAGGATCAGATCAAAGAAGGTAAAATACCGACAATTCATCAACATAAAAAAGATGTCTTGTTTTCTGACTAATAAGTTCTTCTATTTCAATCAGCATGAGTTACTGTTTGCAGAAATTGAGTACATGCAGAAAAGGGTAAAGTCTTAAATCCTTCAATCATTCTTCTTAATTTATTTCTGAATGATGTAAGTTGTGGTATTTCTGAAGGATTTTGTCAACTTTTTTTTTTCTCTTCTTTTTCTTATTCAGGAAGTAGAGCTTCAGAATGACAATATGTACCTCAGGGCCAAGGTAAGGAAAAAAAAAAATTCAAATACTCCACAATTAATTTGCAGTTTATGAAGTGATTTACATGCTATCATTTCTGCGGATTCAGATATCGGAGAATGAGCGGGTGCAGCAAGCACGGATTGTGCAAGCAGGGGCCGAATTTGACACTCTTCCGACATTTGACTCGAGGAGCTACTACCACATTAACATGCTGGATGCAACACCACACTACTCTCACCAAGATCAGACAGCACTGCATCTTGGGTATGAAACCAAAGATGATCAAGCTGCATGAAACTTACATTAAGTATGTGTTTTTCTGTTGAATAATACACAACCAGTTCTGCATGTTTGATGATGAAAACATTGTGCTTTTAAACTGTATATCTATGCAGGTAACATGAGGATGCGGCACTCTTGGCTACTGAAAAGTTCGGCTTTCTGAGAGCAACTGTGTTGGAGTGTTCTATGTGAAATAATCCACAAGTGTAGCAGCAATATATGTGTTTTTCTAGTTTTCCTGTTTTAAAACTGATCAAACTTTGATCCTATCTAATTTCCACCATTGTCTGCAATAACATGAAATTTCTGCTTGACATTAATTGGTTCCACATATCAACTTGATGAATGGTGAATATGTCACAAGTCAAGCAGATTGAATAGCTCATATGAATATTTGATTCCACATACACTTCATGTTTTTCTACAATTATCTCGGTCTGTGTCGATTAATTACAGGGCTGGAGCTCTTGGTACTTGGCAAGGTTCTCAATTAGAGAAAACAGTCAATCAGTGTTTCATGAAATGAGGAATTTATCATAGATAACCATATTCACAAGAAAATGTCTACAAAGCAATGGTTTAGGATGCATCAAGTCTGATATGTAATGTGAAAGCTATGCATATGTTACTGTATATGCATTGTTTACAAAACCATGAACTGGAATAATTGAGGGAGATAGAGGTCATCTAGTGCATCAACAGTGTTATCCTTCAACCTCGGTTCATCTCCACTTGTCCATTTCTCTTTTAGCTGCTTTGATCAGCTTCTTGGTATTTATGACAAGCTCATCGAGTATTGGCTCCACGTCATTCCTGAAATTAAATAGTGAAAACTCAGAGGTGAATCAGTCATAAATCATGAAGGGGGAAGGTGAACATGTGTGTGCAATGATAGTGATACCAAGAACAGATTAAACCAAAACAAATAAGAACAAGATTATGTCAATAAAACAGCAGGAAAGTTAGAGGCTTTGTACATCAAAGGAACACATTCCAGATTAATTTTCTGTCAGGATTTGTTACTGCATGTATGCTACATTGAACACAATGGTTTCTGATTGGTGGAAGATAAAAGTTCATAAAACTTGTATGAAAACCTAAAAAAAAATAAAAAGATAAATCATGTAAGAAATTCAGTGGCGAAGTCTTTACAGATCCCTTAAGAGATATCCTACAATGCGGTATTTCTTGTGGAATAATTTTTTTTTTTTTTCTAGTTGGACATTTGTCACATACAACTCCATAACTAGTGTTAGAAAAAGGCACATGAGAATTTCAGGAATATCATACGTCACAAACTGTTTTTTTTACTTGATTAGCATACCTAAAACCAATTTGATCAATAAATTAAAGTAGCTTATCAAATAACTCTGCAACTGACAAACTTCTTACAGATTTGAAAGATTCAAAGGCCGGCCAAATAACTTTCCCACATTACTGTATTTCCGATTCTCATCATATGCGATTCCTCTCCCAAAACCATAGCCAAAGCCCACACCAATTCCACATCCAGCACCAAGTCCAAATCCCAACTGTAAACCAGGAACTCCAGCCCCCAAAGCGGCCCCTGTTGTGAAAAGAGACAGAAGGCAAGGTTACATTTTCCATATACAGCAACAAATCAAGTAAAAAAGAACATTCTAAGTTTTACATTCTTCATAGAATCCACATACATAAAAAGCATATTAAACATAAAATAGTATCGCATGGTGTAAGCAATCTCTAACTTGAATTTCTACAGAGCAGAAAAGAAAGTATTAGGAGAAATGAAGGAAATGAAAAGAAAATTCTAGTAATGCGAAGCAGATGAAGACCATGAAGAAGACTAACTCCAATGACGAACTTTGTGCCATATAAATTTCATGCATTTTTTATCTTCTAAATTAGGAAACTCAAAAAAATAATAATAACTCCAGCATTCCTTTCATTTACAAATTCATCTTATTTTCCCCATCCAGCCAAACACAAGAAAGTGCTTACCTTCTTTCTTTTCTTCCACTCTCCCTCAATCCAAACATAGCCTAAAACCCTAACTTACAAAGTCATAAGTTTTACTATTTCCATTTTCTCATCTTTAACTCTGCAACGCATTTTCTCTAACACTGGTATTTTCTTTAAAAACATTTTCATTGAAGAAAAATACACATAAACCCTAACCAACACCCACCCTAATGAAGCAAAAGTTCGCATTTTTTTGGAATAGTTAATAATCCAAGCATCTAAATCATAGAGAACGACAAGGCTAACTTTCCAAAACGCATCAATCTTCAGATGGTTTCATGAATTCAATGTATATCTCCGAAAAATAGACTTCAATATCAAATTCAAGGAATCACAGCACGACGGAAGCGAAGATAGAGGGCATAGATAGCTACCACCCATGAGGCCGAACCCAAAGCCAACGCCGCACCCGGCGCCGATTCCGAAGCCAGGTCCGAGCTTTCCGAGATCCTGCGTCTTCACCACCGGCAACCTCCATAGCAAACCCTTATCGCCGTCGTCCACCATCTCCCTCTTTCGCGCTCACACAGCCCTAGAACCTGCTTCTCTTCTTTTCGAATATGTTTTTTTTTTTAATCCTAATATAAAATAATTTTCAATTCGGATCCAAGAAAATAGAATCCGACCCGTTAAGAGTTGTAGTGAAAAATATCCGTTATCCAAGGAGAGGGGCTTGCTTGTTCGTTCTCGCGGAAGAGAACGAGGAGAGAGATGAGTGCGCTGTGGATCAATACACTTGGATCATTCCAGTTTCAAGCTAGGGTTCATGGATCCAATGCGCTCTATTTGAAGAAAGCTCCAAGTCGAGTTCTTTGCTGCTCGTTGCTGAAGGCCTCGACGGAGGATGGATTCGTAGTGGTGGAGGATGATATTCATGCGCTTCTGGAGGTCAGTGGTGGATTTCCCGTTTGATTCCTTTCTTTTTATTTGTTTTGTATTGTTTTTTTTTTTTTGAATAAGTGGATAAACCACATTTTATTTAATTTAGATAACGTTGTATTGTTGAAAGCTATAAAAATTGTTTTTTTTTAAAAAAAAAAAATTTCCTTTCTACTTGAATGTTATGCTTTTTGAGTTTAGTAATGGATGTTTTTGCTGCTTTTTGATCTTTAGTGAGTAGTGAATTGTATCATATGCAATGTGGTGGTGGTGAAGAAGGTAGTTGAATGGTGTTGAGTAATCTTTCTTTGATCGAATGATTTGTTTCAGAAACAATAGTGAGACAATTTGTTGATATGTAGCTAGCATAACTAGCCATACATAGGGTGGTATTTAATCTTATGCTCTTACTTGCCCTATTCCGAGTTGTTGGTAAACCCCTCAATTCAAGGAAATTTGAATCCTATCAACACGATTAGTTAATCTCTGGTGAGAAGAGTAGACAATAAGTTGCAATGGAAGAATAAATTGACTAAATATTATTCTTCTTTTTACTTTTGTTCTGCTAGGAGTAAATCCATTTTCAATTTTTTTTCCTCTATCCCTTTCCTTTCTATGACTTGGTTTTTATGAAATTAATGGCAGTGATTTATGTTGTGCAGATTTTACCTAGGGATTTGCAAGAAAACCTAAGAAATGAACCAAGAAGAAATCAGCTCTTGGAGGTGACTGCTATGGAATATTCAAATATTCATGAGTTTGTAATCTGTTATGACCGTAATTAAGGACATGCTGCAAGTAAAGGATATGAATAGATACAGCCTGGTTTGTCAACTTCTGCTTATGAATCACTTATTTTATCGATAGGTGGTGCTGGACTTGGGCCGTCTTCCTGAAGCACGCTTCCTTGGTGAATCTGGTGGTCAATATCTGAGGAATACAGAGGTAAATTTTCTAACTAGTGTTTGTTTTGGCTGGCTCATATTCATTTATACATGTTGCTGTTATTGCTCTAAGCTTTGCAGCATCGAATGATGGGCATGCTTTAATCATCTTATTATGATTTTTGCTGTTCTCTTGAACTTCTCCTTGTTTATTATTATTTCTTTCTTTTTTCTGCTTGCTGAAATTATGATGATGTTTTTAGAGTATAGTGCATGTTTCTGATTTTCAAGTAGCAGTTGGTATAGGTTATCTTGGACTATAACTTTTTGTCAATCTTTCAGATATCATTGAAGGAGTTAGAGGAAGCACAGAAAGCTGTTGGTGAGTTTGGAGGAGACAACCGAGCAGGCATTGAGGGTACTCTACATAGAATATCTGCAATAAGGAGTAGGAAAGGGCTAGTTGTTGGGTTGACATGTCGAGTTGGTAGAGCAGTTACTGGTCATGTTGACATGGTCCGTGACCTTTTACAATACAAAGAGAGCATCTTATTTCTAGGAAGGTACTTCAGTCTTTCTAGCAAGCTGTCTGGACTGAACTGTGGGGATGAACATAGATTAGAAGTTTTTGCTGATTATAAACGTTAGGTAGAGATTATCTCTGCCTTTAGACTTTTAGTTAAGGCATTCTAGCAATCATATTGCCTCTAGATTTAATTTGTGTGTTGTTTATTTGTTGTTTTATCAGGCCGGGAGTAGGTAAGACTACTGTCATGCGCGAGATTGCCCGTGTCTTGGCTGATGAACTTCACAGGCGAGTGGTATGCTTGAAGTTATTGTGTTTGTCTATGGCATAAGCTGCCAGCATTTTTCTTACAGTTCATAAATGATACCTTACATTGTCCATCGTGCTTGATAATTAGGATAGGTGGTTGTGGATACCAGCAATGAAATTGGAGGGGATGGGGATGTTCCTCATGCCGCAATTGGTGGTGCTAGGCGAATGCAAGTGATTCAACCATCCATGCAGCACAGGGTCATGATTGAAGCTGTGGAGAACCATATGCCTGAGGTGGTTATTGTTGATGAAATTGGCACAGAAGCAGAAGCGCTTGCTTGTCGCTCAATTGCAGAGAGGGGAGTTATGCTTATTGGCACTGCCCATGGAGAAAGAATGGGAAACATCATTAAGAACCCCACACTTTCTGATCTGGTATTCATTTAGATAATTTTAAATCATCCTGAACTTATTTTATTTCAAGTTGCTCTGTTTTATTGTTTATCTTATCAGCAATACCTTGCCTATGCAGTTCTATTTATGCATCATGCTGGGCACTAGTAGTGATCAAATTTCATATTTCACTGATGGCATCTAGTCCCTTAACAGAGGAGTGCAAAGTAGTGGTGCATGAAAAGCCTCTCCAGTTTTTACATCGTTATTCGTAAGAAATATATGAAGGTTTTACAGGTTTTCAGCTGGTGGTGAAAGAATTAGGATGAAATTCTTATTGGAAACCCTCAGGATAACGCACTCTCAATAACGAACTCAAAATGTTGGCATGATTTGGTATTCCAAATGGAATAAAGGAGGAGGTGTAGGATATGATAGCACCAGATGATTAATGTTAATAGAGCTTGGTAAAATCCCCTGCAGCAGTCAATCTGAAGGACAATCATGAGCATTATGCTTGGAAATCAATTTAATGGACAAGTCTAAACTTGTATAGTATTATAAGCCAGTGAATTGATTCATGATTTATCTTCCTAGTCTGATCTAGCATCATCCATCAGCTACCCTGTCATCTTGATCTGTTTTCCTGTTGATTTAGAATCTTGCACTAGCTTGTTCAACTTTTACAGAAAGATGCGGCATGCATTTTAATTTTGTGTGTACTAATTTAATAAACCCGCCTGCATACAATAGACCCAAGTGGTCCGACCCTTCCCCGGACCCCGCGCATAGTGGGAGTTTTGTACCATTAGGCTGCCATTTTTACTAATTTAATAAGCATGGAGTGTATTACGAGCTTAAAATAAATCTTCTATCTCATGCTAATATAGCATATTTTTTTGAGCTCGTAAGAACTATTTTCCTCTAAAAACCAAACTCTTCTACTCATTTCATTTCTTCCGGTCTACATATGGGAGTTTTGATGTTATATCTAACAATCATATGGTTGCTTCGATCTAATTTTTCTCTGTTCAATTTGAGGTTGGAGGAATAGAAACTGTGACACTTGGGGACGAAGAAGCTCGAGCTAGACGCAGCCAAAAAAGTATTCTTGAGAGGAAGGCCCCTCCAACATTTCCTTTCCTTATTGAAATGAGAGAACGAAATTATTGGGTCACTCATCGTGTATGTCGGCATATAATTTTTTTGTGCAAAATCCTTGTTTAGCTATTCAACAGTACAGTTTCTTAAAGTTCAAGTGCTATGTTATGGGTTACCCTAGAAGAGAATAACATGGTGATTTTTGTTTGTACAGACCGAAAGGAGTGTCGATATGTTGCTGCATGGAAAAAAGCCATTGGTTGAGGTAATTATGTTGTATATGATTTTCCATGAGCTCAATATGTATCTTTTAAGATCAATGCTTGCGATGTTCAAAATAGAACCAAAATTATTTCGGTTGTTGATATTAAGCTAAATAGGAAAACATTCATGAGATCATAATCTCTTGCTTTGCAGGTGAGGAAGAGGGATGACCAATTTAAGGTGGTGATTGAAAGATGGACAACATATGATGGAGATGGAATTTAATCATCTTCACCAAAGAACACTAGTGTGAAAGTTTGATGAGCAATCTTGCAACTTAGCCTGTAGATTATAAGGTTATTGTTCCAAATGACCAATGTTTTTAGGGTTAAAGCAGTTTTTGGTCCCTAAAAACGGGACCAATGTTCATTTCCATCCCAAAATTCAAAATTTGTTCAATATGGTCCCTATGTATTGCATATTTTTACATTTTGGGTCCCTATATATTCCGTATTTTGGTATTTTTGGTCCCTATCATTAGCGATGTGGCTGTATGAATACCAATGAAATGCATATAATCTTTTTATTATTATGTTTAGGTCGTTATTTTGCTGATGTGGAGTGATAAGTGTCAGTATATGCTGATGTGGAGCGTATTGAACAAATTTTAAATTTTTGGGATGGAAATGAACATTGGCCCTGTTTTCAGGGACAAAAAATGGTTTTAACCCATGTTTTTATCATGTATCATACACTGAGAGATGATAGGAAAATCAAACTAGTTGTATCATGTATGGCCTTGAATATTTTGTACATGTGTTCATAGTACTCATTCAAATTTGTTATTTATATCATGTTCTTGTGAACAAAAGCTTACATGTTGGATTGGATTCAAATAAATATTAGCAATTGAGTTTGAGACAATAAATATTACGTGCTATTTGTTACAAACCAAATAAATATTTTATTCAAATTTGTATTTATTTTAGCAATTGAGTTGGGACAATAAAAACTAGGTGCTATTTGTTACAAACCAATTTTATTCAAATTTGTTTTTATTTTAGCAATTGAGTTGGGACAGTAAAAAGTATGTGCTATTTGTTACAAACCAAATAAATATTAGTTGATATTAGACATGTACAAGGGCTGGGCTATCCGCCCAAGCTCGAAGACCCTCCCAGAAATTAGAAGGGCTTGGACAAATGTTTAAGGCCCGATCATCGGGCCTTTATTAAAAAGGGCCCATTTTTAAAATAGGTCAGGTTCTAGTTTCATTTCTTTAAGTCTGGCCTGACCCAACCCGGAATTAAATGTATATATATATATATATATATATATATAGGGTCGATTATGGAATGGTATTTTTTGTGTGTAGATTTGACATCCTTTTTTCATTCGTTTGGCACTTGATGTTTTTCGAAATCCAAGTATGAATGGAAAGAGCATTGAAAAATAAGTAAGCGTATGATTTTAAATACAATTTAGGAACTTGTAGGGTCTTCATCTTAACAGGTGAAATTTTATACGATTGGAATTTCACCATTTAATATAAAGACTCTACAAGTTTCTAAATTGTATGAAAATTGCATGCTTGCTTATTTTTCGATGTTCTTTCCATCCATACCTACTGATTTGGTTAAAATAATCGCAAAACCAAATGAATTAAGAAGGATGTCAAATGGTGTGTCAAAATAGTGGGTTCCATGATCCTAACCCATATATATATATATATATATATATATATATATATATATATATATATAAGTATCGCGCTACAATGAGGCTGATCGGATCACTATGTTGATCCGGCCACCTCCTATTTTGGCCCCTAGAGCATGTTTGAAGGATTTTCAATCATATGGATGGGAAGATCATCGAAAAATAAGCTAGCCTATCAATTTTCATATAATTTAGTGACCGTTTGGTCCTCCCACTTAACAATTCTTATTTTAAAGAAATTTTAACGGTTCAGAATTTCAACCATTAAGTGGGAGGACCAAACGGTTACCAAATTGTATGAAAATTGATATGCTAGCTTATTTTTCGATGATCTTTCCATCCGTACGGTTGAAAATCCTTCAAACATGCTCCAGGGGCCAAAATAAGAGGCGACCGAACTAGAACAGTGTTCCAACCTATATATATATATATATATATATATATATATATATATATATATATATATATATATAAATGTTAGTATAAGACCGACCGAACACTGTTCATCTTAGGTCGCCTCCCATTTCGGTCCCTAGAGCATATTTGAAGGATTTCCAACCGTATGGATGGGAAGATCATCGAAAAATAAGCTAGCATGTCCATTTTCATACAATTTGATTATCGTTTGGTCCTCCCACTTAACGGTTCTTATTTTATAAAAATTTTAACGATTCATAATTTCAACCATCAAGTGGCTGGACCAAACGGCTACCAAATTGTATGAAAATGGACATGCTAGCTTTTTGATGATCTTCCCATTCGTACGGTTGGAAATCCTTCAAACATGCTCCAAGAGGCGAAATGGGAGGTCGGCCGGAAATGAACAGTATTCCCGGTCGCCTCCCGTTTGGCCCCCTAGAGCATGTTTGAAGGATTTCCAACCATACGGATGGGAAGATCATCGAAAAATAAGCTAGCATGCCAATTTTCATATAATTTGGTTACTGTTTGATTATCCTCCCACTGAACGGTTGAAATTCTGGATCGTTCAGATTTCTATAAAATAAGAATCGTAAAGTGGAAGGACCAAACGGTTACCAAATTGTATGAAAATGGACATGCTAGCTTATTTTTCGATGAATTTCCCATCCATATGGTTCGAAATCTTTCAAACATGCTCCAGAGGGATAAATGGGACGCGATCGAGAATGCACAGTGTTACGGTCGACTGTAAAATATCACGTTTATATATATATATATATATATATATATATATATATATATATATATATATATATATCCGGCCGACCTTATCACTTTTCATTTACAGTCACCTTATTTTGAGGCATTTGAAGAGTATTTTTTCCAAATCCAACAGTATGAATGGAAAGAACATCGACACATAATATAACATGCCAATTTTCATACAATTTGGGGAGGTGATGTTTATTCATCTTAAATGGTGAAATTCTGAACCGATGAGATTTTTATAAAGTTTTATTATTTAAGATGAATACTCACCACCTCACCAAATTATATGAAAATCGACATGTTATCTTATTTTTCAATGTTCTTTCCATCCATACGGTTGGATTTGAAAAAAATACTCTCCAAATGCCTTAAAATGAGGCGACATTACTTGCACAGTGATGCAGCCGGCAGATTGTATCAGAATTATATAAATATATATAATATATAATATATAATATATATTTATATTTATGTAATATATATCATATTTGGACATGATAGTATGCGGCCGACCCATACTATCACCTTTGTACATGTGGGGAGCGTTGGCTTTGGGTTTTTTTTTGGGTGTTAAAGTGGGCCGGCCGTACTGTAACACGACCCTATATATATAAGAGGTGTTAGGATCAGGTCGGTCGGATGTCCAACCGCCTGATCCTATCACCTATATTATATATATATATATAGGGATGAAAGTAGTGGGACACGTGGCCTTCATCCAAACAAGCCGCCACATGTCAAGGTAACAAGGCAGAATCCTCTAAGTATTAGCGCATTGGATCATGATTGGATCATTTCTATATAGCCCTCTCACCCAGATCAGATCGACACGATATGATATGTCTTACCGATCCGATACGTAAAACCGATATATCAGAATCATTGTGAAACTCATCGGGATCGGAAAGAGCTCCATCAAACCAACACGTGTCCATCAGGAAAGGTACTCTTGGACTGATAGCTATTCGTATCAACCCCAACCTTCTAGAAGAAGTACAGTTGTAGACAGCCTGGCCTTCTAGAAGAGTTACAGCTGGAGACAGCTCAGCCAAATAGCTGGCATCTAGCTGGCACTTAGCTGGACAGACAGCTGGCAAATACGTGACTAAATTGAGCAGCGTGCTCAGCACGCAACCCACGCCTATAAAAGGCAAGATTAGCAACTCATTCAGACAAGTTGAATCTTAGCAACGAAACTCTGCCCTTTTGGAATCAAGATCCATTCTCTCTCTTCTCTTCCTGCTTTCCATTTGTGGAATTCTTGTAAGATCTCTTATACTTTCAATGATTGATAGTGAGATCTCCCTCTCCCGTGATTTTTTCCCTTTGATTAGGGGTTTTTTCACGTAAATCTGGTTTCTCTTTTCTTCTGTTTGGACTCTTACTCGATTTCTCACTAAGATAGCCATCCAATCAATATAAATTCAATTGTAGGGTTGAAATTGGGTTCTCAATCCGATTTTAGCTCTAACATATTTCTATAGAGAAAAAGAGAGAGAGAGAGAGAAAGAGTACTCTGTGTCTGAGTGCCCTAGGCTCAGCGACAACGATCGGCTGAAGAACCATCTTGAAGAGCCAAGAATAACCTCCTTCTTCCTTGTTCCTTCTTCCTTGTTTCAATAGTAGTTCAAGTCTATATATATAAGGTACAATGATTTGTTACGTCGAATTAACTTTGAGGGGATAAGGACTTAAAGTTAATTCGACCATGCATTGAATCAGTGGGTGTACTGATGCATGCAATGTTAGTTATAATTTTTCTCCATGTTCTTCTTATATTAAAATAGGCTATGTGAACTCACGGTTGGTGATGAGGTGGATGCATGATAATTAACCATATATATTAATCAAAGCTTTGACATGGTGCTGTCACATATGATAGTGGTTTCTTAAAATAGCTGAAGGAGGAGGTGGCTTCAGGAGAGAGAAGGTGAGAATAGGTGGCGGAAGGAGAATGTAAGAAGAGCCCACCTCATGCATGCTTCTTTTCTTATTGGTCAGAGGTTGGTAATTACTCTGAAGAGCTGCATGGCTTTGTGTTGATTGGTGTGAAGCTCATGATGTTACGAAGAACTATGGAAGGGAATATATGGTGTTAATTAACAAATTCATAAAATAAGAACTACTTTAATTAAACAAAACTATTAATTAGTTCGTTACATGAACAGTAAATATGGTTAGTATTTGTTAACTGTTCACCGGTGACTATTAATTAAGCTTGTTGTTTTAATTTTTAATTTTTTTAAAAGAAAATTCTATATAAAACATTATAATTAATTGACAAGATAGTATTTAGAGTTTGTTGGTATAGATATAGATAAACCAATCTTTATTTGAGAAAGACAAGCTACTAATAATTATTAACCAATAGATGGCAGTTAACAACTACTCATGAATACTATAAAACAAAAGTCTTGATGGGTTAGGAAAAAAATATTAATAAAGCTGATCAATTAAGGATATAGTACTCATCTGCTATATATATATATAGGAATATGTCATCTAGGGACATCCCTAGATTTGAAATCTAGGGATGTCCCTTAGATTGGCCATTGGATCAAATCCAACGGCCAATCTTTAATTTGGAACGATTCATCAGGGAGAGCGAGGCCGCCTCTCTCGAACTCAATCCCTCCGTCTCTGACCCATTCCATCGATCTCAACCTCTTCACCTCCGACCCGACCTCCCATGAGACCTCCTCCTCCCTGCCTCCTCCCATCCACCCTCCTCAACCCCGCCATCCCCGCCCACCGCACTGGGGCAACAACAAAGGAAGGAATCTGCTCTTCTCCTTCCTCTCCTACCGCCCCTAATTAATCCGGGGACCGCGTCGTAGTCAGGAGGTGCGATTTTTCTTTCTTTTTTTTCTTCTCCTCCGCGTTGCTTTTGATTAGTATTGGGTCCGGGGTGGTGATGATCATCCGGTTTGATTGGTACCAAGGTTTGGATCGTCTATGATATTGTTTTTCTTTGTTTGGCTAGTTTATTTTTAATAATGGTTTCTTCTTTTCTTTTTGACCACCTTGCCTTGCAGGTCATCTCTCTCCTCTCTTTCTCCATGGTTATATAATTAGTTAAGTGTTTAGTCTCTAATGAGAGTGTTTTTGTTTAAAATAATGTTAATTAATTGAAGAAATGGCTCTCTCTTTTTCTCTCTAGGGTTAAAAGCGTTGTTCATTGGTTGATTAATTGGTAATGGATTTCTCTCTTATGGTTAAACTATTTGAATTAAAGTTAAGTACTGGATTACTTAAGAAGGACACAGGGTAGGCTCACTATTCACCAACATCTTTGTCTTCAATCTTACTTCCATATTTTGTTGATTAAATGTGTTTTGTTTCTTGGTTTGGTTGCAGTATCATCCAGATGTGTGCAAGGGGAGCAACTGTGGGGTTCAGTTCCACAGAATAAATGAAGCTTATGATGTCAGTAAATCCCACAATATTTTGTTGTTTATCTCACTTGAATTAATCCTGATTAAGAGATTAATATAAATGTTTGTGTCTAAAATGTTTCAGATTATGATGAAGAGTTTGAGAGAGAGGGAGAAGAGGAAGAACAAGAAGCAGGGCAGGATTCCTGGTCATGATGATGATGATGATCAAATGAGGGGGATGTATGATTCCAGTTGGGAGTTATGGGAAGAGTGGATGGGGTGGGAAGGTGCAGGCATTCTTGATTACACCTCCCATATCAACCCATACATTTGATCACCTTGAATGTATATATGTATTCGTACGTGCAGAAAAGTGTTGGAAAACAATCGAGGGAATTTGTATCATTGAATACTAAATTAAACAGGATACTAATATAATTTGCAAACAAGTAAACAATAAAAGCTGACTGATTTGAGATTGAGGCTAAGCGTTGATGCTATGTCCCATGGCGTTGCAATTCAGCCCCTACTGTCTCGTCTGTAGTTAAGTTGAAATGCACTGCTTTGATTCAACAATCATGAGCCAAGAACCTAAAGCACCTCGGTTTCTAGTGGTCCTGGCGAATTTACTTGGTGGATTTCCTCTCGAGTGAAGCAGTTTTAAGGATTGGAAAGATTGAAAAGAAACGTACAAGATAAGATGAGATTTCAAACCGATACTTGAGCTACTTTTTTATAGGCATTTAAACACTTACGCTTTCTTGCGAAAGATGCAATGCTTGGAGAGGGATGTGTCCTTCCGAGAGGTTGTGCTCTTACGAGAAGGTTTGTGTTGTATAGACACCTTCCTCCGAGAAGGTTGTGCTCTTACGAAAGGCCATGCTACATCTTTGACATATAAATATATAAATATATATATTAAGCCCAAGCCTCATCCAGAAATCCAAGCTCCATCTAACTAACTGTGTTTCTTTGTTCTTTTACTAAGTGTCATGTAATTACACTTATAAACTATATACTTTTCTTTCAATCTTTCGATGTGGGATTATCTTTCTCTCTATTTCTATACAAACTCCAACAAAAAGAAATGAAATCATGTACATAAAATGCAGTGAAGAAATCAATGAAAGCCTCCTTTTATTCTCAATTCAATGTTATCCTTCATCCATGTACAAAGATTGCAGATTTCTGTGAATGATCGATGAATGAATAATGTTTTCTTTCATAACAAATCAATCATGCATAATGAAATCATATCCTCAATGCAGAAACAAGAGGATTATATGATTTTTCCTTCTTTCATTCTCAATTGAGCATATGCACAATGATATCAAATCTTCAATTCAGAAAATTTCCATTCTGCAATTTCTACAGAGTTTCAATTTTTAACAGGAATATATAAGAATTTTTATTTGCCTTTACACAACCCATATAATACATGACAAAAGGGAGAATTTCAAAGTAGGGTTTCTCAAGCTTTCAACCCTCAGAGTTACTTGATCTTGCCATGAAATTCTCCTTTTACCAACTTTCTGGTTTCCGCCGGTTCCTATATCTCTGCAGATTGATAGTTTGATGTCATTTCGCATTAGCCCTCGGGGATCCTGCTCCATTTGAAGCTCCCCATTTCTTCACCATTTTGTAGTTCAAATTTAACATGTTTCAACAAACAATTTAATTCCTTCTTAAATCATTATCAAGAGGATTTGATCAATTTCAGGTCTTTTGAATGAACTTCAAGTTGAAGTAGTACATTATGTCGCTGTTCAATTCCGGATACGGGTTCAGGGATTTTCAAGCCTGTTTTCTTCCAGAAAATATATGCTTCGGAGATGAGGTTTTCGACAATCTCTTCTGTAAAAATCTGAAATAACAAAATTAATCATGAATCTTTATGCAGTGAATTCAATCAAATGCTTTCAAGAAACACAGAGCATGAAGTGAAAAACTAGGAAATAACAGTTCGATCTTATGAAGAAACAGTACTTGACTTCAGCCAAGAGCCTGAGTTTCTTTTCCTGTGCCTTCTGCAATTATTTTTTTTTTTGCTTCAATTTCCTATGATATAATTCATAATTTTTAACAAATAATAAGCAATAGTGATGGAAACCTAAAATAATCAAAGAGAAAACTTTACTACAAAGAGATTGAGATGTTAAACCTTTATTGGAAGGAGAAATGCAGACAAAATCCAGAAAATCTCAATTATATACCCAACTCATTGAATTTGATAAACATATGAAAGAAATAGTGAAATCAAGAAACCCTAAGAAGTACAATTCACAATCTTAGCAAATAATAAACAAAACTAGTTAATTATAACTAAGATAATCAAAAAGAAGCCTTTACTGTAAACAGACTGAGATGCTAAACCTCAAAAAAGCCAAACAAAAGGAAAATAAAAACAATGTTTGAAAGACGATTAAAGCTATGTGGAGGAGAAGAAAAAACAAAGAAAGAAAAAATCATGCACCTCCGGACTACAATTGCAGCCCCTGGATTTAGATCAAAGGAGGGGAATGATGTGTAGAAAATTAGTAGAAAGCCTTACACATCAATAGGCTTCAGAGACCGGTATTGGGAGATTTCAGCCGTTCATCTTTTATAATCTGGGGTCCCACGGATTATTTTAGATCTCATCGTCCACCGTTGGATCAACGCGAACTTATCTTAGCCGTTGATAGCATATACGGTTACTGTTGTCTCTGTCTTTAAATTTCCCAGCTTTCTCTGTAACAACCATCTGAGAATTCTGTTAATGAATGAAGCTCTTCTTCTTCTTTGATTCTTCTTCGTTTCTTCTTTCTTTTCTCTTCTCGAAACCCTAGTTCGTATCATTGGTATCAAAGCTCCGATCTCGGCAATGGCTAACAGCAAGAAGCATGATTTGAAGGATCTAGAAGCTCTCATCAAGGAGAATGATGAGAAACAATCTCTGGCTATTCTGGAGCAGGGCAGGACCTTGGAGACACTCATCAAGGAGAACGATGAGAGACATTCGAAGGCTATTCAGGAGATTCGCCAGGAGCAGAGCAAGACTTCAGAGTCCATGGATGAAATCAAGAGAATGATTCAAGAATTGGCTTCGTCCAAGAATGAGGTAGCTCCCCATCCTCGAATTCCTTCTGTAAATAGAAATGAAGGAATCTTAGGCCCTGGTGATCAATCTTGGAATGTTAATAATACTCATTATGCTAAGCTAGAATTCCCTAGTTTTGATGGTTCTTATGTTCATGAGTGGTTATACAAGGTAGATCGCTTCTTTGAATTAGATCATACTCATGAATGGAATAAAGAGAAAATGGCATCTATGCATTTCTCTGGTAAAGCATTACATTGGTATAAAGCTTTTGCAAGAACTAAATTCCATGATAGAAGGTATTCTTGGTCAGAATTTGTGTCTGCGTTAATGGAAAGATTTGGGGAGAATGTATTTTTGGATCCTGTATCTGAACTCAAGAAGTTAAGGCAATCAGGTTCTTTGGAACAATATTTGGAAGAATTTGATATTGGGCTGAGCAAGACTGACTTATCTGAAGCACAAGCTATTAGCCATTTCTTGGGGGGTTTGAAGGAAGAAATAGAGTTGTCTGTGAGGTTATTCAATCCCAATTCCTTACAATCAGCTTATGCTATAGCTAAGGTTCAGGAGTCTTTATGGATGAAAAGAAGAAAATCTGACTCAAGTAATGTAACTAGGTCAGAGAGTGGTGGTTCTACTTACAACAAATCAGTTAGTAGAACATTCATTACTCCTAATAGATCTATCAATTCAGCTCAACCCTCAAATCCCAGCTCTTCTGTAGTTAATAAATCTTCAGTTAATCAGTCAAGAAGATTGACTAGTAAGGAGATTGATGAAAGGAGACAGAAGGGCCTGTGTTTTTGGTGTGAGGAAAGGTTCTCTCCTGGCCACAAATGTAAAAGGAACCAAGTTTTCTTAATGACTGTGATAGATGAAGAAAATGAAGAGGGTCCTGTTGCAGAATCTGACAGTATTGAATCAGAAGAGGAAAAGGTGGTGATTGATCCACATATTTCTTGCAATGCATTGACAGGAACTAGTAATTTCCAAGCTATGGAGATTAGAGGTTCTGTAAAGACTAGAGCTATCTCTATCCTTGTAGATACTGGGAGTACACACAATTTTTTGGATGCTCAAATAGCCAAGCAACTTGGTTGTTTACTTGAACCAGTGCAAGAATTGAAGGTATCTGCTGCAAATGGTAATGCTCTCAATTGTAAGGAAATTTGTAGGAACTTCACTTGGCATATGCAAGGCTATCAATTCCAAGCAGAATTTTTGATATTGCCCCTAGATAACTATGATATGGTGTTGGGAATTCAGTGGCTTACTAGGCTAGGAGATATCAATTGGAACTTTAAACATTTAAGAATGACATTTCATTCTGGAGATCAGGAATATCAGTTAAATGCAGATACAGTTAGCTCTATGAAGTGGATCAACCAAGAGAGGATGCAGAAACTGTTGACAAAACCCTCCCTATTATCCATGAGCCAATGCTTTACCATCAGTATAATCAATGCTCAGGAATTAGCTCCAGTAAAGCTTAATGATTTGGAATCCAGGTGTCAGATTCTTCCTCCAGAGATCAGCAAAATTTTACTCAATAATGCATCAGTATTCCAAGAGCCCAAAGGTCTTCCTCATTGAAGCATGCCAAGATCAGGGCTGAATCATTTTAAAGGAAGGCGTTCACATGTGCGAGAAGACCCATACAGGATATGGGGTTCTTCAGAAAAATATCATTGAGCAGTTGACACAAGAATTATTGGATTCTAATGTAATTCAGAACAGCAGTTCTCCCTTTTCTTCTCCAGTAGTCCTAGTCAAGAAAAAGGATAACTCTTGGAGAATGTGTATTGATTACAGGGGGTTAAACAATTTGACAGTTAAGAATAAATTCCCCATACCTATCATTGAAGAGCTTTTGGATGAACTCCATGGAGCTGCTGTCTTCTCCAAACTAGATCTGAGATCAGGATATCATCAGATCAGAATGCACCCAGAGGACATCCATAAAACAGCATTTAGAACTCATATAGGCCATTTTGAGTTCAAGGTCATGCCTTTTGGCCTTACCAATGCCCCATCCACCTTCCAAGGCCTCATGAATAACATCTTCAAGCAGCAATTGAGGAAATATGTGCTGGTTTTCTTTGATGACATTCTCATCTATAGCCAAGATCTGAATCAGCATACCCAGCATCTTAATGAAGTTCTACAAATTCTGGTGAGCCATTCTTTATTTGCCAAGCTTAGCAAATGCTCTTTTGCTCAGAATTCTATAGATTATCTGGGGCACATAATTAGTAAGGAAGGAGTTTCCACTGATCCTAGCAAAATTGAAGTTGTGAAGGCCTGGCCAATTCCCTCAAATATTAAACAGCTGAGAGGATTCCTGGGTTTAGCAGGTTATTACAGAAGATTCATCAAAAATTATGCTTTATTATCCAGCCCTCTATACTCACTGTTGAAGAAATCAGCAAAATTCCAATGGAACAGCTCTTCTCAGCAATCCTTTGATGAGTTGAAACAAGCTCTAACTACAGCTCCTGTGCTGGCATTACCAAACTTCAATCAAACATTCATTATTGAGACAGATGCCTCCAACTGGGGAATTGGGGCAATTCTCATGCAAGGAGGCCATCCTTTGGCTTATATAAGCAGAATGCTTTCCTTAAGGCACCAGAAGCTTCCCATCTATGAGCGAGAGATGTTTGCCATACTATTCGCAATCAAAAAGTGGGAACAGTATTTGATGAATGGGCATTTTATCATCAGGACAGATCATCAACCATTGAAGTATCTGATAGAACAGAAGTTGACAACACCAAGTCAGTACATTTGGCTCTCCAAATTAATGGCTCTTGACTATGAAATTCAGTACAAATCAGGAAGCACCAACCCAGCAGCAGATGCTCTATCCAGAATTCCTTCCTCTCAGATTGTAATGCATGCTCTATCTTCTATTTCTACTGATTTACTGGACAGAGTTAGGGAGTCTTGGCAGAAGGATGATAAATTACAAGGAATCCTTCAACAGCTTCAACAAGGTCAGGCACATCCTAAATTTGTTTGGTCACACAATAAACTGCTCAGGAGAGGCAAATTGGTAATAGGTTCTGATCAAGAGTTGAGAACCTACTTATTGCAATCATTACATAATTCTGCTACTGGTGGACATTCAGGAGTCCATGCCACATATCAGAGACTATCTGCAACATTTTATTGGAAGGGAATGTGGAAGTCTGTGAGGGAATTTATAAGGCAATGTGATATCTGCAACAGGTACAAGCCTGAGAATATACCTTCTCCTGGTCTCTTGCAGCCTTTACCTGTTCCTCAGTCAATTTTTACAGATATTTCTATGGATTTCATAGAAGGCTTACCCAAATCTAAGGGTAAGGATGTCATATTTGTGGTGGTGGATAGACTAACCAAGTATGCCCATTTCATACCACTTGCACACCCTTATACAGCAGCTGTGGTAGCCCAGGCCTATGTGGATAATGTATATAAACTACATGGTTGTCCCCAAAGTATTGTTAGTGACAGGGATCCAATCTTTTTAAGCACTTTCTGGAGGGAGTTCTTCAAAGCTCAAAAGGTGGAGCTCAAGTATTCCTCAGCTTACCATCCTCAAACAGATGGTCAAACAGAAGTTGTTAACAGGTGTTTGGAGATGTATCTCAGGTGTATGACTGGTGCATTACCTGGGAACTGGGTTTCTTGGCTCTCCCTAGCAGAATTCTGGTATAACACCAACTATCATTCTACCATCAAAATGTCTCTTTTCCAAGCCCTCTATGGCATTCCTCCTCCTACTCAATTGCATTATTTCCCAAAGGACTCTACCATGGCTTCTGTAAATTTAGAATTGCAGAACAGGGAGGTTACTATCAGGATTCTCAAGCAACAATTGAAGCTGGCACAAGAAAGGATGCAGTACCAAGCTAACAAACATCGTACAGAGAGGAATTTTGAGGTTGGGGACCAAGTTTACTTGAAATTGAAACCTTACCTACAGAGTTCAGTGGCAACTAGAGCAGTGGCAAAAATGGCAGCAAGGTATTATGGACCCTTCCAAATTCTGCAGAAAATTGGGAATGTAGCTTACAGATTGGATCTTCCCTCTTCTTCATTGATACATCCAGTATTCCATGTATCTTTGCTTAAGAAGGCTGTACCAAGCAACCAAATCTCCACAGAGTTACCTTCTTCCTTCCAGCAGTCAACACTTAAACCTGTTGCTATATTGGACAGGAAGGGTGTGAAGCATAACAATCATGCTGCAACCCAGTGGCTCATACATTGGGAAGGAATGCAGCCCTCTGAAGCTACTTGGGAGTTTGCGGACGACATCCAAGCTAGATTTCCAGAATTTCCCTTAAGATTTAATTCCCTTGAGGACAAGGGAACTCGGCGAGGGAGTATTGATGTGTAGAAAATTAGTAGAAAGCCTTACACATCAATAGGCTTCAGAGACCGGTATTGGGAGATTTCAGCCGTTCATCTTTTATAATCTGGGGTCCCACGGATTATTTTAGATCTCATCGTCCACCGTTGGATCAACGCGAACTTATCTTAGCCGTTGATAGCATATACGGTTACTGTTGTCTCTGTCTTTAAATTTCCCAGCTTTCTCTGTAACAACCATCTAAGATTTCTGTTAATGAATGAAGTTCTTCTTCTTCTTTGATTCTTCTTCGTTTCTTCTTTATTTTCCCTTCTCGAAACCCTAGTTAGGTATCATTGGGAATGTGAGAAAGAGCGAGATTCCTTCCTTCCTTTGTTGCCATTGGTGCGGTGGGGCTGAGGATGGCGTAGAGGTTGAGGAGGGTGGATGGGAGGAGGCGGCGAGGAGGAGGCTGTGCAGGCGGAGGTCCGAGATTGAGGCGGAGAGGTTGAGATCGAGAAAGGCGGGGAGAGCGGAGAGGGATAGAGAGATCGAGAGAGGCGGCCTCTTCTCGCATGCTCTCTCGCTCTCACACGATGAATCGTTCCAAATTAAAGATTGGCCGTTGGATTTGATCCAACGGCCAATCTAGGGACGTCCCCATATAACGTATTCCCTATATATATATATATATATATATATATATATATATATATATATATATATATATATATATATATATATATATCGATCAGAAAGTAGAAAAATTAAACAAAAAAAATAGAATGAAATTAAGGATATATATCATGTTCAAGACTTGTTTCCATATTGAGTTGATAAACCATGAAAATACAAAGATCTCCAATATGCCTGAGATCATCAAGAACATATAACTGAATTACTATTCCTCCATTGGGACAAGAAGATCGATCAAACATGCAATATATCTAAATCTAAATCCTGGATGACAACAAGTAACTAAGCTACATGCATACGTGTGTGTATATATATATATATATATATATATATATATATATATATATATATATATATATATATATATATATATATATATATATCAGAAAGTAGAAAAATTAAACAAGGAAAAGAGAATGAAATTAAGGATATATATCATGTTCAAGACTTGTTTCCATATTGAGCTGATAAACCATGAAAATACAAAGATCTCCAATATACCTGAGATCATCAAGAACATATAACTGAATTACTATTCCTCCATTGGGACAAGAAGATCGATCAAACATGCAATATATCTAAATCTAAATCCTGGATGACAACAAGTAATTAAGCTACATGCATACGTTCGGACACGTACAACTCCATGCATGATGCTTGCATATGTATGTATATGAGATCACTGACAGCTTCAAAAGCCACCGAAAGAGAGAACTTATAAAAGCAAGAATCAAAAGAAACTCATCAAGAAAGCATCAGAGAAGCAGATTATAGAGGGAGTGTCATTATGGAACTCATCCCTCCTGCTTCAAGGACCCTGGAAATCTCCAAACAAAATGTTGGAGCATTTTAGTCCCACATCGGACAAGTGAGAGGAGTTAACATGCATAAATATGAGAGGGGTCCACAACCTATTGGTCTAAGGCTTAGATCCTTTTGGTGTGTTGGATTCCCAATTTTTAATCCATGTAATATGGGCCCACATGAATAGTATATAGGGAGTTATCATGGGTGTGGATGTAATATTGTTAACAAGTGGTATCAGAGCCTGTAAGTCTCTTAATCGGGCACAGTGATCCTGGACTAATATAACCCTGGGCAGAGCATTAGGTAACCCCTATATAATTACAACTGGCAGAGTTCTAGCGAGGTGTAACCGAAAAAAAATTGAGCTAGCCAAGATGAATGAAGGAAAAAAAAAGAGAAACCTGGCAAAAAAAAAAAAAGTTGGCCAGATAACAAGTTACAACTGGTCAGTGAGCTAGAGTTGCTCTACCAGTTGAAACTGAGGGGGAGAATGTTGGAGCATTTTAGTCCCACATCGGACAAGTGAGAGGAGTTAACATGCATAAATATGAGAGGGGTCCACAACCTATTGGTCTAAGGCTTAGATCCTTTTGGTGTGTTGGATTCCCAATTTTTATCAATGTAATATGGGTCCCCATAAATAGTATATAGGGAGTTATCATGGGTGTGGATGTAATATTGTTAACGAGTGGTATCAGAGCCTGTAAGTCTCTTAATCGGGCACAGTGATCCTGGACTAATATAACCTTGGGCAGAGCATTAGGTAACCCCTATATAATTACAACTGGAAATATGAGAGAGGTCCACAACCTATTGGTCTAAGGCTTAGATCCTTTTGGTGTGTTGGATTCCCAATTTTTCATCAATGTAATATGGGTCCACATAAATAGTATATAGGGAGTTATCATGGGTGTGGATGTAATATTGTTAACGAGTGGTATCAGAGCCTGTAAGTCTTTTAATCGGGCACAGTGATCCTGGACTAATATAACCTTGGGCAGAGCATTAGGTAACCCCTATATAATTACAACTGAAAATATGAGAGGGGTCCACAACCTATTGGTCTAAGGCTTAAATCCTTTTGGTGTGTTGGATTCCCAATTTTTCATCCATGTAATATGAGCCCACATGAATAGTATATAGGGAGTTATCATGGGTGTGGATATAATATTGTTAACAAGTGGTATCAGAGCCTGTAAGTCTCTTAATCGGGCACAGTGATCCTGGACTAATATAACTTTGGGCAGAGCATTAGGTAACCCCTATATAATTACAACTAGCAGAGTTCTAGCCAGGTGTAACAGAAAAAAAAAATTGAGCTAGCCAAGTTGAATGAAGGAAAAAAAAAAGAGACCTGACAAAAAAAAAAAGTTAGCCAAATAACAAGTTACAACTGGTCAGTGAGCTAGAGTTGCTCTACCAGTTGAAACTTGAGGGGGAGAATGTTGAAGCATTTTAGTCCCACATCGGACAAGTGGGAGGAGTTAACAAGCATAAATATGAGAGGGCTCCACAACCTATTGGTCTAAGGCTTAGATCCTTTTGGTGTGTTGGATTCCCAATTTTTTATCCATGTAATATGGGCCCACATGAATAGTATACAGGGAGTTATCATGGGTGTGGATGTAATATTGTTAACAAGTGGTATCAGAGCCTGTAAACTCTTAATCGGGCGCAGAGCATCAGGTAACCCCTATATAATTACAACTGGCAGAGTTCTAGCCAGGTGTAACAAAGAAAAATTGTGCTAGCCAAGTTGAATGAAGGAAAAAAAAAGAGAGACCTGGCAAAAAAAAAAAAGTTAGCGAGATAACAAGTTACAATTGGTCAGTGAGCTAGAGTTGCTCTACCAGTTGAAACTTGATGGGGAGAATGTTGGAGCATTTTAGTCCCACATCGGACAAGTGAGAGGAGTTAACATGCATAAATATGAGGGGGGTCCACAACCTATTGGCCTAAGGCTTAGATCTTTTTGGTGTGTTGGATTCCCAATTTTTCATCCATGTAATATGAGCCCACATAAATAGTATATAGGGAGTTATCATGAGTGTGGATGTAATATTGTTAACACAAACATCTTCTTCTGTGGAATGAGATATAGGTGTTGGTGGAGATCGATCAATATCCCGCAGTAGTTGATAGGGTAAATCGTAGTTGTCATTAAACTATTGTATGGTATATAGGTTGAGAATCACGTTCAAAATGTTGATGGAACCTATAAAGATGAGCACAATGCTCACAGCTAGCAGACCCTTGTTGACCAAAAGTATTCCTCTAGCCAAAAACATCAAACCTACTAGCATGTGAAAAAAAGCATTCAAAGCGCCAATCTTCAGCCAAACCTATAAAAGAAAAACAAAGAATTAACAAAAAGTGATCAGATAATATAGAGAAAACACACACACACACACACAAAGAGAGAGAGAGAGAGAGAGAGAGAGAGAGAGAGAGAGAGAGCGAGAACCATACCCTTCGTCCTGATGGCCCTCTGACCTGGATAACTTCAACCGGCAGAAGCATCTTTTGAAGCACCAAGAATAAACCTATGGTTAGTTATGGAGATTAGAGATTAGAGAGAGAGAGAGAGAGAGAGAGAGAGAGAGAGAGAGAGAGAGGGAGCGGGAGTTTCAATCAACAAAGGCTTATAGCTAGGTACACAGGATTTGTAAGCTAAGCCAACTGTCTTTGGTTATTGTTGGTCCTTCTTTTAACCAACTTAACTAATTCACTAAACACTTGAATAAAATAAATAACTAACAAGTAGTTGTTAGTAGCTGATAACTATATAAAGAATGATGAAAGGCAAGGATTAAATAAGCATTGAGAGAATTGAAGATTTAATATATATATATATATATATTAAAATTTTATTAATTAAATAATGAGGAGAAGAAAGTTCCAAAAATACCCTGGAAATTTGTAACTCCTTAAGAAACCCAAGATACTTTTTCATATCCTTAAAAAGCTCCTCCTTTTCTACCAAACATCACGTCAATCTGGAAATTAATGACTACCGGTGTTTAAAAAAACCCTAAAAATTACTTAAATGCACATTAACTCCGTATCCCCCTAGTCTAGTGTCGTCTCGTCTTAAAAGGCTTCGTGATCGGGCTAGTGTGACATTAGCGAATTCCAAGCTTCTCCTAACCAAGTTATGCGCCACCTTAGCATATTTCTTTTGCCCATAATACTCAAAGTTATTTCCACCGCTATAAGGTCCCACCCCCTTACAATGTCTTGTCCACCCTGATGGGGTACCCTGGGGCCCCATAAGTACTATTGTAGGGTGATTGGTCCACTACCCATGTTGAAGAGTGTGTAAAATCCAAGATTTTTCTTGAATAAAAGGATTTAAAATTTCCTCTATTTAATTTCTAATTAATTTTGCTAAAGGGCATTTTGGGGATTAGTACAAGTCCCAAGGGCATTCTGGTAAAATGGGCATGAGAGAGTTTAAAAGGAATAAATAAATTATTCCATAATCTATTAATTAGTGATTGATTTGATTAAATTTGGAAGTGATCAATTTAATTAAATATGGAAACCCTCTAAATGATCATGATTGGACCAAGATTGGAAGTGAGGATTAAATTGATTAGTGATTGTTTGAAACAATTTAAGGAAGGGATGGTAATATGATTTAATTGAAGAGGATTAAATTCCTAATTGAGAATAATTAGAGCTACCAGGGACCTCTTGGTAATATAGAAAAGTATGAGGACTTTGTTGAAATAGTGCCCCTCTCACAACCAAGGACCTTCATGTAATGAATTAAAAGGTTTCGGGGACCTAAATGAAATTTGCTAAAATACAAGGGGTACTTATTAAAAAGGCCAAGAGAGGCATGCATGAGAGTGAAGATCAATCTCTATGCAATCAAGGCCGTCCATCTGATCTGAAGTTTGATCTCGAGGAACAAACTTCTCTTCTCCTGCCAACGTGCTCGCCGACAAGGAAAACCTAGCGCCACCGCCACACATGGAAACCTCTCGTTTTGGAAAGTCGAGGGTAATTTTGCATGGCAAATCTCCATCAGAGGATCGCCAATGCCTCCACAGCATGCACCCTTGGCCTCTATAAAAGTCGGGTGGTGGAGCTGGGAGAGAGAGCACAACTCCACCTCTTCCCTCTTCTCCACCTTCACCTTCTTCCCGAGATTACTGTCGGTTGAGTGAGATAGGCCGAGGAGCGGAGCCAGCGGCCTTTGGAGGTGCTAAGGAGCCGCCGGAGGGCCACGTGGAAGAACGCGACGCCGTCGAGGTATTTTCAGATCTAGTGTCCCTCGCCGGAGCAGTTGTGAGTGTGTCGCTATCACCGGACTTGCAGGTGAGTCCCTCTGTCCTTGTCAGTAGCCACCCTGCATACATTTAGGTTATATAGAATACGTGAGAGAGGGAGTGGGGTGGTCCGGCCGGGAGTCACGAGGATTGGCGCGCCTGCAAAGTTGCAGAGTTTCCGGGCTGCGGGAGGAGCTCTCGGACGGCGGAACTCTAGCGGCGTGGGAGTTTCTAATCAGGCTCGGGAGAGCCAGGAGGCGGATACAGACGACCGGGGCATTGCTTTTCTCTCTCTGTCCGAGCCCGGGTGTTGGCGCGAGGTTGAAGACGGGTTTAAGAATTTTTAATAAAGTTAGATTAGATTAAAAGATAAAATCTAATTAATAAATTTGGATTTTTTTTAAAAAAAAAACTGATGGATAAGTTTTGATTTAAATTAAATAAATTAATTGATAGATGTTATAAATTGATCCGGTTTGATTAAAATTCTAATTTGAATTAATTAAGTTAGTTAATAAATTAACTGATATTAATTGATTAAAGTTTAATTAAAACCATGGTATAATTAATTAGTTGGGGATTAATTGGAGCCGGTTTTAATTAAATAGATAAGATTAGTTAATTGATTCGGGTTAATTAACTTAACTAAACTAATGGACTAATGATCTAATTATTGGTCTAGTTAACCTATAATTCGATTGATCAAGTAGAAACGGTTTAGACAAATGGAGGATCTAAATTAATTGTTGATTAATTTAGAAGATAAACAAGTGATTAATTAATTAATTAATCAATCGAGTAGTTGGTTAATGGATCGGTTGGGTTGGCTTAACCGGATGGCAAGATTTGGGCTTGATCGAATTAAATTAAATTTAGAATTGGGCCAAGTGGAAATGATTGAGTCAATTGACTTGTAGCATAAAGTCTAGTCAAAGAAATGGTCTAATCAACTAACAAATAATAAAAAGGAATAAAAGATTGTGGGAGAGGGGGTTTGAAGTAGAGACCCCTTCTCATGGGCTTGGTAGGCTCTAACCACCAGGGCCCAAACCTCTTTTGTGATAGAAGGAACCTGGGATATTTATATTAACTGAACTAATGGGAAATAAAGCTAGAAGGGAAATAAGGGAAGGCTCGCAAGTAGGACTTGGACCGTTAGAGCATGCATTGTAGATGTATTGTTCATAGACATGTACTTTTATTGAGAGAAGAATTGTCTATATCAGATATTGACGTGGATGCGTCGGGAAGTCCCGTGGAATACGAGACTCTGTGATTTTAGGTAAGTACACTTGTCTTGTTCCTCTCTTCGGAGTTTTCTTGATATGTCTTTATTGTGACATATTGCTTGGTATTCATTCATGCTTCTATGATTTGTTGAAATCTTTATTTAGCATGTTTGATTGTTTCGGGATGTTGGGATCCCTATTTATTGTTCTTCCGCCCGGATTCAGTGGAGCGTGGGTGCTCCTTTGGGGACGTTCAGGGATGGGACATCCTGATGTTTCAGCATTGCCATGCCAGAGGGATCGATACTCTGGTTGTCCTGCCCTTCAATGGGAATGATTCGCTGGCCGTGTCGACACGTAGAGAGGTGGCGCTACGGACATACGACCCGAGGGCCGTAGCGACCGGATGGTCATGTTTTTCAGCAGGTTCGTTGATGATGCTGACCGGGCGAGACATTTGTGGAGCTTTCATTGGAACTCATATCAGAGCCCCAGGGCTTCTGTAGCTAGGAGTAGTTACCTTGCTTGTTTCTTTGTGGTAGACTCCTAGGGATTGTTTTTGAGGGGCGTGCCCTGAGTTTGATTCTTGATATTCTTACGTGTTGATATCATATTTTCTTGAACCCCGCAAGGGTACTTACTCGGGATTCCATTCGAAAGCTCATGCACTTGTTTCTTCCTATTTACAGATCCTGAGGTGTAGGACTCTAGCACGCAGGAGCCGATCGTGGGTCGGGTGGATTGCTGAGGTCCGAGGACCTTGTTTACTTTTCTTGTTCTGTGTGAAACATTTTATTTTGTAGGTCCCTTATAGGGCCTAGTATTTGTAGGGTATCTGAACCCTTTTATATTTTCCGCTGAAACTCTGTTATTTTTGAATAATTAAGTTGTTTATTGCATTATCTGTTTTACTCACTTAGGCCTTGTATCCGAGTGAGGCCCGCCTCTACTCGGGTACGGCCGGTCTGTGAACGTGCCCGAGGTCCCGAGATCGGGTCGGGGTGTTCCAGAGTGTATGGAAGTGATTCCATATATTGACCACATAGTTGCATGAGTTTAGCAAGTGTGACAGCAATTCATCCCCCTCATCATATAGATAGCACTTTGTTCGTCCTCTCACCACTTTCTTTGGGGAAGGTTATCTAGAGTAAGTATCTTGTCCTCGTTTGCAAACCATAAAATAGTTTTGCGTTAAGGGGGCATGGTTGCTTCCAAAAGGTCTTTCGTAGGTCACTTCTAGTTCCTTCATCTACCTGGAATGTGTAAAGATTTGACAGTAAATAATTTGGTTGGCGTGAGATTCCACTCTCTTGTATCCTGTGTGTGGGCAGTATTTTGGTGTTCAAAGTTGGTCGTTACCAAGGCCGCCCACCCCTTTTAGCTTCTTTTTCTAATAGAGGTCCTTGTTTAAGAAGTGGTTTTCCTCTCCGAACCGCTTCTCTAGCTTCTTGAAGGCGGAGGTATATTTTATGAGGAGAAGGTGTAGAGACCACCCCGTTAATTTTTTGAATATTTTAATTTTTAATGCTATTATTTAAAATTAATATGTTTGGCCAACTTGGCAGGAATTAAAAACTTTCAAATTTGAGAAATTGTACCAGAAATGGTAAAACAAGGCTTCAGAGGGGGAAACGATGGAATTTGGGGTCAAAAAGGATTCCCACCAAGGAAAGCTCATGGCCATATGATGCGCGCTGAAACAAGCTTTTCAAATTGGGTTTGAATGCGTGATTTTGATATCTGTAGCCCAAACTATGGCCGATAGACTAAATCACATACAATAACACTGTTATTGATGTTTGAAGAAGGATTATAAAGTAAAGGCCACACTTGTTATTGGTTTTAAACCTCTTCTAAACCCTCACATTAAGCCAAGAATTTATTTGTGCTAATAATGGATAATAATAATCCAAAAGAAGGGTTTATATGTAAAATGCCTAACTAAAGGGTTAAAGTGCAAATGCTAACCTGAAATCATGAGGATTGCGTAAATGAGGGCCTACATGGAGAAGTGGCTAAAAGCTTAGGCTAAAGTACAAAATATCGAAACTCTCATGTGGTGGCTGTAGCCTTATCTAAACATGGGAGAGATGATTAAATTGGTTAAGGGTGATGAATGCCAGCTCCTCATGCCATATGACTGAATTTCTATTTTAATCTGTAAGACAGGTACTTATTTGCATTTTTAGGGAAGGAGATGTTAGTATTGATTTAAAGGGAGGTCTTACTGGCTGTTGTGTGAGTGACAGTGGGTTTAGTATCAAGGGAATGGGTTCTAATGAAATCTAATGGCTTCGTGTACCAGGTAGTGCAATGATGCTTGACTCTAAGTGGAACAACCAAGATGTACTGTAAGCATGCATGTTGCTTCATAAAACCTTGAGCCATCTTGGACTGAACTAGGGTTTATAGCTTCTATTCTTGCCGCTTTCATTTTTTTGAAATAAGTGGATAAACCACCGGGGAGAGGACTAAATAAGCATTGAGAGAATTCAAGCAAGTGATTGAACACATGCATTTATAAGACCATTTATTAGAAAAATATTAATAGTTTATTAATTAAATTATAAGGAGAGAAAGTTTCAAAAAAAAACCCTTGGAAATGTTTTAACTCCTCAAAAAACCCCTGATATTTTTCATATCCATAAAAAGTCCCTCCTTTTTTACCAAATGTCACGTCAATCTAGAAATTGACTAGCGGTGTTTAAAAACCCTGAAAATTACTTAAATGCCAATCAACAGAGAAATAAATAGACACCGTACATTGCTCTTCTTCCTAACTTTAAGAAAATCCCTAGTTTTGTTGCACTAGCTTCTCTCCATTTTCGCAGCGTCCAGTCTCCGCTGGCCACTAGGAAGACCCTCTCTCCAAAGCGTCCAACGATCATCTCCATGGCGAGCCTCTCCTAAAAGAAAGCCCTTCAGTTTTTGGGGTTTAGGATGTGTGATTCAGGGCGAGCCTCTTTGATCAAAGAAAAAACTCTTCGATATTTTTGGGGATTTATGGTGTGTGATTCTGGGAATGATGTTTGTTTTCGGGTTTAGGGCACAACTTTTAATAGTAAGAGGGGCTCTTTGTTTTCTGAAGGGCTTCTGACTTACCCCCCTGAAAGTTTATCATATTTCAAATATTCTATAAGTGGTTGGCCCCAATATATTCCTGTGGCATTTCAAGGGTGAAGACCATCTTATCTCGAATACTTTCATCTTTGACATTATCGAGGATTGTACTTATGGGTTTTCAATTTCTTATGGTGATTTGAATTTCTTTATAGTTCGGATTTCCCAGCTTCTTTGCTACTCTTGCCAAAGAATCGGCTTCTTCGTTTTCTGATCTTAAAGCCATCCTAAACTGCACTTAGGGGATTCGATCTCTTCATCAGCTCTTTGACTTTCTTATAGTACTTAAGAAGTTCGGACTTATATATTTTGTAGTCTTCTTCAACTTGTTTGATAATGAGCTGCGAGTCTCCAGATTTGTGTTTAAGTTGAAATTTCATATTTCTTGGTGATCTCATAGTATGAGTGACTGAGAACCTAAGTGAAGAATTTTTTTTTTTCATTTTCATTTTTTTTAGAAATTTTGATTTTTTTTTTTTTTTTGATTTTTTTTTTTTGGTCATAACATGTAAAACTTCTAGCATCATATCTTCACCTCATCTCATTAATGGAGGATACAAGTTTGGATTTTGATATATATCTTAGTGATCTCATCATACAAGTGTCTGAGAACCCAAGTTTGACATTTCATATATCTTGGTGATCTTTTCATATGAGTGTTTGAGATCCCAAGTAAAGGGCTTCCTCTTTTTTTTTTTATCATTTTTAGAAATTTCAATTTCATTGTATGAAACTTCAAGTGTCATATTTTCACCTCACCTCATTAATAGAGGATACAAGTTTGACATTTCATACTTCTTGGTGATCTCATCATATGAGTGTTTGAGAAATCAAGTGAAGAAATTTTTTTTTTCGTTACATCAGTTTTTTAGGAATTTCGATTTCTGTGAAATCCAAGATCTCTTATTTAGAATAAATGGATTTTTTATTATTTTGGTAGATGAAATAATTTCCCCAAAACATGATTTATTCAAAAGGAAGGTTTAATAATTAAAAACCTAGTTGGGTTTAGTTATTAAAACCAAGGGCATTTTGGTAAATTAAGCATGTTTGGAGAACATGAAAGTAATAAGTAGTTTATTTACTTAATTGATTGATTTAATTAAAGGAATAAATAAATTTTTGGAATAAACTCATGATGATAGATGGGTGATTGTTTTAATCAAGTAAAGGTAATCTCCAAGTTTGGAATTTCTTGGACTTGATTTAAAAGGGGGAATAAATTGATAAATGCTTTGTATCCAAGGTTGGAAATTTCTTGGATTTGTTTGAAGAAAAGGGGATAGTTGATTAAATCCCAAAATTTGAATTATTGAGGCTGTCAAGGACCATTTCATGATTTTAGAAAGTTTGGGAACTAACCAGAAAATTTTCTCTTCTCTGAGAGAAAGATCGGATCGTAATATCAGAAGGATAAGGGACTAGAATGAAATTTTTCTCTCTCTCACGAGGAGGACCTACATGTAAGGGAAAAAGAAAGCAAGGGGTTATTTGCTAAATGTCATAAGAATCCATGCAGAGAGTGAGATAATTAAAAGGAATTAACGACTGAGATCATATGATCGTGAGATGGAATATAAGTTTGAGGCAGATAAAGGGATCCTTGTCCCTCATCTTTATCGTGCGAAGTCTAATCAGGATCGTTTATCTGGAAGGATGGTGTAAGTTCCAGGCGTTAGGGACGAATCTAGCCGTCCATCTATCGTCGTTCATCTAATGAGAATGCTAACTACGAGACGGATCAAGCAGTGATCCACCGTTGGGATTTCATCTATTTGATCGCCACCGTTGAAGCGAGGGAAACGTGATCTCGAGGCATGAACTCATCTTCTCCGATTGTGCACTGCCGCGCGAAAAATCCCTCCGCGATCAGCGATGGCCGGAAAAGGAAAGTATTCCAATTCCGTCCGCGATCAATAAGATTTCGATCCTATCCGATTTCACTAGCGGGCTTATATAAGAGAGAACACTGCAGAAACCCTAGCAGCAATCTTGAACGGCGGCACTGCGGAGCTGGGCAGGTTGTTCTCGGAGTAATGAGGGCCAGTAACCCCGCTAGTTTACCGCAAGTTCGAGACAGAGGCTCCTGGTACCCGGTAAGTATCTCATGAACTCTATGAGACCTCTGCTAAACCTTGGAGAGGACTAATAAATTTTCTGGGACCATGACAGACGACAGGGACGAAGGGCAACTCTGAACCAGCACAAGGCTTCCTCGACGGTGGCCTTCGGGATCTGTTCGCTGGAGTTTTTCATCCGCCAGTAGACACGCACCCTAGCAGAGGATCATCACTGACGTTGAGCCATCAACATTTGGACGTCGGAGCGACTCTCAAGAGATTGTGGTACAGCCAGGGATCGCCGGTGAGCCCCTCTACCTCTGTTTTTATCTGTTTACAATCATCATTTATACATGGGAGTAGATAGGGGGGTTTACGATCGCCTGAAGGGCTGATACCGGGGGAAGGGAGCTCCGGCCGTGAGCACGTGTGCTCTGAGGAGGAGATAAGAGATTTGGTGGCCTTCCCCCCCAGGAGGCAAGCATAGTGTGCAGACCATACCTGGACGGCGAGGACCCCTCGTCGGAGAGGTGGTTGTCGACCCACTCGCCGGAAAACTACTGAAGGCGATCGGAGCATTAATAACCTAGCACTGGCGGGGTCCTGTTCAAAAAGGAAGAAGAAAATCTAATAAGATGAATTGATTTAATTAAATCAAGTCTGGTTTAGTCAATGGGTTTGGTTCAATCAAGTTTAAATAAACTAGATTCATGGATTAGGTTATGTGATTGGATTCAGTCATCTTGTAATAGTAGGGTCTGAGTCTGAATTTAAGTTAAAGTGGTTTGAACAAATCAAGTCAGTGATGGATTTGGGCCAAGCCTGGACATTGAATTTAGTTGGGTTCAGTCAATTGTATTGGGCTTGGCTTGGGACTGACCAAGCTCTAAAACTGTTGAGCAAAACCAAGTAATTGGATCTATTAAAATAGATTGGGCTTGGACCTATTTGATAGTCTAGCTGACTAGATCTGATCAACTAACAAAAAAAAATAACAAAAATAAGAAGGGTGTAAGAGAGGGGGGTTGAACCTGAGACCTCTCAGGTGGACTTGGTGGGCCTTAACCCCCAGGGCCCTCTTTCACTTGTGATAAATCAAACTAAGTATGATTACATAAAGTTATAGAAGGAAATAAAGGGAATAAAAGGCAAGTTGGGGGGAATTGAACCATGGAACTCTTAAAAGGAAGTGGTGGGCCTTAACCACCAGGCTACCTTGTCCTTGTTGTAGAAACAGTCTAGCTTGGACATTTAAGAGAATGACTTAGAAATTCAGGGAAGGCCCATTAAGTCGGGATGGGCCCAATTAGTGCATCATGCATGTACAACTAGGAATTTTTAAGTTTTGTCGACGCTGATATAAGTCCTATTATCAGGTTGTGAGACAGAGTTGTGACAGGCGGGATTTTGCTGAGTATTCCCGGTCGACTTTATTGAGGTAAGTACACTTGCCTCGTACCCACTCTTCGGAGTGTCCTTGGCATTATTTTTATCTTGTTGTTGATATTATTGCCTTTTTGAGACCATACATGCTTCCTTTATTTGCTTGGAATTCTTTTGAACATGTTTGGTTGTTTCGGGATGTTGGTATCCATGTTTTGTTGTTTGGTCTTTCGCCCAGATTCAGTGGAGCGTGGGGGCTCCGTTTGGGAAACGCTCGGGGACGGGACACCCTGGTGTTTCGGCTTGCCATGCCAGCGGGATGATACTCTGGTTGTCCTGCCCGTCAGTAGGGTGATTCACTGGTCGTGTCGACACGTACGAGAGGTGGCGCTACCGACATGCGATCTGAGGACCGCACGACCGAAGGGTCGAGATCCAGTAAGTTGTTGATGATGCTAACAGGGGAAGATATCTTGATGAGCTTTCCTTTGGAACTCATTGCAGAGCTTAAGAGCTGCTGTAGATAGGGGTCGTACCTTTGTGTTTGTTTGTGGTAGACTCATAGGAAATGTTTTGAGGGGGCGTGTCCCCGTTGTTTTGACTCGATTTATCATTTATGTTGATATCATGATTTTTGAACCCCGCAAGAGGTACTTACTGAGCTTTCCATTCGAAAGCTCACGCACTTGTTCTTTCTTTTTCAGATCCTGAGGAGTAGGAGACTTGAGCTCAGGAGCCAATCGAGGGTCGGGATACTTTGCAAAGGTCGGAGGATCTCTTTTATTTTCTTGTGTGAGAGACTATTTTATTTATAGGACCCGTTTAGGGCCTGGCTTTGTAGGGCATTTGGGACCCACATATTTTATTTTGTTTCCGGTGAGACTTTTTAATTAAGTTATTTGAGATATTTATCTTGATTTCATGTTATCTGTTGTTACTTACTGAGGCCTTCTAGCCAAGTGATGTGCGCCTTACTTGGTTCACGGTTGAGTGCCTTTCAGCGTGCTTTCGGGGTCAGAAATCGAGATTGAGCGTGGCAGGGGACTATAGGGTCGATTGGGTATAATACAAGGACTAAATAGGTTATTTAACATTTTAAAAAATATATATTATTACTTTGATAATTTCCAGAATTTTTTAAAGGTCAAATACCCTATTTAGTCCCTCTATTATTACGATTTGTCCATTTGGGTCCCTCTAATATAAAACATGCCTTTTTGGTCCCTTTAATTTTACGTTTGTGTCTTTTAAATCCTTTCACAAGCCTTTTTGGTCCCTTTATTTATGTTTTTCAGGCCTTTTTGGTCCCTATAAACTTCGAAGGGAGGGATTTAAAAGACACAAACGTAAAATTAAAGGGATCAAAAAGGCATGTTTTATATTAGAGGGACCCAAAGGGACAAATCGTAATAATAGAGGGACTAAATAGGGTATTTGACCTTTTTTAAATAAAGACTAATAAAGAAAGGTCTAATATCCAATTTAGTCCTTCTATTATATTGAACTGGTATTTTTGGACCTTGTATATATGTCTTTAAGGTCTTTTTGGTCCCTGTATATATGCCTTTAGGGACTGAATTTTTATAATCGTGAAAGTAGAGGGACTAAAAAGGCTCAATTTATAATGGATGGACTGAAAAGGGCGGTTCTATGTAATAGAGGGACTAAATTGGGTAGTAGACCAATAAACAAACTACAGCCTAAGCATTACGCCACAGCCAGTCATCCACTGCGCGGCGCGTGGCGCGGGCGAGAGTCCCAAACAGATAGAGTCGTGCAACAGTCACGAACTCCGACGCAGGGCATGGGCACACCACGGCGGCGACAATGGCTACTACGTTGGAGGTGATGTCATAGATGATAGATCCCTTCCTTCACGGATCAACAACAACGGCCGAAGACGCCAGCAATTCTCTCCTCTTCTTCTGCTTGGCATTTCGACAAACACAGAGAGGGTGACCAATGGATGTGGGAATAATTCCCTGTTTAGTCCCTCTACTTTTCGAAAAGTGCCCTTTTAGTCCCTCATTTCTTTTTTGTAACTTTTTGTTCCCTCTACTTTATAAAATAGGACTTATTAATTAGTCCGGAAGCAGACGACGTTCACTTACGCTATTTCACATGACTGACGTGTCCGCCACGTGGTATTATGTTGATGTCCACGTGGCCATCAAAATGCCACATGGTCGTTTAAAACATTAAACCATTAAAAAAGATTTTTAAAAAAAAACATTAAACAAACCCTTGTATTCGGATCATAACCGATTAAGATCCAAATTTTAGTCCCTCTCTCCCATTCATCCTATCCATGTGGCATTCTGATGGTCATATGGACATCAACAAAACGTCATGTGGCAGACACTTCAATCATTTGAAATGATTTAAGTGAACGCCGTTTGTCTCTGGACTAATAAGTCCAACTTTATAAAGTAGAGGGACCAAAAAGTCACAAAAAAAAAGATTAGGGACTAAAAAGGTACTTTACGAAAAGTAGATGACTAAAAAGGGAATTATTCCTATTTGTAAACATGCAATTCAAAAGGTGCGTTCTAAGATACCTTGCCACAGTGCCAAGTTAGCATACCTTAGCACACAATTTACATGCACTTGCACACAATTTCTATAGGGTTGCACACAAATCACAAACGGGCTCGTTTCACACAATCCGGACCCGTTGCACACAATTTCTATAATCTTGCACCCAATTTGTATAACCTTGCACACATAAGTATGCTACCTTGGGGAATTATACCCAAGGTATCTTAGAATTCACCAATTCAAAACCAAAAATATTATGAACTTTTTTATATTTAATTTATTATTTGAATAAAAATTCCTATTTGGTCTGTCATGGGCGGGCCTTAGTTTCAAGCTCATAAATTTGGGTGGGTCTTGGCAAAATTTTTAGCCCATATTATCGGGTCGCGCTGGGTTTGGTCAACTTGAGTTTTGTTACTTATTAGTCTTGGCCCTGCTTGAACCCATCCCGGTCCATAAACAAGTCTAGTTGATATGTTGGATTGGATTTAAAATAAAAGATAAATTCAATTACACTTACTAATTTTGTTTCCAAATATAATAATGGATGATACTAGCAATCTCAGGATTTTAAAAAATTAAAAGTTAAATAATATGATTGTTTTGCTATTTATTAAAATTAAATCCATGTTACCTAGTTTCAATAAATAAACCTAAAATTAAAGTCAACAAATCAAACTTTTTCAACAAACTCTAAATTTTAAAATCAATTTAAAAAAGAAAAGTCAAAAAGATTCTATGTTTTGTATCACATGTTTATCAAACCTCTCGTATCTTCTTAGGACCGGTGCAACATTTGCTCCTATTACATGTGTTCACTAATCTACCACTGTCCTAGGCACCATCATAAAGATGAATTCTCGATTGATGGATGTATTTTGCCGGCTAGTTATACAAGGAGATCATCTTTATGGAAGATACCCTAAACCCTTTAGTATGTGATTGTTACCTCATTGCATAATCATGCTCACCTACGCTCTAAAACTGATCCATCTCACAATCCTCAAAAGATTGGGAATTGAAGATTGAGAATTGATTAGTAGTTGATTGAAAACATGCATGACTAGTTGTTTTGGTAGTTTGATTGTTTATTATTATTTTATAATTTAAAAATATGAAAAAAAAAATTAAAATCTCAATCTAATTTTCTGTTTTTTAGATTTTTTTCAAAACTAAAATTAACCGATTTATTCCCTTTTAATAATAAAGATATATTTTTAAAAATTATAAGAATATTCCAAAATCCCAACGTAATTTCTGATTTTTTTTATTTTTAAAAAAATTAAATTTAATATCTTTACTAGCAAATGACCATGTTGTTGAAGACTTTCTTAAAAAACATTAAAATATATCTTTCCTACTATCTTGTTATGATTTTTAAAATTAAAAAATTCAATCTAATTTTTTGTTTTTTTTTGTTTTTAAAATCAAAATTATCTATAAATGATTTACTTAGATATAGATATATAGATTTGTCCTAGATGATAAGAAAATCATGTAGTTAATTCCATTAATCAATTGAAATACAGTTATCCCCTACAAAATCTTTCCGAATTTGATCCAAACTATAATCCTATAACAATCCAAACATAATATAACAGAAATTATTCTCTCTCTTTCCATTAATGTAGATGATCAGCTAGGATTAATATCACAGTGGATAAGATCAAATCTACTAATTATCCCATTCCTAATCAAAATCAAACTTAAGCTAATTAACTATATATATACTATATATATAACACCCTCTTGATTAACACATTATAGGTTCACTTCTTCTTTGATTGAAGTCTTGAAGGAAATCAGCAAGCAGCAATGGCATCAAACTTGGTAGTGTCTTTTGGCGAGATGCTCATCGACTTCGTCCCCGATGTCGCCGGAGTTTCCCTGGCAGAGTCACCGGGGTTCATCAAGGCCCCCGGTGGAGCTCCGGCCAACGTTGCAGTTGCCATCACTAAGCTTGATGGAAACTCTGCTTTCATTGGCAAGGTATCTTCTGATCTTATGCACTTGTTCTTCTTTGATGCTTTTTTCCACTCTGTTGCATTGCACTTGGTATTCAGAAAGATCATATATATATATATATATATATATATATATACGTTAATCTTTTTCTTGTTAGGGTTTTCGGTTATATATTTTGCACATACCTTCATCTTCTCTTGTTAGGGTTTAGGGCCATATATCATGCATATTTATATATACACATTCATCTTATCTTCTTAGGGTTTAGGGCCATACATCATGCTCGTATATACATTCATCTTATTTTTTTTATATATGTTTTAGGTTTATATTTCATGCAGATGTATCCCTTTATCTGATCTCTTGTTGATATATATGCCTTCATCTTCTCTACTTAGGGTTTAGCTCTTTAACCAGGAACACATATATATACCTTCATATTCTTCTTGTAATCTTCATCTTCCATCCTTTAGATCAATATAGTCCTACCACTATTTCCAACATATATATATGCCTCCATCTTCTCTACTTAGGGTTTATAATTTAGCTCTTTAATCAGGCAAACATATACCTTCATATTCTCTAGTTAGGGTTTAGTTCTATAACCATGAACATATATACATTCATCTTCTCTTGTTAGGGTTTAGGGCTAATATCATGCACATATATGCCTTCATCTTCTCTACTTAGGGTTTAGCCCTTTGACCAGGTAAACATATACCTTCATATTCTCTAGTTAGGGTTTAGTTCTATGACCTTGGACATATATGCATTCATCTTCTCTTGTTAGGGTTTAGGGCTAATATCATACACATATATTGCTTCATCTCCTCTACTTAGGGTTTAGCTCTTTAACCAGGCACACATATACCTTCATATTCACTGTTAGGGTTTAGTTCTATAACCATGCACATATATATATACCTTCATCTTCTCTTGTTAGGGTTTAGGGCTGTAATATCATACGCAGATATATGTTTATCTTCATCTTAGTTTGCTAGGGTTTAAGGCTCTAAGGTTTAGATCTATTTATGATATCATGCACGTACCTTCATCTTTTTTTTACTAATGATACCCTTCATGCATGCATGATCAACCCTTCAGGTCGGTGACGATGAGTTCGGCCACATGTTAATAGACATACTGAAGAAGAATTCGGTGAACGTCGACGGCGTCTTGTTCGACGAGCATGCACGAACAGCCCTGGCCTTTGTCACTCTGCGCAGCGACGGTGAGCGAGAGTTCATGTTCTACCGGAACCCTAGCGCCGACATGCTCCTCACTGAAGCCGAGCTGAACCTCAGCCTCATCCAAACCTCCAAGATCTTTCACTACGGCTCTATCAGCCTCATCTCGGAGCCATGCCGATCAGCTCACATGGCCGCCATGAACGCCGCTAAGGACGCCGGTGCCCTTCTTTCTTATGATCCTAATGTCAGGCTCCCTCTCTGGCCCTCTGAAGATGCTGCTCGCACTGGAATTATGAGTATTTGGAAAGAGGCCGATTTCATCAAAGTGAGTTTTTTTTTAAAAATTTTATAACTTATTTGTTTGGTCCCTGGAAACAACAGGAAGACTGCGTACGATAAACCCAAAAGATCTAATCCATCCCCGGACCCGTGTATGCAGGAACTTTGTAGCACCGGCTGCTCTTTATTTGTTTGATTTTGATTAAGTGTAATGTGTTGTTTTCAGGTGAGTGATGATGAGGTGGCTTTCTTAACTCAAGGAGATCCTTACAATGAGGATGTTGTTCTTTCTCTCTGGTATGAAGGTCTCAAGCTTCTGGTTGTCACTGATGGAGAGAAAGGTTGCAGATACTTCACTCAGGTATGTTCAAATCATCTTCTATGCCTTTGTGTTTATGTGTGCATGAGTGTAAATAAATAAGCTAATAAATGTATATGTATATATAGACTTTTAAAGGAAAGGTTGAAGGGTTTTCAGTGAAGACTGTGGATACTACTGGAGCTGGTGATGCTTTTGTTGGAGCTCTATTAACCTCCATTGCCAAGGATGGTGTTTCTCTTTTCCAGGTATGCATATCGAAAAGCCGAAAAAGAAACATACCAGACTAGAGTAGAGCTTTTTTTCTTCAATTGTAAAGAGATTTTGTCTGTGTTAATTTGCAGAATGAAGAGAAGCTGAGGAAGGTTCTCAAGTTTGCTAATGCATGTGGAGCAATTGCTACAACAAAGAAAGGAGCTATCCCTGCACTTCCTACCACTTCCACGGCTATGGAACTCATTCATTCTTCAGAGTAGAGAAGATAATCATGCTGGAGAAATAGCATTAGTTTTTCTTTTCTATTTTTATTTCTTTCTAGAAACATTGTGTCGAATTAGAATTAGCAGTTTATGAATGTTTCCAGACTTTATTAATGATTTCAGTTATGTGAATTAGCAAGAATTTAATATAAATTGAGTCTATGACAAGCAGGGAAAATTTACAGAGATGGTGATGTACAGATTAGATGCTCATGGCTGCTCTGGATGGGAGCTCTGATTCCCCCTCTACTTCACCTTCTGATCCATCAGCCTGCATGCAATTTCGATGGCATTTCAGTTCATATCATGCATGTTTTGTTCGGTTGAAGTCATGTAGTTAATAAGAAAACATACTTGTGAAGCTTTTTGTTTGTTTTTGGAAAGAGCAATCCAATGCTCCAATGCCCCATCGCCTCGAAGAATTTTAGCTCCACACCCTGGCCTATCAATGGAGCCAACTGCCTCTTCATCGACCAACACGGCATCTATTTGATCATTTCCTGTTTTTACATCTGGAATCTGGAAAGCAAGTGCACCGAAGAAATAATTAATAGTTGTATTTTAATCATAGGTTTGTATACCTAGATGTCACCATTACTTTCCTAACATTAAGTAATTAGTAATCACACCTCATACATAGCTTCAGTGAGAATGTTCTCCAAAATAGCTCGTAAGCCTCGTGCACCTGTGTTCTTAGCCATTGCTTTTTTTGCAATCAACCTGAGTGCAGTATCAGTAAAGTGTAGCTTAACCTGGAATGTGATTCGAGAAAGGTTAGTATAGACATTTGAGAATGAACATATGAATTATTTAGAAGGTATAAAAGGCAGATACTCACATTGTTCATGCTAAATAATTTCTTGTATTGTTTACCAAGAGCATTCTTTGGCTCTGATAGGACCTGAAGAAGTTACTGTATAAGACTTGGCATTTGAATTTCAGTCGATATGGAGAGACAATCAATTAATTGGAAAACAATTACTGTTACAGGCCATCTCAACAAATTATTACTGAAATAGTAGCTTTCTTGACAATAAACTAGTAAAATTTGCAATGCATATTTGGATCCAAAACATAAGAACCAGGTGATGAATAGTGAGTTTATACAAGGACTTGCAGTTTTTAACTGGTAACAGTTCAAGTAGGTAAAGAGAATTTACACAAGAATTTTACCTGAACAAGTTGGTCCTCATTCAAAGCTGACAAAGTGACCAATATCGGAAAGCGTCCAATAAATTCAGGAATAAGACCATATGCTATAAGATCTCCACTTTCAACCTACAACCAGAACAAACATTTCCACATCAAGAAATTTTTTAGTTGCAAGGGGAATTAGACAATTTATTTGGTGCACAAACTGTTCAGGGAATACTGCATTTTGTTAATAATATCAAAAGTACCAAGTATTTTCTAGCATCAGCCTAATTGTTTCTCGGTGCTTACTGATTCCAATAATGAGGATGTCACTACAGCATTTGTTAACCCACCGGTTCTCATGTTTGCACGTACTGGTGCTCCAAAACCAATAGATGAATCCTGTCGTCTATTGAAAATTGACAAATTAAACCTCTCTTCACTCCCATGGTAAGCCACAGAGCTTCCAAAGATAATTTCCCAAATCATTTTACAGAACATTACCTCTCTGAAATTGTTTTTTCTAAGTCCACAAAGGCGCCACCACAAATGAAAAGAATATCTTTTGTATCTATCTGCAAAATGCCACTTGGTTAAAGATAAGAAATTGCTGGAGCAAACAAGATCATATATCTAAAATTATGAACCAAACAACTCTAAAAGATGTGTCAAATACTCATGAGAGTTGGACTAATTGCCCATCATCCAAGAAAGTCCATGTAAACCAACAGAATCGCAAGTGATATAAACATTTCTATTCTGTTGTGGTCTGGAAATTTTTTCATGCAGGAACATGTGCAAAGCGCAAAGCGAAAGAATCCAACAGCATTCACCAAAATCATTATGGTTATTCACCAAGGTTGCAAGGGAAGAGCACATAAAGCCGATAAGGGATGAGGATGGGCTATAAAAGCGCACAGACAGAGATGTGGTGAATAATACTATGATACAAGAAAGCAAGAAAATAGGTGTTCTAGCATCACTTGAAAACACAAGATAGCATTAAGGCTTAAGTATTCAGGATTGTACAGAATTGCATTAAAGACTTGGCCCCACAAACTTAGGGTATCCAGTGACATAAATACCGCCTGATACCATGCAGCAAGGTTGGCATTTTGGCTGGACAAGAAAATCCATCACTAGGAGTCCAACAGAACAGAATACAATGGCAATCTTGAAACCATAAACCGGCAGGAATCAAGCTGCCATTCATGAAAATATATATATATATATAGCACAACAGTACTGCCAATTTTTGAGAACTTATGATCAGATACCTGTATATTGTCGCCACGAGGATGCTTCCGAGCACCTTTCTCAGGCACATTAACTATCTGAGGAAGGAAAATGTGTTAACATTTTCAAACATGGATTACTACAGAGTCAACCATCATTTTTCAAGCTTTCCATTTTGAACAAATTGGTAGATATGATTCAAAGAAAAATCAACAGGGGTAAAGCAATAATGTAAAGAGAAATTTCTTCTAAGAATACACACACAAAGACAGTATAAATTTGACTTCAACTCTATATTGGGGATCTACACAAATTTTATATAACTCTTTCTGAAGGGAATCTAGTACTTCAAAGAAAATATAAGTTGCATTAATTGATAATCACATATTTTTTTTTTATTTAAATTTTCAAGGGTATTGGTTGCCAAAATCACATACCCTCGTAAACGAGATAACCAGTGCATCAGTTCAACAAAGAATTCAAGGTCGAAAAGAGAGCATGGAGCCCATGGATGTTCCATATAGGAGAGTGGCAAGCTTACCATTGGAATTTGGTTTGCACATGACCAATCATTAAAAAGGAGCAAGATAGGAGAAGTGAAAGGCAATGCAAGAGGGCATTAGGTATTTGAAAATGTTGGTCTTCCGTAAAATGTTGCAGGGTATTATAAAAAACTATTTGGTAGTGATAGGTTGATTTTGTTGCCTTACAAGTCTACGTTCAGGGTTTTTCAGAATTTCAGGAATGTTAACTATAGATTTTTATAATATTCCGCAAAGATTGTTAACCATGCATTCTTGAACAATCTTCAACAACACTTAGGAAATTTTCACTTTCAACCAATGCAAAAGAGGATAAAACTGCTGTAGTATGATGCAACCCTCTCTATGTTTCTTATCCTAAGGGTAGAGATACGAATGAGAAAAGTAAAAGGTAAATCTGAAAGAATACAACTCACAGTTCCTTCTAGCATCTTCAAAAGAGCCTGCTGAACACCCTCACCAGATACATCTCTACTTACATTTAGGCTCTCAGCCTGCATGATAAAAACATAGATAAATATTGTTTCACCAAAAGCAACCACATCCAAATTTTGCAAGTTAAGAGAGCCCTTGGGCCCCGATTATACTTCAACATGTATTCTGGTGAGTCTTTGGCAATCAGAATATTTGAAATCCATACATGTATCTGAACAAACAAAATAATAGATGACAGACCTTCTTAGTGATTTTATCAACTTCATCAATGTACACAATTCCTTGCTGTGCTGCCTGCACATTGAAGTCTGCAACCTAATAACCAAATGGTGTGAACAGTCCAGCCTTGTTACAGGGAAACAAGTTGCAAATACATGTTTAACATAAAAGTGGAAGAAGGAATAGTTGAAAAGAATTTGCGAACATACCGTAAGCAACTTGTACAATATTGATTCAACATCTTCCCCAACATAACCTGCCTGAAAATATAAATTTGTTTAAACTCTTAACAACGTAGATTGATAAAATGCAAAACATGCACAATAGCATGCACTGAGATGAAGCAAGACTGAGTTTTCTGTTAAGATAGTAGAGAACTGGAAAACAAATTTTGTTTCTGCAATTTTGAAAAGCAACTATTGAGCATGAACTACATTTTGCGCTTCATGCTTTATGTTCAGAGCATAATATATGGAGCAGAAAAGAGATATTTTTTACACAACAAAAGGCATAAGAGATGAAAATAGGCTTACCTGTGTTAACGTTGTCGCATCTGTGATAACAAATGGTACATTAACAAATCGAGCTAAAGTTTTGGCAAGTAAAGTTTTCCCTGTCCTTGCAAAGAATAACAGAGTGTGTTCATGTCAGATCATCAAACCAATAGCATTCAAGAAAAATTATCTGGAGCACTATTCAATCAGCAACTACATAGTGATATTCATAATTAATAATCTAATACATTACCTGAACCAGTTGGGCCCAACAAAAGAACATTGCTTTTGTCAAGCTCTACCTCACTGTCATTGTTTTCTAACTCACACTTCTCAGAATCTGCTTCAGACCTAGAAATTAAAAAAATAAAAAAAAAACATATTTGGTTAACAATAACCTGAAGCAAAAATGTATAACTACTATCACTTAAAAAGTCATTCAAAATCATTATATATATTTCAAAAAAGAGAAGCAAAATCAAGACAAAAATGAGACAAGGTCTCTCAGAAACAGAAAAATGAAATAATGATTAGTTTGCATGAAAACATACCCTTTCTGTAAGGATGCATGATAGATTCTCTTGTAGTGATTGTAAACAGCCACAGAAAGCACCTGAAAGTTGTATTGACAACACCAATTGAAAAACAAATAATAGATTTCACCTATCACAAAATCCCTACAAAAGGTACAGACAAAAGTTGATCATATAAACACTCGATATTCATTAAATGAAGGAAAAGAAGACAACCAATATAAGAATTTCTCCAGAAAACTTAATCCGTTTTGTGTCTTCTACTTCCAATCCTATCAGAGACATTGAATTCACAGAGTACACATCCAAATGTTGAAAGATTGTTACTTTCTCATGAATTTAGTAAAGCTTCAAAGAATTATAAAGAAATAACAGTGAAAAAACTAGAAATCCCACCTTTTTAGCTCGCTCCTGGCCGATAACAAATTTATCGAGCCCCTTGCATATCTCCTTAGGCGTAGGCAAATCCTTCCCCAAGTTAGCACCGCCCCAACCCTCCTTCTCCCCAGATCCACCTCCACCTCCACTTCCTCCACCCACGCCAACAGGCCCTGTCACACGAACCACGTTCATCCCCGGCGGAAACGGCGGCCCCGGAGGAGTGTGCACAGCCATCACACTACCACTCCGAGACGGAATCCCCGGCATCGGGGGCCAATTCTCTGGCGGTTCCCCGTCATACGACTGCCTCAACGTCTCCCAAAACGAGGCCCCGATCCGATTCTCCTGCTCGCTCTCATCACTACGACCACGAACCCGCCCAATCTCCACGAAACTTCCCTGTAGGGGCACGAGCTTGTTCGGCCGGAAGTAGAAAGCGCTGCGGCACGCCGGACAGAGGTTCAACGCCTGGTAACCCCCTCGATCGCCGCCGCCGATGGAGGTGGGCTGCCGGTTCGAGAAGAGCACCTCCATATGCTTGGAGCACCTCGGGCAGTGCACCTCCGCTCGGATCCTCCTCGTTTGGAACTCGTCCGAGGTCCCACCGTCCCATTTGTGGCGTTCCTGCTGATGCCGATGAGGGACGGAGACCAGCGGGTAAGCGTGCGCCAGAGGAGCCCGCTGCGAGAAACCCCTCGCCGGCTGTGCGCCGGCCACGGCGGCCGCCCGCCTGGCGGCGTCGCCCAGCTTGCGCCACCGGATAATACCAGCCATGATGAAACCGAGAAGAGTGAACTTGGGGATCTGAGTGCTCAGCTCTTTGTTTCCATTTTTTATGGATAATTATACATTTTAACCCCTGACTTATTGAAAGTTAGTTAACACTCCTTTGGACAAGGGTTTGGAAATAATTATTTTCCAAATGAAGGGGTAAAAGGGAATTTAACGAGGTGGAGAAGGTGGAATGATGTTTTAAGTCGTAGGATTTGGTGGGTTTCTTTTGTCTTTAACGAGATTTAGTGTGTTAATGACCGTTGGATTTGGAGATTAATGGTGTGATGAGGTGGATTAGAGGTTTTTAATTTGGCACCAAACTAAAAAAAATTGAACTATTTTGGATGTGCTTGGTTTGACTTTAGAGTGTTTTTTTAAAAAAAATAAATTTTTAAAATATTTAATTAACCTCCAAATATTGTAATCATCTTAGTTTAGGGGAGTTCATTTCACTCAGAGTGAGGAGGGAGTCAATCAGTCACCAAAATATGTTGAATTCCTGTGATTTAGTTGTTTTTGTTTTGAAATAAGTACCAATTCTCCCCTTCAACTCTTCTCATATTTTAACTTAAAAATCTTTTTTGATTTTTCTATCACTAAAGTGAGTGAAATAGACTTCATCACGCTCACTTTAGCTCACTTTGATTTCTATATTTTCACTTAAGGAAAATAAAAGATAATTATCTATAGGTCCTATTCATTCACTGTTTATCTTTTTTAAAACCACACCCGAAACACTATTTATCCTAAGCCCCCCTAAAGACCCTAGGGGGAAGATGGAGGTCCTTGGGGAGGAACCTATAGGGAATAAGTTCACTATTGGGGGAGTGATAATTCATTAACTATAAAAATAAATATTTTTCCCAATTTTTAATCACTTCGAGGAAGGCTGCGTATTCTTTCACTTTAGACTGTCCACACTCACTTGTGTAAAATTAATAACATTATTATATTTATAAAAAAAATAATTCTAAAACTTTGATTGATATTCATTTAACTTCAAAATATATTAGATCGTTTTAGGTAATTTTAATAATTTTTATTTTTTATATTAAAATAATAAAGTGAGTTGATGGGAGGAGAATAGAAGCAAATTTTTAATATATTCAGGAATATATAAACTCTTACAATATTTTTGAAATAAAATAGACTACTAAAAATACTTAGAGAGACATACAGACAAAAGAAACCCAATAACCACATCCATTTATCAAATGAAAAGAAAATATATTTGTGTTAGCTTAACAAAAATTTGAGGAAAAAAACATAAATCCTCTAAATGATATATTTAATAGATTTTTTTAATGCAAACTAATTAGTTTCATAAAACCCATTTATAAATTAAAAAATATACAATAAAATTTTTATAAATTAATAATCTCAGTAAATAATATTTTTGCCCAACCCTAATTTGGGGCCAACATGGTAAATTAAAAAGACTAAATTTATAAGATAATACATTTAGAAGAAAAAAAAATACATAGGTCCCATTTGTTATATAAATTAATAATCTCCTTATACATGATTGGATTATGAGGTTTTGTAAAATATGACTTCAATATTACTTGTTTCTTCTCGAAATTGATGTCTCATTGGATCTCATCTCTAATTTTTCTTAATGCATTAAGAATTTATAATATAGTTTTTCATATTGTAAGAGAAAACTATGCAATGTCAGTGTTGCTTTGAGTGCATCTTTGCGCGGAACATGCTCTAGTGCGGACCTATCATCTTCAACTTCATCTTTTTGTCATTTTTCATGATATTTTCAATAAGTTGTTCATTACTCAACAGTTCTGAAGTTACCTCATTTTCTCCTAGGTAGTTCAAAAGGTACTCAACACCCATTATATCATGATAGTTCAATTACTTGATTAGAATATGCAATTGTTGAACGACACCAATATCTGAGTGTTGATCCAAATTTTCTAAAGCGATATTATCCATAGACCTAATTTTACAATGTCTAAAACAATTTATGAAAGTTCCACCGGGGTGTTAGGGTGTGGTTTTAAGATAGTCAACTCTCAAAGAATACACAAGCGCACACACAACCAAACAATGAAAAACAACAAGAGATGAGACAACAAGATTGGTAACCCAGTTTGGCTAACAAGCCTAGGTCTGGGGGGCTAAACCCAGAGAAGAACAATCCACTAAAAGAGGAGGAAAAGAATGAGTATAACTCCCTGTCACTCACTCGCTCAACTCACAAAAGCCACCCACTCTAGATTGACAGATGACCACTATCACCCTACACCAAAGGGGACTCTCCGGTGGTTCATCCTAAATCCTCAGAGTTGGGTATTATGTAGACTTCTCCCGAGCCTAAGAATATTACATTCCTCTTTAGATCTCTGAAATCTTCGCGACAGTTAATTTGGACACCCATTGCAAATCCTATCATAACTGATCTTGCAACGTGGCCCAAACTACTGAATTGACTAAGATTGCATCTTGCTTTGCACTACGACCTCAAGACCCTCCAATCCTCCCTGTTGTTTAAGTTGAACTCCATCGGATCCTCCCTATCACGACCACTGCAACTGGCTGGACCCCTCTTTATCAAGTTCATAGTCCTTCAAAGTTGCACCACACCATGGTGCGTGAACCATCTTCAAGGCTTCTTGATCAAATCAGATCTCCATTCATCCTGATTTGATTCTTCAGTATCATCCCTGATTTGATCTCAATCAAATCAACTCTTCAATCGCGCTCTTCAATCAGCTTCCTTCCATGTATGGTTGATTCCTCAATCATCTCTTCTCCTTTTCATTCAACATGAGTTGTAGTCACCACTTTCCATATAGCACAACTTGCTAGCTTTTCTGCACCATATCTTTCCAAGAGTAGCTTCTTGCCAACCATATCCTTGCACCGCCAATTGAAAACTTTAATCTTCATGCAGAATCTCCACTGTTGTGATTTCCATGCTTTGACTTCATGTTGCCTTGTTAACTTCTTTGCTATGCACGTCACACCTTGAGCTTGTGTCAAATATTACCAATCAAAGTGCATTTGGACTAACAATTTACAATTGTATAAGCTTCAACATTTGTTGTCCAAGCTGGGATTGTAAGATTTATCACATCTAAAACAAGTATCTTCTCTAGATTTGGGATTCCAATTTCATAACCCTTCAAAAGATTTCGATAAAATCGAAGATGATAATGAATCTTTTTCTTTTTTTTTAATAAGTGGATAAACCATAGTATTTATTAATAATGATATGGAAATTCATTACAGGTAATCTCAACCAAGATTGACAAAAAGATACATAAATTGAGACAATGCCACATTCTTGGTCAAGTTGTTGTTGCTTCAGGTGCTCACTTGTTCTGCAGTCTCGTCCTTAAAGGCTTCAACGACAATGAATCTTAAAAGCTCATATGATCCCCGCATCACAAGGCTGAATCTTTGATGTTGTGTTGGGTGGCAAGAAAAACAATTCAATGTTTTTCAAACCTTTAATAGTTTTTGGATGAGCAAAACAATTATCAATAAGCTAGAGTACTTTTCTAGCTTTCATTTTTCTATCAAATTGTCAAACATATTCTTGGAATAAAATCTCAGTCATCCATACTCGTTTGTTGGCATGATACTTGCAATTCATGACAACAAATAATAATTGTGAGTCTTTCCTTGTCATGTTTCTCACCTTCAAGTTGCTTTGTTGTAAGAGAGTAATCCGGTTGTAGCCTATAAAGCAATCGCGTTTCATCCATATTGAAAACATATTTCATGGGAAATTGATCCAGCTTCTCTCGTATGGACTGCAAATTGCTCTCTATGTGCTCCATATCAACTATGCTTTCTCTAAAACATATCAACTATGCTTTCTCTAAAACAATGATATATTTTGATGTCATGACTTTATTTGAAGAGCTCAAGCCAACCTTGAGGAAAATGAAAGGAGTGATGCTATACATTACGAAGAAATCACACGAAAACACCACATGAAACAGTTGATAAGACCTTAAGATCAGCACCCCACCCATCCTGAGATCCAATCAACGGATTCGTGTTGGCAATTCGTGTGACTTCTTCATGACGTTTTGCATTTCTCATTCTGGAGTATCTACATGGTACATCTTTTTTAGAAACTCCCTTGCATTCTTTGTGATTAGCTCTATGGTCATATTCATACGTTATTGGAATTGAACAAACCACTCATAAAATACTTTCTCCAACTCTGGGAATTTTGCAGTTTATGTCGTTTGACATCACCTTTTACAATATTGGTTGATAGATATTCTGAAGATCTTTTGATCGTATTGGATATTATTGCTTCGTTAATTTGTGAGCCAAACTTCCCCAGCACTCATTGTTCCAATTGTTTTTTTGTGGAAATTTTTTTTATTGTACTCATACAATGCTCTACATATTTCATTCGATTTCTTTACACCTTTTAGATGGGAAAGTCATTGCTTGTAACGTTCCAAGTTTTTTTATAGCTATTTTTACAATTAATGTTCATGACTTTTATTTAATAAGGCTACAAATTAACATGTTTTGAGACCATAAAAATTTAATGTAAAACTAATTTTAGTTTGTTGGAAAAACGAATAAATCCATGTGTTCTATTTAATAATACTATAATTTGTTTTAAGACCATAAAATTAAATTTTATTTTGTTGGAAATGAATAAATCAATGACTTAGGACTAATTAATTTATTTTGGGACCATAAAAATTTAATAAAATAATTTTTTTTACTAAACAATACACTTGATAAAAGTTTAATAAAGAATATATTGATAAATTAGTTTTTTTTAATTAATTAATATATAAATTAATCATTTATCGATTAATTAATAAAATTTGTTGGAAAGACTCCTCCCCGCCTCGTTCCCTTATAAATAGTCCTCCGAAGCCCTTCTTCCCCATGGCTCCCATCTCGCTGAAGGGCCTCTCTACCCCTTCCCAAACCCTAACACTCCCAGCGCCTCTTCTACAATGCGTTGATGAACACCCTCGCATGCACTTCGGAGCTTCACGGATCCTATGCTTCGAGGAAGTCGATGGCGGGAGGTGTAGTTCTCGGGATGACATTGATGTGAGTTCTGTTCTTTGATCTCTGGTGGAATAGATTAGTAACTAAATATGATAAGTTTCTTTGTTTTTTTGTTCGATTTTAGCTTCTTTTGCTCTCAAATCGCAAACAGTGGTTCTTTTTCTCTTCAAAAATTTTGGCTAGAAATTTCCATTGCTGTTATGAAAAATTTCCTTGATATCTTTCTTGCTGGAAAATTACATGTATCTCAGACTCATTAGGGCCATTCCCATTGGCAATGTTTGATATGAAATCTGATTTTTCAAAAAAAAAAAAAAAAAAGATTGTTTTTCTTTCTTGCTTTCTTTTTTTAATGCAGGATTTAGTCACATTCTTTAGTTCAAATATCACCCCTTCATAGGTTATATGCGTGACATGGATAGCTCCGGAAGTTTATTTGATGTGAACTTGATTCAAAGTTAGTTAAGGAATTGTCTGAAATGTTTATATTCAAAGCTGTAGCTAATCATCTGAACATGCTTCACAGTATTTGCACTCAATTTCTCAAGAAGAATTATCATTGTAGTTAGAGAACCAAACAGTGATAATTCTTCTGGAGTGAGGGTTAAGTTCAGTTGGAGAACAGAGCACCTTCAGGCGCAGCTATCATAAACTTGATTTTAAAGGTGTAATTACTTTGGATATATAGCTTTTTTCAGGTCTTTTCCCTTCCATATCCTGATTAAAAAAATCTATGGTTGCATAAGTGGTAGAAATTAAAGAGGGAACAAGATGCTTAGTCATGGCTACAGTTTAAATTGTCAATGAATATATATGGTTTGTAGTTCAGCTTTATGTTGTTTTTGCTTCTTGACAGTGTATATGTCTTCTATTCAACAACTCAGTGATGTTGCCCTAAATTTTATAACTGGCAATTGGTGGTCATTCACTACTTTATTTATTTTTAAATACTTTATTATTTTTTCTCTTAATTCAAAGTATTTGTTAAAATAGCTCAGCATCCTCCAAATGATAACTAGGCATAATGAGTTCCAAAACAGTTTTTGAAAGGTTGTTTTTCCCCATAAAGACCAAAAGGAAGCAAACTGTATGATCATAGAGGCCAAAACTTTGGTTTCAACAAAGGCCGTTTTGCTCTACATAAATAGACTGTAAAGCAAAATGGCCACAAAGACCAACCCCAATACTCTGGAGCAAAATGGTGTTTCAAAGGTCATTTTGCTCCACTGGACCAAAAAAACATTTTTTGGAGCCCACTATCCCTAGTCATCATCCAGAGTATGCTGACTAGACATCCCATGAGTCCATGACCATTTTGACAAATACTTTGGGCCCTGAGGTTAAAAAAATATAAAATATTCAAAATAAATAAAGTAAAAAAAAAAAAAAAAATTGGCCTATCTTTTTTTCCTTCCTCTAATATGGGTATTCTTTCTGCTTGTATCAACAGTCATACCATCTTGTTTTGTATCTATCACTTGTGTTTTTTAAAAGTCAGATAAGTCCGCTCGTTTCTTATGAGTTCACACTTGAATTTTCTGGTTAAATCTATTGTATTGAACAGTCTAATCTTTCGATAGTCAGGCTTACGGTAGCGCCCTTCCCTTAGACTGGTAACCGCAGTCTCTAAATTTGCCTCTGCTGCTTACTATATTCATTACTGTGGTTCTAAGTCAGTTTTTCCCACATGCAATCCTTGTTATTGCATTTGCCCCGCCATATAGTTTTTTGGTCTTCATGTACTTAACTTTCCAGCTCAAAAATATTCTTCAATATTTATCAAAAAAAAAATATTCTTCAATAGTTTATACATCTTAAAAAGATGGCATAGCAAACTGCTAGTTGTTTTTGTTTATGTATTGATACCTTTGTGCAATAAAACCTTTAGAAGCACAGTTCTTTTATGATTATATGCTGTCTCTTTCTACCATTATACCATATTTGTGTATTGCCCGTTATACCATTTGTTTCCTGTTTGAATATGTTGATTTTGATTCACAACCATGCTACACTTTCGTATATTATACCATGATATGATAATCCATGAAGTATTTCTCAGCTCCTATCTCCTTTGTCCATCCACATTTCCTTTCTGTAAAATGGCCAACAGACATTTGTTCCCTTTAGAGACCAGCGAACCTTCCCATCAATTATCTTTTATTTTCTGCTCAGATTTGCCATGTACCTAATGTTCTGTTCTGCAGACTAATGCAAATATCCAAATTAGTTATACTTTGATATCTACCATTTTGTCCTTGTTCTTGTTCAGGACATGTTCGTTCACTGAAGGAAATTCAAATGAAAATACATTCAATGTTTAATGGTCAAATTGCACACCCATTGTTCTAGCCTTATAGGTGTGCTGCTACCCAACCCTAGGCTTTGCTTTGGGCATTTTAAATTATTATGATGCAGATATTGGATGTTTGATAGGTCCTATATTTGGGGATTCATTTGAAGAGCCTGCTCCATTTCTTGCCATAGAGCCCTTGTTTCACTTAACAATACATATCATTCAAGTGAGCTCTAAGTAAAGCTGTCTCGTCTGACTGTTATTGTGTTGGTGCAAATTGAATCAATCAACATGCTATGAAATGCTGAATCAGCAGCAATACCTTCTTTCATAAATAGTTGTCACTTTGCTTATTCTACCTTCTATCTGCTATTTGTTACAATTCAGGAGGTATAATTGCTGTAGATTATAGTATACTTATTTCCAGTTTCATCTGATGACAACATTAAAGGTATGTTATTACTCATAATCCTTCTAAGGGGAAATATCTTCGCATTGCTCAAGGTTCGAACAAAATCTGATGGTATATTCATAGCAGCTTCCCACGCGTGTTGTAGTCCATCAAATCAATTCAACCTGGACACTCTTTGTTCTCTTAAGGTATATAGATTTCTTGGTTATTGCAGGCTTATGTGCTTCTGCATTCCATTTGATCATCAAATGTGAATGGGTCATTGAGGACACTTAGATTATGGACTCCCCATCCAATTGTATAATTGCAAGATTCAGGGGCTCGGAGACTTATTTTCTACATTCCTATGATATAGAGGAATCATTTTCAGCCCAATCATTAGATATGAAGGAATCCCCATCTGATTGTATAATTCAAAGAATCAAGGTCTTGGAGGCTCATATTTTTCCTATGACATGTTTATATCTTCCTATGGAGAATGCAAGAAAAGGCAACAGAGCATGTGACTTTTGGCAAGCTTCTGATTTTCTTTAAGTTTCTATGACAATACAAGAAGGTAAAACAAATTGTGGTGTAAGTGACAACCATATAAGCAAAAGTGAAAGACTGAAATTACTTATCTACAGCAGTAAGATTTTAGTTTCATGAATCTATCAAGGACTTCCACGTCATATTTTGCAATTGGAGTGCAAGTGAAAGAGTGAAACCAGCAGCCTTTTAGGACATCTTACAGGACTATTAAGTTACAATCAAGTTGAGCTATTCATACGCTATTTTACGTACATGCTACATCCACACAGTTGTCATGCTTATCTTTTCTCCTTGAGAGAAGTGGCAGAGTTTTTTTATCAGTATGATCAGATAACTTGATATATAAAGTATCTTTGCAGTCTGACCAGTATTCGGATGATTAATGTCAGCAGTTGACTATTTCCTCATATTTTCAAGCCATTTGAATTGGCTGATGGGGTTTGTAGTCCATGCCCATCTGGCTTTGCTTTGGTTATCATTTTGTTTCCAGTTGATGTTGAATATCTTGTTTGTGGTGGCCTCCATTTCATTTTTATGAAAAATATACTATGCATATAAGGTTTCTAAGAAGGCTGTGGAAATTCAACCTTCAAAAATGTATTATTCATTATCACACTCCCTCTTAAAAGATAAGATGTTGAGAGTTCAAACCATACCTGAAACATGGTAAAGTGGTTTGTCCACATTTATTAAAAAAAAAAAATGCATTCTTCATTTTTGAGGATCAACAGATTGCATATGCTAGATCCATCTGAAGTAGTGTAGTAGTGCTATTATGAAGATATTCTGAAACCTCTTCATCAATCAGTTAATTGTCCTTCTGTTTTGTCTTGTTCGTATCATTCTATCTGTCTATCATGGTTCACGTACAGTCTTGCTTGATTTTACAGCTGCATCAGCCATTTTCATTGCAATAATTTTTATATTTGCAGAAGATCACCTGATATTAGATTGACTGCCATACTAGAAGGTGATGATTCATGAATCGAGTTTTGAGTGGAATATCCGTAAGATAAATTGTATTTATTATCTTTGTGCCTTGGAATTCTGTTACATTATTTAAAGAGCAATTGAAATGCATGTATATGACTTTCTAGATGGATTTCTTGTGAGTTGCAAGTGTAAAAATGCCTTTTGTTGTATATATGTCCGCACAAGGCATCCCATTTTGATGTTATACCAAACATTCTCAGCTAATAAACTTCATACTATAATTTTTTTTTTATTAAATGTGGACAAGCCATTAGAAGTACATCATAGGCATGATTTGAACCCCAACCTCTCCTTGTAAGAGGAAATGGGCTAGCCAACTTTCACAACTTCGTATTATAACTATCCCAGAGCTTTTAGTGTTTTATTATCCTGACTTAAAAACCCCATATAAATCAACTGGATAACTTTTACTCTTGTATGCCAGAAATGGAACAATGAACTGATACTCTATTTGCTTCTTTCAGAAGATCACTTGCATTTCATCTCCTACATTCTTTTAGCACAATAATTTGGAGGGACGACTATTCTGCATCAATTCCTGCTATTATTTGCTGTTTCAGTTTGCTGTGGCCTACCACTTGATGATCAATCTCTATATTCTAAAATGCTTGAGGCTATCGTGTGCTATATAGCCTGTAGAGAATTCTTGATACAAACTTCTTGACACCACCGACTGTTCATTGCTCTGCTCATTACCCCAGATCATACTAGAATTCTTCTGGTTGGGTATCAATCTTCTATCTTTACCTCTCCTTTCTATCATTCTTCATTGAAAGACTGATTTCAGAGCAATGAAGCCTGTTAATGACTTGATTGAGTGAGCTCATGAATTGTCTGAATTGTTGTCTCTATGCTAGGTACAATGCTGCTGTCATGCAAATCAAAACATATCTGGTGTTTATATGATTCCTCTTCCCTTTTCTCTTTTAAATCTCTTTGGCCCTCTCACCTCTTTTTTTTTTTTTTTCTGAAACTTGATAGGTGAGAAGGTGAACATGCATGAAGAATTGCTGGCAATCTTAGCCTCAATCATGTCAACCTTCAGAACATCAGGCAGGCCTCTCTCTCTCTCTCTCTCTTTATATTCTGGTGAGGGCCGACCAGTTAAGTAAAACTGGAACAAGTTTGTCTTGAAAATGTTTGGGGTCCACATGTGCAGGTTCAGATAGAAATGGCATGGGTTTCTGTGGAGGGGATTCAGACCTGGCCCATTATCCAGCTCCATCTCCCAGGTCCGTAGCCACTCACAATTTTCAATGAACTTTGTGAATTTTTGAATCAGAACCCCATGAATGTTTGTGTTATCATCCTCTCCTCATTGTGACATTAGATTTAGAAGTTTGCACCTACCTGTTTTGAAGGATTTCTTATCCACACTGCAAGCTTATGTTTTCTTGTTAAGAGTGCAATGGATTAGGAATTAGATGAGTCCTTCAAGTTTTCACTTCTTTTCATACCTGCAAAAAATAATAATAAAATAATCTTGTTGAAAAGGAAAACAAAAAATACAAGTGAAAGGAAACTCTAATTTGCAAGTGGAATAGTGTAACTTAATGCACTTCAACTCTTTCTCTCTAGTGGACCAAGGTATAATAAATAGGCAGTCTTTAAGACAAATCTCATATCTATTGTGCTATAAACTTGCATTCAATTCTAGACTTTTACCTTTCACTACACTTCATAACTATGGTATGTAGTTTTCAATATGGCTATAAAAAAGTAATTGGTTTATAACTGACAATTAGTGCATAGAGATTAATCAAACATGGTTTTTTGTAGTAGTTAAAGGTAAATTAGTTTATGGATTGGAATGTACTTAGTGTTGTGTAAAAGAGAAACTAGAAGATTGTACACAGTTTCTAAAGAAAGCATGCTTTTCCCTCAATCAAGCAAGCTTAGGCCAAATGCAGGCGTGTTGTGCTTACATCCTTGTCATCACTTCCCTTATGATCACCATGATGCGTATCTAGCTATTTTCTATTGCAAAATGAATAGAAGATCCACATATTCAATATTTACAGAAATAAAATTTAAAAATTATTTTGATTTCATGGCTAATTTACTGCTATTTTGTATTCATAGTCTAACAACAATTATACATGATAAAAAATAAAAATAAAATCTCTATCATGTTTTGTTTGACTACGGTTATTTCATTCATTCATTTTGAGAGCCTCAAAATTCAATGGTACCAAAATAATTTGAAATTGTATGAATTTTGGTTTAGAGCGAAACTCAAAGTCGAACCAAACCAACAATTAACAACAAAAATCTAAGGATCAAAGCCTTGAAACATTCTAGTGATCATCAATAATCAGTGCAAATAGAAAACTTAAGACACAATCAGTGATGAACTGGTTCGATTGCTACACTGGATAAGAAGTCGTTAATTAAGAACAGTAGAGAAATCAGCTAGACAATGACGCCATCCCTCCTCCCAAAGTATGGAGAGATCTAGGACCAACCCAACAAAAAAACAGACTTCAAAACAACAACACAAAGGTCAGAGAGCCACACTCATTCTAATCACTCAAGCAATGGAGGATGATGATGTGGAGGAGAAGAAGAAGTAGAAGGAAGAGGATAGGGAGAAGTGTCATCATTATTACAATTAATCTTCTTAGCTAAGTTGTGCTTGTTGTTGTGCATCCAAACCTTGAGAACTCTCCTCTTGACACCAATCTCTTGGCAGAAGCTCTGCACAACACTCTCCTCCTGCTTCTGCAACCTCCATCCAACCTGGTTAGCAAAGGCCAGCATCTTCTCCTTCTGTTCAGGAGTGAACTTAGTCCTAAACCTCTTCTTCATGGTCATGGAAGGTCTATGCATCATCTCATGGTCAGATTCTGAGGTCTGGATGGCACCAAGTGGCATGATCATCTGATGATGTTGTGAGATGAGAACTCCCTTGCGTGGTTTGTTGTAATTGTGGTAGCAGTAGTGATCAACACAGGAGGAGGATTCATGGCCTTCAAGCTCTTTTCTATGGAAGTTTCTATGGCAGTTGCATGCTGAGCATTTGAGGGCTTCAAGACTACCTTCTTCTCCACTTGGCATGAACTCTCCACAGCCATCAGTGGCATTGCCTCCAATGGAGGCTGCATGGTTCTTCAAACACTCTTTGTACTTCACTGTGAGACTACTCTTCTTGATGTTGATGTTGTTGTTATTGTTGTTGTTGTTGTTGTTGCTGTAGGGATGGAGGAGGAGTGGAGGAGCTGTTGTGGCTGCTGTTGTGTCTTGGATGATGGTGCTTAGAGGGATGGGAATGTGATCTTCTTCATCACCAGAAAGATCCATGGTATTCTGAGGTATGATTCTTAGAAGCTAGCTCACTGAATCACTAGTATGCAAACAGTTTGTTTTGTTGGTGTGGGAGACTACAACATGAACTGTTTAAAACATGTAAGAAGACAACAATGGCAGAAACAGCAAACTAATACCACCTACAATGCAAAGACCTCTCTCTCCCCCTCTCTTTCTAGACCTCTTGAAAGAGAGAGATAGAGAACATACTACATGTAATGGATGATAGAGAGAATGAAAGGTAGAAGGGTTTTGGAGGGTTGTGATAGAAAAAAAATAGATAAAGTGTGGGGTGTTTGCAACTTTGCTTTGCTTGCACTATCAGGCATCAAGCTTAGAAACACAGATGGAGAGAGATGAGAGAAAGAGAAGGCAGTGGTGTCAGAGAAGCAGAGAGAGAGAGAGACCATGTTGGACCCCACCAAAGGAAAGGACACATAACCTTCAACCTTGTTTGATGTTTCAATGGCCCAAAAAGAGAATGGCAAGATTACCAACATAGCCTTAGAACCCTAAAACCTCAAACAAAGTGATCTTAATTTCCTTTGCCTTGTGTTATGTTTTAACTGTCATGGAAGCATATTATTAGTGTAAACCAATAGAAACCTTTGCACATGAGGATTGAGGATTATCATGTCCATTCTCCAATCTCCACTACTATGTTCAGGCATGCTTATAAGCATTTTGAAGTCAAGTGGCAAGGATAGTGCAGTGTGTCTTTCAAACTAGTTTGATTAGGAAGAGAGTGGCATGGTTTTCTTTATAAGGTGTTTGTTTGTTTCATTTTTTTTAGCATGTAGGAGCAATGTAGGTGTAAGGCACATTATATTTCTCATTCTCTAATTTGAAAAATAAAAGCTTGATATATTTATATTACGATAAAAGTGGACAAACCGATAATACATGCGATATGATAGAAGGAGAACATAGAAGCATGGAAAAGAGTAAATTAAAATGAGAAGTAATAAGGGAGGAAAGTTTGAGATACTTGAATATTTCTTAAGATGCATTAATTATTTCATCAACCTTTTCACCAAGAACTTTATTTAAAGTATCTATATTCTTCTAGAGTCATTGTGTCTACCATTAGCTTTCCAAAGTTAATTCTTTTTAATTTTTGGAACAATATCTTTATAACCACATCCACTTTATTCTTCACTATCTGGTCCTTATATTCTTCTTAGGAAGATTGAAAGACACTTTCCACTTTGTCCATAATCTTTTCAATTTTAACAATATTTGAATAGTAACAATGCTTGTCCTATAATGTAAATGCTTATATTAATTAAAGCAAAAACTAAGCACCTCAGGGATTATTCATTTTGATATTTTCCTTTTTATTTAATTTAATATTGAAAAGAAAAGAAAAGATCAGTTCTGATCCAACTTATGTTTGGATTAGGGTTTCTTTTCTGTATTTGACAGAGGCTTGCATATCCATTAAAACTTATCTGATTATAGTGAAATCTTATTTTCTTTTATCATAGTTTTACTCATTTTGGGAATTTTCTATTGTTCATTATTTTCAATCAATTTTGTACGTTTCTTTCGCTTCTGTGTAATATATATATATATATATATATATATATATATATATATATACACACACACACACACACACTTGATTTCTTGGCCAAAGCACAATTCTATCAGCAATCAGTGACAGAGCACCAAGTTTTATCCCTTATATATGTATAATCTGTGGAGATAGATACCTTATCCTCTCCTTGTTTCTCCACACATACCAATGCCCTTTCTAATATCTCTGGAAGCTGATTAATAATAAAAAAAAAACCAACATATCTACTATATGTACCTAAGTTTTATCCAAGTGTTATTACTTGTCTATCATACAAAATTCATTGTCATGAAAGTCACACCACCAGTGGCATAATAAGTCTCTAGCTAGCACAAAGAATCTAAAAAAGCATACATGGCTACATCAATGTGTGTGTAGGATGACCCTAGCTAACAAAAAACACTTAAATTAACTTAGATTAATTAACTAATCTTTAGGGCAAGCACTGTGGTTGCTTATAAGGCAGGAAATAGTAAACTAGAAACAAGATTAAGCTTTGAGAAAGCTTCATCGATCTTTCCTTAAAGACATCCTAAACTGTTTTTCTAATCTCATTTGGAGGTGTTTTGAATCCAAAGAATGTTAAACAAAGATTAAAACTTCAGTTGTAGTTGCTTTTTAGTGGAATTAAAAACTCATTCTTGTATCACTTCTTGGAAAAAGTATTAATTTGTTATGGTGCTTATCAATGTTCTTGTGATTCCCCTCTGCTTTCTACTAACTATATTCAACTTATGAAGAAACAATCTCTTATGTCAACTTAGAAGCATTTAAGAGAACAAGCCTAAGAAACATAGCAAAGTAGCTTTTATATTTTCTAGCTTTTTGGGTTTCTCTTGGCTAGTCAAACATGTGCAAACCCTAAAATGAAAGGCCTGCCATGCAATGATTTTAGCTCACTTCACAAACACTCCTACAAACCCATTTCCTTCTCTGCAGCAAGTAACTCAAGGATGCTTGGTTTTCTTGAACTATAAACTTCTACAAAGTTAGCAATGTTCTTGAAGTACTTATGCTTGGGGAAAGACAACTATAGCTCTACATCAATTAGCTAGACAGGACTTGTAAGATGCCATGCTATCATTCTATTTTACTTTAAACCCATGCACAGGCACAGCATATGAATCCATCTACAGTCCTCTTTCACAGTACCAACTATGGAATATAATGAGTGCAATGTCCAACAATTGTATATATTTTTTCACTTCTGGTCATTTTAGAGACTCAGTTAAATTCATTTAATCATGCAGTTCATTAATTCATGCATGCATGAGTAATTTATTTTTCACAAATGTTGGAAGGTTAGAAATCAAGAAGTGAAAAGTTGCAATGGCCTTATACTTTCATTAGATTGTTTATTTTCATTGTAGACGTTGGTTATGTACTCCTCTTTGACATTAAATTCATCCACAGGTAAAACAATACTACTTAGAGAGGCACATTGAAATCAAACTCATGCATGACTTCACCAACTTTTCTTGATATATATATATATATATGTGTGTGTGTGTGTGTGTGTGTGTGTGTGTATTTATACATAAAGAAATATTGAAGTGGAGAACCTTCTTTCCTTGGACAAGATGAGTACAAAGCTGTTGGTATCTTTTTCAATGGCAACTCATAAGATCTACTACACACTTTATCCTTCTTGTCTTGGAGAATGAGAGCAAAAGATCAGAGAATGGGGATTCCAAGCCTTTAAATTTGTCAATGTCTCTCTCTCTCTCTCTCTCTCTTGAAGACATGAAGATTGATGAAAGGGAGAAAGAAATAGAGATGAATCTTTTATCAGAGAAGAAGGCAGGATGAAGGATGGAGAGTCTATATTGTGTAAATAAAAGACTGTCCACATAGGAGTAATTGGATGACAACAAATGGACAGGACTCTCAGAAATCTAACAATGGTAAGATGTCAAAGTGCTTTTTAACTGTGCTCTTGTCTTGCAAACACAGGCAGGATGGTGACACTGTATTATTACTTTTTTGACCATCTTTGCCATTGTCTTTCAAGGTGGTAGGTGGAGTTGGTGCACTCTATCTCCATGTAGCACCACAACTATAGAGATAGAGGGAGTTTAAAAAAGTTCAAATAAATAAGGGCCCCTTGGATTGGCTTGTGGGAAGTTGAAAATGATTTTTTTTTTTTTTTTTACAACTTAAGAATTTTTGTGGGATTTATATGTGTTTGGATAAGTTTTTAAAATGAGAAGCTAAGGAGTTGTTAAAGAAAAGAGAAAATTAGGTTTTTTTTTTTCCAGAAGCTGTGGGTACTTTTTTGAGAAAGAATTTTGGGATTTTTCAATTACAAACATACTTTTATGCAAATTAAAGAATAATTTTTTAAATCTTACCTAATATCAGGTGAAGTTTGGGAGATGTCATTATTATTGATGTTAAATATAATTATTATTAATTATAAAAATACTCTTTTTATGTGAATGTAGTTATTGTTAATGTTAAATATGATTGTTCTCATTGTTATTATTATTATTATTATTATTTATTGAGTGTTTATTTTAGTAATTTGTCATTAAAATAGTCTTTTTAGGAATGAAACAACATCCTAACTATAAAAACACTTCTAATAAATACACCCAAATACAAATAATCAGAAATCTTTAATTTACCATAAAAAAAGTTATTATAAAAAAAATACTTTTATCAAACATGAAAAAAAATCCCATAAATCAATCCAACGGGGCTCTAAATATATATTTATGGTATATTTATATTATTAAATATAAAAAATATCCTGCCCAAACTTATGATGAAAAAAGTGAAATTAAACCGGATGATTTTAAAAAATAATAATTTTTTTTATTTAAAACCATATTTTTCATTAAATGACTAAAGAAATAGAGAAGTGAGAGAGATATGGGTGGCGACTGGCGAGTGATCCAAGGAGGGCGCACGCCGCATGGAACGCCTTGTCCACTACGCGACAAAATCCACATCGAACCCGATGCCGAAGAGTGGGTCCCACCGGACCGAGGTCCAGTCGCACTCAGGCCTGTGGAGGCCCACACTAACAGTGAAAGCGCACGGTGGAGGCCCAGGGCGGGCCCACTATGGTGACATCAGCGATACGGTGTATTGTCCCGCGGGACTCGGTTACCGACGTTTATGGTCCCGAGGCCCCAGCCTTTCAGGTGGGGCCACGTGCCAGTTCCCTGCTGGCTGCTCTTTTTCCCGGGAACAGGACTTCACAAGGCGTGCAGCGTGTGGGCCCCCACCCCCACCCTCACATCACCGGGTTATGTGGGACCAGGTGGCTTCCAGAACAGACTCGTGGTCGTGGACTCATTTTAACTTGGGCTTTGGGCCTTTACAGTAGTCAACTCAACTGTTCTTTTAATTTCAAATATTTTTTTTATTATTATTTGTAGCATTTATTTTATATCTAATATATTTATTGATTAAATCAATAAATAGTTAATAAACACTAGACTCTGATATGCAAACATATGTACAATATGGGGCGTCCACTTGCCCCAAAAACTGATACTTCGGATAAGGGGCGTTAAACATAAGCGCAAGTGTGCGGGGAAGTGGGAAGTGATCCGGTAAACTGGCGTTCTTTCAGCGTAAAGTGGCGGCAGTAGAACGGATTGAAGTGGTCGAACTTCACATTTTGTCTTAAGGCCACGGTATAAAATGCACCGGAAGTGGTAGGAAGTCTTTGGAAGTGGGTTATTATTATTATTATTTTTATCATTATTATAATCATTATTATTATTATTATCATTATCATTATTATTATGATTATTATGATTATTATGATTATTTTGATTATTATTATTATTATTATCATTATTATCATTATTATAATCATTATTATTATTATTATTATTATTATCATTATTATTATGATTATTATCATTATCATTATTATTATGATTATTATTATTATTATTATTATTATTATTATTATTATTATTATCATTATTATTATCATTATTATTATTATCATTATCATTATTATTATGATTATTATGATTATTATTATTATTTTGATTATTATTATTATTATTATCATTATTATTATTATTATTATTATTATTATTATTATTATCATTATCATTATCATCATTATTATTATTATTAGTATTATTATTATTATTATTATTAATATCATTATCATTATTATTATGATTATTATTATTATTATAATTATTATTATCATTATTATCATTATTATTTTTTTTATTTTTATTATAATTATTATAAAAGCGTTTGGGTGGCATGCCTCACTTCGGTGGAAATGAACAGGAAGTCTTTCAGCTTATTTTAGCAGGACTTAAAACCAGACTTACTTGCACTTTCCCCAAGTGAGCAAATGGATTGAAAATATCAATTCCTGGAAGGGACCAAAGTGACAGAAAAAATAGACCCATGATGTTATTTTAAGTGTAAATAGTGATTGTTGGAAGGATTGGTTTTTTCACTTTGGTTTTTTTTAAAAAAAAATTGGGCTTTTATACCAAGATCATTTTATTTACTTCAGTCCAAAATCAACTCTCTAATTAATTTTGATAAAAATCACACTTCGATAGAAATAGTCCAAGTGAAACTTCCGCTTAAAAAAACACATATAGCAGTGGCAGTGGGGAAGTATCACTTACTCACTTTAACCACTCACTCACCCCTAAAAACACTCCCTATAAATACATTAGATTAAGATTTCTACTGAAGTATCCCTCTGTGATTATTGTATATATTATATAATCAACAATTCTTTCCACTTATCAATTATCACCTGCTTAAATTTCACATAATTAAAAAAAAATCACAAAATCATTACAAGAGACATAAATTAAACACTTTAAACTTATTTTTCCATATTTATTTTAATTTCTAAAGTACAATAACTTTATAAATATAGATATTTTTAAAAAAAACAAAACTTTCAACTTTATTAGTTCCATCAAATTATATAAAAAAAATATTCAACTGAATGAACTCTAATCAACAAAACAAAGAAACGAGAAGGCAATATATTTATTTATGTCAACATTTTATTAGAGTTCAATTGCACACACTCACTCAGCTGATCATATTACATCACACAAAACATCATCATCTCAACTCCTCAGAGTTCAAGTGCAAACATAGGAAGGAAATTAAGAAAACAACATCATCTCAACTCCTCAGAGTTCCACCCTCCTCTTGCTCTCTTCCTTCTGATTCTCACTATCACCGGCTATCCCAATGTTTACAACCTTCGGCCCCTTGATCTTCTCCGGTGCCAGCTTCTTCAGCGTCACATTGAGCACGCCGTCTACGAGCTTGGCCGAGATGGACTCCAGATCCACGTTTTCAGGCAGCCTGAACTGGCGCCAGAACCGGCCGTGAACCCTCTCGACGCAGTGCCAGTGATCATCCTCCTTCTCTTCTTCCCTCTTTCTCTCTCCGCTGATTCTTAGCACTCTGTTTTCCAACAATTCAATCTTTATTTCATCCTTCTTTAGCCCTGCATTCATCATGTGATGTGATCAATTGAGATATGTTTTGATAATCTCTCAATCAAACATTCGTATGGATATTTTAGATACCTGGAACGTCGATGGTGATCTGATGGGAATCGGGGGTCTCTTTCCAGTCGGCGCGGGCCGGCGAGACGGCGAGGACGTCGTCGCGGTCGAGGCCGAAGGGGATGTGCTCGAGGATGCGGAAAGGATCCGGGAAGCGGTCGGAGAGAAGGTTTTCGTGGTGCCGGTGGTCGAGGAAGGGGAGGAGCGCAGCGGACGCCGGCGCGGCGAGGGTTAGCAGTAGAGCGACGATGGCGAGGATGCCGCCGAATGCCTTCATTGATGGAGATCGATCTCTTCGTCTTCTTCGTTGGAGTGAGGAGAAGCGAAGAATGGGGTGAGGTTTTTATAAGAGATCGTTGAGTAGCTTCGGATGAGGACGAGAAGGTTCGAGCTTGGGAGGGAAGGATGGAGAAGTTGCGGGAGTTCCAGAGGTTTCGCGTGGTGTTTGGAGGGATTATTCCATCATCGGACTGCACGAATCACGAGGCTTATCTTATGCACACACAATGTCCTTTTTCAATTGCTTTAATTAATGTACTTAAATGATTTTTGACACTTTTTTTTTTGGTAATATGAGCGGAAAGCAGCAGACATGAGGGCAAGGCCCACACATATATAAGCTTTTGAACCATCCACCACAATCATTGCTCACACTTCTAAAAATGTGCCATCATCCGCAAACTTGAGATCTCTTGATCATTGGAATTCTTGCAAGGACCGAGATATCAATAAATCACTTGATCGTTGGTTTGACATTTTATTTTTTACTCGCGGTAATGTTTCCTTCAGAAAATAATCTCATATAGATTCTGTCTCCATGTCCTTCTGTCAAAAGTAAAATCTGACTCAATATCTAATATACAAAGATCTTTAGGCATTATTTTTCTTTATGTAATCCTAAATCTATTTTTACCCTTCTTAACTTCTATTACTAAATTATCACATCCCAAAACAAATTAACTACCTAATTAATGGGTAAATTTTAAAAAAAAACTATGTGATTTCACCAATTTGTAAAATAAGAAATGTTATTTTTTTTTTTCGTTTTAAAACTTATGGTTTCAATAGTTAACAAAAAAAAAAATATGTGGTTTTACAAATTTGCAAAATAGAGACAAATTTTTTTTTTTGTTAAAAATCTTGTGGTTTTCTCCAGCTAACAAAAAATGGAAAATAATCAACGGTGCAAACGGGAGAAAATTGTTATTTGACTTAAAGTAAGGTTAATTGGACAAAAACTTTATGGTTTACCCTTTTCTGAAAATCGGTGAAACCACATGTTCTAAAATGAAAAAAAAAAAAATTCTTTCCCTATTTTGCAAATCGGTGAAACCGCATAGTTTTTTTTTTAAATTTACCCCTAATTAATTAATACACATGTTTGTTTTCGCTGTGATGATTTGAGTGAACAAAATACTTAACAAGAATGTGAGAATTACCATAGTCCACTGATGAATTTTCTCACCAGCTCAGCTCAGATAAGACCACCAGCCTGCAGAAGATGGAAACAGAGTCTTGGGCAGCATGATGTTTAGCACATACACTACAAGATGACATAATTGGGAATGAAATACAGACACTTTTGAAGAAGACACATTGTTAAAAGATGCACTCTGAGGACACAAGTCCAATCAGAGAAAAAGTAAGAGGCACTCTTAAAAGAGCATTACACATTACTGCTCTGCAGCCTTTTTCATGTTCAGAGAAGTAAAAGATTAACATCTTATGTATAGTGATGTATTTTACGGGCCAGAGCATTTGCTTAGCAAGTTGCAGGGACATGATAGGTAGACACTATGATCAAATAAATGCCAGGATTTTCCTCCAGGAAGACCTGCAAAACCTTGTTATTGAACTCAGCACAATTTCTGCAACAACCAAGTTGAATGCACAAGCAGAGCATGTAGTTGGGCGATATGTTTAGTTCCCAAGAACCAAATTCCTGAACTGCATTATGCATTCCAGGGCCTTTTCGAACTCACAACTTTCCAAAGCAATGGTGAAACGACAATAGCTCGGTATGCCTGTCCATGAACCGCTGTTAATGCACAAGCCGGTGGCACGGAAAATAGCCTCCCTGAAATTGGAGTCAGTGAGCTCGGCCTCAAAGCCTTCTATTTTAAGCATTCTTCCGAGATAAGCTGTTGGTTTTGCCACCATCGAGACACCACCACTGCAACCAATAGCATCCCATCCACAGCTCTCGAGTGTCTAAGATATTGTGAACAAAGAGAGAAAGTTATGGAATTTAGAGAGAGTGAGAAGAAAAATGTTTATCTGCTTTGGAAGCTTAGACAATTTGACCCATTTCACAACTGTATGCTGAAAATTGATGTTCATGCCCAGACAAAAATAAAGAACAATGAATTTAGTATTTCTAATTAAAGCCCTGTATATGTCATCAGTTACATTAACATTGCTACAATAAACTATTAACTACTTAGGGCCTGAGTACCAAAACAGAAATCTAGTGGATGATCAATTAAATTTTAGTCAGATTGTGCTTTGGGAAGATTTTAAATTTTAATCAGTTAAATGTGAGTGTTCAATGATTCAATCATGCTGACCACTGTATACAGAAAGCATTGGCGGTCCATACATTTTGAAAATTATTGAGCAGGAAGTTAAAACTTAAAAGAAATGCACACTTAAGACAGAATCAAGAAATCAAACCTTGATTAGCTGATGAGATCGAGTTCTTAGATTCTCCATCTGTTTACTGAAGGCCTCAGAGAAACATTGATCTTTTTGCTCTTTGAGACCAAACAACTTCTTTATAGCATATCTGATTGTGCGGTGTGGCCTGTTCAAGCTTGGGAAGGCATAAAAAGCGTCAACCAAAGATGGTTGGTTCAGTATCAAAAATCCAAACTCAAGCCCTCCAGTCAACAACTCAAATGACAGTCCCCCAATTAAAGACACAGAGAAGGATGAGTTCGCACACTTCACATGGGACAAACTTTGTTGCAGGTCCCATCCAGCCCAACCTTCTTCCCTAAATTCCAATCCAGAAAAAGATGTATCAATCACTACTCTTACTCCCATGTCAGCACAAATGAAAAGTATCTGTTGCATCTCTTTGTTGCTGTAGAGCATGCCGGTTGGGCTCACAGTGGGACCAGAAATATACAGCCAGGGCCTTCTCACTGTCCCCAGCAATTTAACAAGTGCATTTGGAGCAATTTTAAACCCATCTTCCAACTGGGTTGGTATGGTAGCCACATTTGCTTTCATGAACTTCGCTGCAGACACATAATTCCCATTTGTACCGGAGGGGAAAATGAAGGTTCCACCTTCTTGAATACAGCAAAGGGCAAGCTTGTTGAAAAGTGCCAAAGGAGAATTTCCATATATAACTTCAGAAGAACTATCCGTCAAGAACCCATATCTGTCCTTGACTAGCTCTTGGATTCCAGAGTGTATATCAGTTTCAGACTCGATCATATTCTGCCGTGCAAAGCTCTCAAAAATCGAAGCCTTGACAGGTGAAGGTAATGGTAAGAAGCTTTGATCAACATCCATATGAATAGTTGACGAGCCATTCAGTTCAGTTATAGATAGCTCAGCACTATTTAGGGTGGAATTTGCAGAACTTGCAAAACTTATCATCTTCGCGGGCTTTGTATCTGAAGATCCCCTCTGCAAACAAAGCACCTTAGCTTAAAAGTTAAAACTATGAGAGGCAATACAGGGGAAAAGTTCTGACCAAAACATATTAATTTTCCTATGGTTAATAGTTATGGAAATATTTATTAGGTTTTTCCTCGGTTGAATTTGGTTCTTCAATAATTCAGATATTGACCTTTAGATCAGACATCCTCTCAAACCAAATTCTCTTGACGCCAAATTGAAGTAAACCAGCTTCACTCATTTGCCTGAACCAAATTCTTTTTTATGTTTACAGATCAGTAAATTAATGCATGTGAAAAAGCCAGAAATACGTGGGATATTTTAGGAAGCGGTTTCAATGCCATGCCAACTTGAACCATAAATGTGAAGGCAAAACTCAAGAAAGTTCGTCTCTAAGGAATCAGCATTAATCTCTCAGAAATAATGCATTTATATCAACCTACAGTAAAACAACTTTCATTGAAATTGGCAGTGAAACTCACAAGTCACAAGTGCGTGCCTTTTCTGATGGGGAATTAGTTCTACTTTTTGGGTATAAATGAAATGATCTAATAAATAAATAAGCTTAATTATAAGATAAATGCCCTAGTGAGTTGCTTCCGATTTCTTTGAATGAACTCAAGAGAAAGATGTATCTCAAATTTTACTCACAAACAGGATTGGTGAGAATGTGATTAAGCTGGTTATATAGATAGAAATAAAGAGAATTAAGGAGAGGAGGCAGGATGAACCTGTGCCGGTGGATGACGACCGCCAATCTGAAATGCCAACAGCTCATGAAAGAGACAACCATAATAATACTGGCTAATCAGAGGTGTATGGCCTTCTAATAACTCCACAGTCTTTGATAATGCCTTAAAGATGGTTTCATCTTCAGAAATGATAAAAGCTACTTCCAAATCAGAATAAACCTGCAAGTAGATTCTCTTCAATCATAAAAAGAGTCGTGGGACAAATAACTTTGTAAACATTTTTGTAAATTCCCAGATTTTAGTTTGCCTATGTCCAGCAATTTTCAAGTTGTAAAAGTAAATTTCAATCTTAAAATAAACTCAAACAATCTAGATGGTGATTTAATACATAAATTCAAGTTTATTTAATTTTATAGTTTCATTTTAACAGATTCAATATTCATAAAGCATCCTAGACCAAAATTAACCATCTCTAGGCTGTTCCAAAACTAAATTTACCTGGCTAACTATGAACTTGACTTAAAAAAACAACACTGATAGGATAAGATGATGCTTACCCGATTTTTCACCAAACCACATAAGATGGTTGCGTGGGATGGCAGAACATTTCTAGCAAGATATTTCAAAACACCATTAGACCCAGGCAGGCTTGATAGCTCAAGATACTCAGATATGTCTAGGAAAAGGCGGGAACCAACATCTGCAGTGGTATTCAACAGACTTTCAAACGCAGAGCTAGTAATCGCCTCAAAATGAGCCATCCCAGTTACGACAACCTGTGGTTTTAGCTTCTTTATCAATTCAATCATCAAATCTGATTGATGTGGGGCCTCAATCACAGTAATGTCATCTACTGTTTTTTTATTTTCCTTACCCTGCAAAAGAAACAACAAATAGAAAACATGAACAGTTACATGGTTCCCAAGTGGTAGACTTGATATTTAGGCACTATATCAGAATGATGGAAAGCAAAAAATGAATCACTATTCATGATTGAGCACTGTTGTCTTTGAGAAAAACACATGTTGGAACTGATCAAACACATGAATGAGCTTGTGATGTGCATGTGCGGCCGTATGCACAAATGCTATTTGATAACCAGAAAGATGAATGGAACAGGGAGTGTACAGAAGAATGAGTTCATACCTCAACCGCCAGAGATGTTAACCATTGCTTGGGCAAGTGTCTTGTCAAATGTTCGTCAACAATGGCAAGTCGTGGACAGAACAACCTGAGAGCATTTTCTATCGCCACAACCCTTGAGGGGAATACTACAACATTCTTGAACACCAAAAAGTTATTTTTAGAAAACAGTCAGAAATCCACGCTTGAATTCAAACTAGTTGAACACAAAATGACATAATATCACATACTCAGATTGTGAAACAGAATGTCTTAGTTTAAATCCTTAATTTGCAAATCAAGAAGATGAATTTCAGATACAAGTATGTTTCTCAATCTCAAATCCCTATTATCAATGGTATATGGTCTTGGGAAAAAGAATTTTCCAAAGCCGCTCCTAAACCTACCTTTCATAAGTCTGGTATATTGGATGAACTTTCTTGATTGATTGATGCTGAATGGAGAAGGGATGTAAAAAGCTTACAGCACCATGGCTATCAGGTTTGGGTACATTGTTAACACATACTTATTACTTAATTTGCTCCAAATATTCTGCGATAGTGCTAGTAATCCCATAAAAGATATTGTGTATGAAACTTAATAAACTCAAATATCCTTGAAATAGAATAAGCATTCAAGTACTACATATGAGAAGATATAAGCCACAGGAATGAGAAACAAAATGAAAATCACAGTGACTGCAAGTGATGTAAGATGATCATGAAGATAGTTCTCAGGAGAAAAAACCTAGAAAAGAATTTACCAAAGAAAAAATAAATTCTCCATAATCAAGAAGAGAAAAAGATCCAATGTACGTCATGGTGTTTAAGAATTTGCATTCTATGCTACCATATCTTCAAGAAAATTTAAAGCAGAAACTTTTCAAACAGGAATAGAAAACGAAACGACATAGGTAGAATGAAAAATCTCTTACATCAGCAGTCAATGGAATGTGATGATAATTCTTCAAAAATCCAGAGATAAGGTTACGAAAATATATACTTCCAGCAGGAGGCTCATAAGGAAGAACGGGTTTCTCCTTCAAAATGTTAGCAAGATAAGCTAGAAATGGTATCTTTTCATCCGCCACCGAATCATCCTCAAATGACAAATCCAAGGAGCTGCTTACTGCTTGGAAGCCATTTTTCAGAAAATCAAATATTACTTTCACCTGGCAATTAAATAGCAACCACTTACATCCTCACTTAAGTCTTATGAAGCTTCTATAACAAAAAAAAAAGAAAGGAAAAGAAAGAGCTCACATGGTTTGGCTGACGAAGTTGACAACTATACACAGACAAAGAATGTGAAATACGACCACCAGAATTAACATAAGCCCAGGCAGTGCGAGCACAAATAGGCTGATCACTAACCAGCCCCATAAAAAACTCAAATCGATGATGACTGTTCCTCTCAATCTCAACTAAAGCTGAAATGTCTGTATCTGCAGCCTGCAAAATGTTCCAAGAGCAGAAGATTAAGATCTATAATAACAACCAGCATTCATTATGGATATTCACTTCTGCTCACCTGCATAACTTTTGTTTGCCAGAGTTTCGTTATTTGGAAACCCCGACGCTCAAACAGACGCTTGCAAACACCTTGCCCTGGACGACCTCCAATATTAAATATCATAATACCCATGGGTTTTATGACAGCGATTCCCTCCTCCACAGCCCTAGCAATTAGACCTAAGCCAAATTGGTCCTCAACAAACCCCTGGACACAAATACAGAATTAGTTACAAAGGATTAACATATATATCGTATAACTGAGAAAAATGATTACACAAAGGGGCAAATAATAAAAAAATATAAAATATAACAGGACTTGAATCAAATTGTGTCTGAAAACTTCAACCATAACACTGACATGGATCCAATTATGCTCTCAAATTGCTAATAGATATGCTCAAAAGCAAAGAAATTACACGATTCAAATTCATAATTGACAGTCAAGCTTCCAATAGGGTAAGTGTGAAAGTTACTTGGTCTGGCCTTTCCGACTATTTTACAAAATTTTTATACTTACTTTGAGATTATGCAAGCCAATAGTAGCTTTAGAGGTCGATAACTGAACCATGCTAAATACTACTTTTGTTTTCTTCACAAATGCAAAGTAATAAACACTCAAAACATACCATGCTAAATTCCACTGGAATGTCTGCATCCAAAATAAATAATATCTAACAAGGTTTTATGTTAATCCAATATGGTCCAGGCATGGTCTGCAGGAGAAGGAAACACTAGCATGGAGAAAAATAGGGATATTTGCAGGCTGGACTGACTATCACACTTGAATCGACTATGATCCCGATGCTCCTCTTTTTTTCTAATTGCCATCCATCCAAGGGTTAGAAACGTCTCAACTTTATCCTGAAATGCAACATGTCACTCAAAATTGGACAAATTTTCACCATAAAGTTGATCATCCTCCATCAAGGCTTTGTTATCTGAATATCTCGAGTCTGTTCTTAGAAACTCCATAAATACTACTTTAAGAAAACTTCACTTTCCCAACTTTCATCCAAACAAGGCCATGAGGATGAGACAGTCTATAAAATTTATACATGTGTACGGTGAAAGACAAGCTTCTTGCATGCTAAAAGTGCAGAGAACCACTTTTTCTTTTACTTTCCTAATTAAAAACAAATCAGTCATAATCCTCACAGCACACATAATTTGTCACTAATTTGATCATCCTCCACCAAGGAGTCTATCTCATGAAATTTTCAATTTAGCACATCTTATTATACTTTACCTTGGAAAAATGAACATCATAGCCTCTATAGCTCCATTTTTCTACCTTTTCATCCAAGAAGTACTATAAGGTCTCTAGTACCTCTCTTACCCTTTATTAACTGAGTTCAAAACATTAGCCAATAAAAATTGTGCTCAAATAAAGCTCCAACAAAGCAAAGTCAGTCTCGAATTTTTACATGAATTTGATTGCCAAAGATTATTCAATTTATACAAAAAGTTAGACAGAATAAGTCTATATTATAACCTGAAGAGCACAATAATTGCTCAAAGAATACAAGAATTCCTCGCTTGCATTTTCAGTAATCATCTTTGACATGGCCTCTGGGTTTGGATTAAGAATCTGCAAAAAGTAAGCCATGTCATAAAATCATTAAAGCAATATATGCCTTAAATCATTTGCTTTATATTATAAAGCAATAGCCTTAATATGGTGGAATATTTCGTAAGAAAATAATGATGATGATTTAAGGCACAATGCAGATATTGATGCGCATTAACCAATCCAAAATAATATTTATTTCATTTACAAGATCATTTAATCCATACCTGAGGTATACATCCAACAATCCGATCTAGTTCTATTTTGTTCTCTCTACAATAGGCTAGAAGGTCTGATTCATGAAATTCCACTCTATCAAGCAAAGTTTTCCCCTCTCCATCATATATGGGAAGCCCATTTTCATCCAATGCATTCAGGAATAAGTTTATCCATGCAGCTTTGACAGCCCTTGGGTTTATATCAAGGCCATAAACCTGTCAGAATAATCTCAACTTATCAGGAGATTCTACGGCCAAGAGTCAATCAACACAATATAAAGAACTATAAATAAGCACGTGTCATCTAGATAGATGCACAATGATCAACCTGCTCACTGAAATCATATCATTAGTAGTGAAACCTGAATCAAAGATAAGGAAAGAAGAAATACTAAGCAAGAACTAAGTGTTTATCATTGAAATTCTATAACAGAGATGCAATAGCGCAACATACAAAGATTCATCTTTTTCGGTTAACAAGCAACAAAAATTGAGACACCCAAAACACACCTTTAAAGGTGACCATTTTTCAGCGATGGCGATGGATATCCACCCATTGCCACATCCTAGCTCAGTAACCGTCTTGTCTTTAAAAATGGAGTCCGGGTGCCGGTTAATCCCTTCATAAAAAGTGAAGGACCAATCTTCTGGGATAAAAATACTTGGGATTTCCAGCATCGTGAGCTTTTTCCTCTTCTGGTAACCTATAGCCAATAGAAACATCCAAAATGAATTCACTTCCCAACTCCCAACGCTACTAAATCAAGCTTTTACTACCTTCATTGCAGGTTTAAAGAACATGATTATGCGGGAGCTTGTGTTACCGTGTTTGATCTATATCAGAATGGTAAATCAAACCAAATGACGGAAAAGAGATAAATCCTACGCTGGTTTCATCCAAACTAACAGATCAAAATCAATCCAAAACAAAGAACACAAAAAAAAGAAATCAACCCCAACCTCCACCGTCAAAGATCCATCAAAAGCATCGATCATAAACCAGAACCAGTTCATTCAACCTCAAAAGACGCACAAAGAACGATCAAGATAGAGGAAGAGAGAGAGACCTTCAAAGTCATTGAGGATAACATCGTGGATGCGAAAGTGGTACGTCTGGAAGCATCGTTCCGCATCCTCCTTGGACTGGAACCGGCGTTGAACAGCCGCGAGAAAGACTCTGGCCTCAGTTCGCGTGGCAGGGTTCTTGAGCTTCTCCAGCAAAGCCTTGAGCGCGGCATAGGCGGCGTCCCCCGATCGCGAGCATTCGTCCAGGAAGGCGTCCATCTCGGCCTCCATTGACGCACTCAAAGGTGAAGGTCTCCAAGAAGCGGAGCAATAGCGCAGTGACGACGAAGAACAAGGGCGGGGTTTGGGGTATTGAAAAAACCGGGTCAAAGATATCAAAAATATCAAATGTCTCCCGGGTCCCGTCACCGCCCTTATTATTTTAAATAAATTAAATTAAATTAATTATTATTATATTTTATAAAAGTGTTACAGTATAAAGGACCATTGGTCTAGCGGTATCTCAGATCCCGTGCATTAGATAATTCACTTGATTGAACATACTCTCATATTCACGTCCCCACCCTCGTAAATGAGATGAACGGTTTGAGTAATTCACTTGGTGAGTATAAAGCTCCCAGATTTGAATCCCCACATTTGTACGTATATGATGAGAGAGGTTTATCTCCTATGTTAAAATAAAGTATTATACAAGAGCAAAATATAATAGTTTAATAATATAATGTAAGAAGAAATAGTAGAAATAAACTTAAATTACATGGAAAGAGATAAGATATAAAGACCAACATATATGAGATATTGAAGACTGAGAATCCATATAATCGGCCACATCCGGTAGTTGTTGTTATTTTGGACAATTTCAATTATTTTTTTAATTTTAAAATGAGTAGATTTTTTTAAAAATGAGTAATTCACTTGATTGAGCATGCTATCAAATTTGAGTCCCTGCTCCCCTAAATAAAAAGAGTAATTTAGATAATTCACTTGATGAGCATAAAGCTCCCAGATTCGAATCCCATGTACATGCACAATGAGAGACCCTTAACATCTCTCTGGGAAGAAATTTATCTCTTATATAAAAAGATATATATATATATATATATATATACACACGGGAGAAAAATGTATAATTTAGTAATATAGTATAAGAAGAAATGATAGAAATAAACTTAAATTAGTGAAAAAAAAAGATAAGGTATAATGACCAACATATATTAGATATTGAAGACACAGAATCCATATAATAGGCCACATCAGTAGTTGTTGTTATTTTGGACAATTTCAATTATTTTTTTAATTTTAAAATGAGTAGATTTTTTAAAAAATGGTTTTAAAAAGTTGAGGTCTAGTACTGTCCGGAAAAGAGAAGGGGTGAGGATAGCGGTATGTCAACCGGCGGTGAGAGTAGTGACAAACGAATCCGGGCACGGGATCAGATGGTATACGTGCATCTCGAGGTGGACGATGAGTTAAATCCAACGGTTGATCTTGGACTTTACTTTTTATTAAAAATGAAAACAAATTTAATATTAAAGTTATAATATTAAATAAATAAAAATTGGACCCAGCTCCCAAGTTTCCAGGAGGAGTTGGTTGGGTGGAGCTTTTTTTTTTAAAAAAAAATTATATTATATTATATTTTATTTTATTTATGAAAAAGTTAAGCAGGGAATGCACCGACATGTTGTGGGTGGGTCCCAGGAATTCGTTCTAGAAATTATAATTATGTTTAGTTGTTTGGGTTGAAAGAAAGTGAAGTAATGGCTCTTCTTGGACTTCCTTCCACACATATCATGTGATGTGGTGTTTGAGCAATAAAAATAGATTATTAAATATAAAAATTTAATTCGCTTGGTGATTCAAACTTAATTGAATAATAAATGAGTTGAATTAAAATTAAGTTTTTAGATTCAATAGGTAAAAAAGTTGGGTTTAATCGGGACTGAACTCGTTTCGCTATAAGACGGTGAAAAAAATTTAAAAAATTTGATACAACTCACATTTTCAAGAGATCAAAATTGGTGGTAGTGGAAACTGGAAAGCTTAGTGAAATGGAAGGTAGAATTTTCCAAAAAAATGTCTGGATGGGTCAATTGAGCATGACATAGTTACTTAGTTACATTAGTTACAGACAGTGAAAGGATCTAAGATTTCATCAACTGACTAAGTCAGGATAATAACATATAATGTTTTTATATTTTTCTTTTTCGAACTCAATTTGATGTAGTAGATATTTTATATTAATAAAATAAAATGTCGTTTATCTATTTTTTTATTTACATCATAAAATGATGAAAATAAAATAAAATGTTATTTAAAAAATAATTATTATTTATATATTTTTGTTGTTGAAAAATAGTAATATTTAATTATTTGTTTTCCTTTCAAGTGTTTAGATAGAGAACAAAAAAAAAACTAAAATTAAAGATTAAAATTGTTCAAGTCTTCACACTTATACTATTACTAAAATTTCTTATTACCTCATTTAGAACATAGAAAAAACTACTTATATGGTAAATATCAAAAGAAAAAACCAAAATAAATTATTTGAACATTACATAATAATAACTTAATAATAACTTGATGAACCAATTAGATACCAACTAGCTGACCTCTAAATTAAAATTATAATTGTTTTTGGACACACAATAGTGGGATGTGATTGGGGTCAACATTATTGAAAAGAAGGGAAGTGAAAGATTTATATGAGAGCACTCAATTTGTGTTACTTGTCTTTTGTTTCTTGCTTGTTGCTATAATTGTCACTCACTTTCTAACACCCCATGAGACTTATTGCAATGTCTCTTCAAAGGAAATTCATTGACCCATAATCTCATGTTGTGTGGCTATCACACCTCACATCTACTTCATTTTGGTAAATTGTCTTTTCACCCTATCTTTTATTTTTTATTTTTCAACTTATTATGATATACATTCTGTAATTTTGAATTGTGAAGAATAATAATTAATACAAAATAAAATTTTAAATCCATCTAAACTCAAGAAATCGATTATTTTTGCTTAATTTTCATATAAGTCAGAATCAATGAATCGATAAGAGTGATTAAAGAGAGATTTATTTTTTATTTAAATATTGTAGAATAATTCTTTGACAGGAGAAATTTGACCTTGACCTTGTGAAAAGACAACAATTTTCATGTGAGGAAACACTAAAGAGGTAGTGCATCCGAATAGGTTTAATACAAGCCTACCTATCTTTGTTGGACAACCCAAGCAACTTCAAGAACCACTGGGAACAGATGAGACCCAAAGTTCTGTTGAAGGATCCATAATTCAGCAAGGACAGCCAAAACCCAAACCACCATAGGCCCAAACCGAGTTATGAAGGCCACTGCATGGCTAGACGACTATGTCGTTGGATGAAGAGTGTCGTTTGGAGCCTCGAGTGATATTTCAGCTTTATGTCCATTGCTTCATTTTTGATTTTTCATTTCGTACTTGCTTGTAACCAATTCATGTTAAAACGTTTTCTACTCGAAAGGAAATTCTTGAGGTGAGATGCATATAAGATATAAGAAGAACTATTTTTCGGATTATGAATGTAATTACAAATCTAATGTCTCTCCCTTGCATTTCTCTCTCACTCTTCCTTTCTTCTCTTCTTTGTTCCATGTATTTAGAACTAATAATACTCACTTGAGGAGTGTTGATCGATTCCTAACCGTGGTGACTTGTAGGTTAGTTTTATCAAGATCATTGTATATGTGCCAAGGTTGATGACAACCTTTATCCTGGATTGGACTTGATCTTTTATTATATTTAGCTAAACTTGTACTTCTCATAAATTGTTAATAAACGTGATTCATTCATTTCTAAAAACAAAAAACATTGTAGAAATATATACAAAAACATTTTCCACTTTCTATTATTTTTTTTTTCATTTTCAAGTTATTTAAAAAGCAATTTAATTCAAGGACACGCACATGGAAGGGCTCTTGTGGCAAAAAATTAACATAGTATGTGATACATATACTATCAAACAATGAGATCAAACAATCTTGTTTCCACCCAATGAAAATAAAGATAACATGGGCACAACATAGCCCACCTTTTGGAGATGTTCTCTTTTGTTTTTTTTCACCTTTTGATTTCATGTCTCCTCAAATGCAAATTAGACGTAAATTATTTGATTAGAACCTTGAAGATAGGTATGCATGAGATGAAGTCTTGAGTTGCTTAGTTTCATCTAATGTATATATATGTTCATTTATATCAATGGAGAGTTGATTAAGAACCTAAGAGAAGAAAACATAAGGCAGGTGAAATGTTCAATCTCTATAAAATATTCAAGATTTTGTATGAGAATAATATATATATATATATATATATATATATATATATATACGGGAGTGATATTATAAGGCCGGTCGGATTACTGTGCAAATAAGGTCGCCTCCCATTTGACCACTTGCACAGTGTTTTAAGGATTTCCAACCGTATGGATGGAAAGAACATCGAAAAACAAGCTAGCATGTCAATTTTCATACAATTTGGGAACTTGTAGGGTCTTCATCTTAACATGTGAAAATTTATAGAAATTTTATCGGTTCAAAATTTCATCCTTTAAAATGAAGACCCTACAAGTTCCCAAATTGTATGAAAATTGACATGTTAGCTTATTTTTCAATATTCTTTCCATCCATATGGTTGGATTTTCTCAAATATCGTAAATGGAAAGGCTAATCGCGACTGATGATAAAACAGTATTAGGCCCATGTGTGTATATATATATATATATATATATATATATATATATATATAACTTGAGCCAAGTATGAATAAATTTGTATTTTTTTTAATTATCACGTTCACTCCCCAGTAGAGATGTTTGAGTGGAGAGTTTTTAAAAGATAGGTAGGTATATTATTAAAAGATGTAAAAGATTTTACATTGAAATGAGGCCCATTCATGGTTTCTAGAACAAAACAAGACTCATCCGACATATTGACTTCCTCTTCCTCTCGTGGGTCGACAGCGCGCATGACACCCAACAGACTCAACTTCAATACCTGGTTGCCCCCATCAAGCGCAGTCTCACCCTCACCGAAGCGGGACACGGACCGAATCCCCTCGACGCGGCCTTTGACGATGAGGGGTCGGAGGGAACCCACTAGGGAACCCACTAGGGGTAGACCACCCATCCAATATTGTGGGAGAAATGAAATATCTAGCCTTACAAGGGCCTGTTGTTTGAAAAATCTTAATTCTCTCAATAAATGAATGTGGTTTATCCACTTTTATCAAAAAAACAAAAACAAAAAAAAAAAAAACAAAACGACTTCATAGGACATTTCACCATAGCGGTATCCTTTTGTGGGACAAAACTGCTACTATTACATAAGCCAAAACACCATGGTTCTCAGAGCAGAATGACATTTTATCCTTTTGGGAGAGACCAAACACCATGGCTTTGGGATTTAAACAATATTTCATATGTCGATGTTATCTAGGCAGTCTCTTTTTAGCTTTTATACTTGCTTGCCTACCTTCTATAGAAGTTTTAGATGCTTCCAGCTCAGCTCTTGTTAAGAGCTCGGAGTAGCTCTCCAGACAACTCGGCTTGACTGCTACAGTATTGCTGCTACACTAACCTTGCGACAGTGTCAACAACCCCCAAGAGCCCAATCCTCGGAATAGCTCACCGAACACCTCGAAACAGCTCACATACGGTGAGTTGGCTGCTACAGTAACTGCTGCAATACCACTGCTACAGTTGTCAACTTTACACGGACAAAGAATGCGAAATACGATCACCAGAATTAACATAAACCCAGGTAGTGCGAGCACAAATAGGCTGATTGCTAAACAAGCCCCATAAAAAACTCAAATTGATGATGTCTGTTCCTCTCAATTTCAACTAAAGCTGAAATGTCTGTATCTGCAGCCTGCAAAATGTTCCAAATGAAGTGCAGAAGATTAAGATCTATAATAACAACAAGCATTCATTCTGGCAAACAAAAGTTATGCATGCGAGAATTTCGCTATTTGGAAACACCGGCGCACAAACAAACGCTTGCAAACACCTTGCCTAGGACGGCCTCCAATATTAAATATCATGATACCCATGGGTTTTATGACAGCGATTCCCTCCTCCACAGCCCTAGCAATTAGACCTAAGCCAAATTGGTCCTCAACAAACCCCTGGACACAAATACAGAATTAGTTACAAAGGATTAACATATATATCGTATAACTACTGAGAAAAATGATTACACAAAGGGGCAAATAATAAAAAATATAAAATATAACAGGACTTAATCAAATTTTGTCTGAAAACTTCAATCATAACACTGACATGGATCCAATTATGCTCTCAAATTACTAATAGATATGCTCAAAAGCAAAGAAATTACACGATTCAAATTCATAATTGACAGTCAAGCTTCCAATAGGGTAAGTGTGAAAGTTACTTGGTCTGGCCTTTCCGACTATTTTACAAAATTTTTATACTTACTTTGAGATTATGCAAGCCAATAGTAGCTTTAGAGGTCGATAACTGAACCATGCTAAATACTACTTTTGTTTTCTTCACAAATGCAAAGTAATAAACACTCAAAACATACCATGCTAAATTCAACTGGAATGTCTGCATCCAAAATAAATAATATCTAACAAGGTTTTATGTTAATCCAATATGGTCCAGGAATGGTCTGCAGGAGAAAGAGGGACCAGCATAGAGAAAAATAGGGATATTTGCAGGCTGGACTGACTATCACACTTGAATCGACTATGATACCGATGCTCTTCTATTTTTTACTAATTTGCCTTCCATCCAAGGGTTAGAAACATCTCAACTTTATCCTAAAATGCAACATGTCACTCAAAATTGGACAAATTTTCACCATAAAGTTGATCATCCTCCATCAAGGCTTTGTTATCTACTCTTTGAATATCTCGAGTCTGTTCTTAGAAACTCCAGAAATACTACTTTAAGAAAACTTTACTTTCCCAACTTTCATCCAAACAAGGCCATGAGGATGAGACAGTCTATAAAATTAATACATGTGTATGGTGAAAGACAAGCTTCTTGCATGCTAAAAGTGCAGAGAACCACTTTTTCTTTTACTTTCCTAATAAAAACAAATCAGTCAAATTCCTCACAGCACACATAATTTGCGACTAATTTGATCATCCTCCACCAAGAAGTCTATCCCATGAAAATTTAAAAAGTTTAGCACATCTTATTATACTTTACCAAGAAGTACTATAAGGTCTCTAGTACCTCTCTTACTCTTTATTAACTTAGTTCAAAACATTAGCCAATAAAAATTGCGCTCAAATAAAGCTCCAACAAAGCAAAGTCAGTCTCAAATTTTTACATGAATTTGATTGCCAAAGATTATTCAATTTATACAAAAAGTTAGACAGAATAAGTCTATATTATAACCTGAAGAGCACAATAATTGCTCAAAGAATACAAGAATTCCTCGCTTGCATTTTCAGTAATCATCTTTGACATGGCCTCTGGGTTTGGATTGAGAATCTGCAAAAAGTACGCCATGTCATAAAATCATTAAAGCCATATATGCCTTAAATCATTTGCTTTATATTATAAAGCAATAGCCTTAATATGGTGGAATATTTCGTAAGAAAATAATGATGATGATTTATGGCACAATGCAGATATTGATGCGCATTAACCAATCCAAAAAAAAAAATATTTATTTCATATACAAGATCATTTAATCCATACCTGAGGTATACATCCAACAATCCGATCTAGTTCTATTTTGTTCTCTCTACAATAGGCTAGAAGGTCTGATTCATGAAATTCCACTCTATCGAGCAAAGTTTTCCCCTCTCCATCATATATGGGAAGCCCATTTTCATCCAATGCATTCAGGAATAAGTTTATCCATGCAGCTTTGACAGCCCTTGGGTTTATATCAAGGCCATAAACCTGTCAGAATAATCTCAATTTATCAGGAGATTCTACGACCAAGAGTCAATCAACACAATATAAAGAACTATAAATAAGCATGTGTCATCTAGATAGATGCACAATGATCAAAGCCTGCTCACTGAAATCATATCATCAGTAGTGAAACCTTAATCAAAGATAAGGAAAGAAGAAATACTAAGCAAGAACTACGTGTTTATCATCGAAATTCTCTAACAGAGATCCAACAGCTCAACATACAAAGATTCATCTTTTTTTGGTTAAAAAAGCAATAAAAATTGAGACACTCGAAACACACCTTTAAAGGTGACCATTTTTCAGCGATGGCGATGGATATCCACCCATTGCCACATCCTAGCTCGGTAACTGTCTTGTCTTTAAAAATGGAGTCCAGGTGCCGGTTAATCCCTTCATAAAAAGTGAAGGACCAATCTCCTGGGATAAAAATACTTGGGATTTCCAGCATCGTGAGCTTTTTCCTCTTCTGGTAGCCTATAGCCAATAAAAACATCCAAATGAATTCACTTCCCAACTCCCAACGCTACTAAATTAAGCTTTTACTACCTTCATTGCAGGTTTAAAGAACATGATTATGCGGGAGCTTGTGTTACCGTGTTTGATCTATATCAGAATGGTAAATCAAACCAAATGACGGAAAAGAGATAAATCCTACGCTAGTTTCATCCAAACTAACAGATCAAAATCAATCCAAAACAAAGAACACAAAAAAAGAAATCAACCCCAACCTCCACCGTCAAAGATCCATCAAAAGCACCGATCATAAACCAGAACCAGTTCATTCAACCTCAAAAGAAGCACAGAGAACGATCAAGATAGAGGAGAAGAGAGAGAGAGACCTTCAAAGTCATTGAGGACAACGTCGTGGATGCGAAAGTGGTACATCTGGAAGCATCGTTCCGCATCCTCCTTGGACTGGAACCGGCGACAGCCGAGAAAAGATCACGCCCGAACCCGGATCCGGGCTCGGCGCCATAGCGACAAGCGCCAGCGTGCTTATAGATCGCCCTAGAAGCCAGGCTAAGTAACATAAGCGAATAATTAAATCGAGTTTAATTTATAAATCGTGGAAGAAATATATATAAGGTTTTTTTACAAAACCCTAGCGAGTCTGAATGACAACTCTCACTTTCGAGAAAGAAATAGAGGCCCGCAACCTCATTTCAACATATCCCCATCGTTGCTAAACATCTGCGGAAGCTCTCTCACGAATTCAGCTCTAGCTACTCAAGGTCCTCATCTAGTCGACCCTACCTCATTGTCACCTGAGAAAAACATCCATCAAGTGCATGAGCCAAAGAAAGGCCCAGTAGGATCGCAAATAAATCAATAAAGGTGGCGGAAGCCACTAGGAAAGAACAGAAATAAAAGGAGTACAAATATGCAATAATTACATCACAAGCAAATAACAAATCTCAAGAAAGTGGATAAATCCACAGATGTACTCAACCTCTGGCATATATGATACTAAGATGTCTACATCTACGGCCCACCGGTATCGCCTCGTCTTGACCTAAGCCGAGGCTACGCTTATAAGCATACATGCACATGGCGGAAAATACCGCTCTCGGACGGTGGCGGATATTATACACCTCTGCTTGGGGTCTCCGTCAGATGGAGCATCAAGTGCCGTGGCGGATATTATACACCCTCTGCTTAGGGTCACGGTGGCGGATATTATACACCTCTGCCAGGTCTCCGTCCAGATGTATCGTGCACGAAGTAAGAGATTGATAGTACTAATACCTAACAACGGTATACATATATATCAAGGTAGCAACATCTTGATATATCTGATGAGGAGATCTCATCGAGATTGGAAGCGATCATTATCTAAGGAGTAAACTCTACTTAAATACGCATTTGAAAAACATGAAGCAACGATCTCCTCGAGGATATAAAACCGATACATATGAGGAAACCCATCTCGAATATGTATTGGGAACCTCTCGAGGAAATAAGAGTACAAAATCAAAAGAGGGTAGAAGGAGAGAATATTTCTTGCAAGGAATAGAATATCGAGATCAAGCATGGAGTACCACACTCGACCGTCCCGTATGTGAAGTGGGATGCGGAGAAGGTACTCCACCGCCATATGCCATGGAGTATCACTCCCATGGCCATATGCCATGGAGTACCACCTCTGGCCATCCCACAACAACACAAGAAGGATGTCAGAGTACTTTCCCTCAGCGGATCATATCAAAAGATACAAGCTCAAACAAATGCGAAGCATAAGCATGTCAATGCACGAGCATGTATCAAAAGATGGACTCAACATCCATTTAGCACAGCAACAACAAGAATCAAGAGCATACTATGAGTTAGAAATACTCGCGATGCCGACATCCTACCTTATTCGGTTCCAGGACCTACCCAGGTCCGAGCCTTCCACTCAGGTCCTCGACCACCTCACCACGTCCTAAACATGGTAAATATTTGTCACACAACATTTCATATCAAAAGGAATGCATTACATGCATTAAATTACCCAAATCGTGAGTTTACCGAAATGTCGGCTTTTAATCCGATGGATCCGGGCTCTTAGACACATGCCCGTACCATTTTTTATTAGTTTAAATATACACCCGAACTATCGGGACGATCGGAATCAAATTCCGAGTCTTTTTGAAAACATTTGAGTTCTTATTCACTCTACATTCGGTAGCTACAGTAACCATATAAAACATGAAATTAGAACATCAAATCGAAGCTCAAAATCTTCACCATTTCATCTCAAACTCCAAATACATCATCTTCCCAATATACACTTTCATTTCGATCAAAATTGGGGTTCATTACCATCACCATATAGCTCGTTTAAAAGAACCAAACCCAATGTCCTGCAGTGCTACAGTAATTCCTGCATTTTGTCCATTCCTTGGAGTTCAACACTTTAAAATGTTTTGCAATTGATCACACCTATTCTTGATCCAAGGAAGTGTGGACACAATACCAAAAGACTCAACACCTTCCATCCTCTTATTTGGTAATTAAACTGTTTTGAAAACATACTAATTCGATAGCAACAAAATTCATGTTTGTAACATCAATAGTCAATGAAAAGATAATTTAAGTGTTCAATAAGGGTCTATAACGACCAACCAAGAGAATATGAAATATCTATCTTTACTAGCACGATGAATGAAATCGAATCCCTCAAGAGTTATCCAATGTGCTTAAGATCCCTCTTTTAGGCATCCTTTTACTTATTATGAATTCCATGTCTTCATAATAGATGACTAATACGAGGTATGTTATAACTGGGATGAATTTACTCATAATATGAGATGTAACAACTTCCATCCTTGGGGTAGATTGGGGCTTCTAACATGCTCCCCTACAATATAATCAAATGTTATACAACTAATGGAGGATTAAGCATGTATTTTCACTTAACATCCAATACATGTTCCTAAAGCTCATAAATACTATGATTACCTCTCATAGCTTTAGTTCTATCGTTAAGAATACGATGAAATAAATATAAAAGTTAAGGGATACGAAAATCCATTATTCTTATCTCGTACTCAATTAGACTTCGTTAGAGTACGATGATTTACATCAAGTTAAATCAAGTGCGATTTATATTTAATTGAAATTCTTATTTATAAAAAATGTAAATACGGAATTGTTCAATTAAAAGATTTAGCTCTAATCATCCTAAGCTCAATTTAAATTTCATAACATGCTCTTTAAGAAGAATCAATTTACTACGCATGAGCATAGAGATTAAATCATCTATAATTTACTTAAGATTTTCTACTTAAAATTGACACCCTCCTCTATTTAGAGGGCCCCGAAAATTATACAAACATTCCACAAAAAGAAATCCAATACACTTGGATTTCAAAAATTCACACATCCATATAACTCACATGAATACATGGCAATTAGTCTATAATCATAATTCATTTGACTCTACACTATATCAACATGCTTCTAGCTCATTAACATTATACATCCTCCTTGATCTATCCATTACACATGGATTTAAGAAATCATACATACATGAAACATTAAAGCTTATACAATCACACAACTATCACATTTCATCCCTACTTCTTCCATGAAATTACCAAATCATAAATCATGCAAATCCCCTTTTTACTTTCCCCCAAAGTTAGGGCTTACAATCGTGGAGTGATGACGGGGCGGCGTCGCAAGTCGGCGACAGCGGCAGGGCTGCACGCGTGCAGGAAGAACTACAGGCAGCTGCGCGCGAAGGGCTGCGCGCAATGCGGTGCGCAGGCAGCTCACTGTGCTGCACGCGGGCCTGCGCGCGGTGCAGCGCGCGCGTGGCGCGCAGGGCAGCGCGTGCTGCGCGCGCGCGGCGTGCAGTGCAGCGCGCGCGCGGCGCGCAGGACAGCGCGTGCTGCGCGCGCGCGGCACGCGGCGTGCAGTGCTGCGCGCGGCGTGCAGTGCTGCGCGCGGCGTGCAGTGCTGCGCGCGGCGTGCAGTGCTGCGCGCGGCGTGCAGTGCTGCGCGCGGCGTGCAGTGCAGCGCGCAGTGCTGCGCGCGTGCTGCGCGCGGCGTGCAGTGCAGCGCGCAGTGCAGCGCGCAGTGCTGCGCGCGCGCTGCGCGCGTGCTGCACACGGCTGAGCGCGCGCTGCGCGCGACGCTGCGCTGGGCTGCGCGCGGGGCGCGGCTGGGAGGACTTGCCGGCGGCGGGCGCGACGTTTACTGGCGGACGGAGGAGCTCAAGCAGCGGTCAGGCGCGATGGAGGCCCAGGCGGGGATGACGGCGCAGGAGGCCGGGCGGCCTGGTGCTTGCGCGTGAAGGGGAGCTGCCGGCTCTCGCCGGAGATCGGTCGCCGTCGACGAAGAGGGGGGCGCGGTGAAGCTCGGGTCGAGCTCGGTGGAGAAGAAACGAGAGGGAGAGAGGTGATGAATCTCTCTCTCTCTCTCTTCTAACACTTATAACTTTCATAAAGTTATATACAATATTAATAACTATTATTTCTATTTAATTTATTATATTATCTTTTCTCTTTTCATTTATTTATCAAATATTATAATTCTTTATAATATTTAAATCCAATCATTAAACTTATCTTATCATCTACACTATTGTTACATGGTTACTATTCATTCACGGGTGAATGAATTCATTGTATGTCGGGGCCTACATGCGATTAACTTTAGTCACATGCAGGCAGGATCTGCGAAATCCCGAGGTCAATGATTCCAAATCTGGCGGGTGTATTGTAGTATCGCATTGGTCTTTCGTCCACCAGGATCCACCTTCTACTCTAACTTTTTGAATATTTATGCGATCTTCACAATAATTAATCTGATTTAATTAATATTTAATTAAATCTGGATTAATTAGACCTTTACAATTTTCCCAAATTTCATCGTTTACCATCAAAATTCCTATTTAATAAATTTTGGAAATAAATAAATAAAAATCCTTATTTATTTCGGGGCGGGTGTTACAAAGACTCTGGCCTCGGTTCGGGTGGCAAGGTTCTTGAGCTTCTCCAGCAAAGCCTTGAGCGCGGCATAGGCGGCGTCCCCCGATCGCGAGCATTCGTCCAAGAAGGCATCCATCTCGGCCTCCATTGACGCACTCGAAGGTGAAGGTCTCCAAGAAGCGGAGCAATGGCGCAGTGACGACGAAGAAGAACAAGGGCGGGGTTTGGGGTATTGAAAAAACCGGGTCAAAGATATCAAAGATATCTTAATGACTCCCGGGTCCCGTCACCGCCCTTATTAATTTAAATAAATTAAATTTAATTAATTATTATTATATTTTTGTTAAGAAGATACTTGATAAAGAAAAAGTTATAATTGGACATTAGACCAGTCATATTATATATCCATGTTATATATCCGAACCAGAGCTGGACAACTAAAATTCAATATATAAATATGGAGATGTTAATGTGGAGGAGTGGTCACATCAGACAAAAGATTTAATTAAAGATAAAATAAAAAAAAGATCATTTAAAATAGTTCGGTTATATACATTGTAGACTATCAAGTGCCCCGATGCTCTAGTTTGAAAATATAATAATTTAATAATAGAAGATAAAAAAATAATAGAAATAAACCAAATTATGTTATTTTGGTTGGATGTTGCACACAAGACCAAGAAACAAAAGCTGGTGCCGATAGAATCGATAGTCACTTGGAGTCTTGCACAAAGCCTTGAAGAAGGAAGGGATGACCAAGGATTGGATGATGCAGGGACACTACTGGGAACTCTGACTCCAGGGAGGAGGATACCCCAAGGTGATGAGCGCTTCCAAGCATAAAGCATTCCTAATACCATCACCACCATGCGGCCACGCAGACAAATTTATGTGACTAGCTCTATATAATGTATAATTTTACCGTATGACCTTACTTAATGAATGAATGTAGTTTATCCATTTTTTTTAAAAAAAATCTACATATATTAGACATTGAGCAGGATATTGTCGTGAGGTCCATCTAGTAGTTGTTATTTTGGACAATTCTAATTATTTTTAGAGAAAATTATCTATAGGTCCCTGACATTATTTTAGGGACCTTAAAATCAAACACACACAAAACTAAATAATAAACAAACACCCCCAAGGACCTTAAGGTAATTAGGGCACTATTCCATGGACCAATAGTGAATTAACTATTATTTGTAAATTTTAAAATTAATAGATTTTTAAAAAGGTGAGTTCTAGTACTGTCCGGAAAAGAGACGGGTGAGAATAGCGGTATGTCAACCGGGCGGTGAGAGTAGTAACAAACGAATCGGGGCACAGGATCAGATGGTATGCGTGCATGATGTGGAGATCATGTTATATATTTTTTTAAATTAATTTTTTATTTTATTTTATTTATGAAAAAAGTTAAGCTGGGAATGCACCTACGCGTTGTGGTGGGTCCCAATAATTTGTTCTAGAAGTTATAATCATGTTTAATTGTTTGGGTTGATAGAAAGCAAATTAATGGTTTTTTTTGGACTTCCACAAATATCATATGATGTGATGTTTGAGCAATGAAAATAGATTATTAAATATGAAAAATAGATTGAGTGGTTCAAGAGATAATTAAAGTTAAGGTTATATATGGTATCCGAGTATGGATCTAATTATGTATCTGCAATTATCATTAAATAAAAAAATATAATTTATCTGTTTTTATAAAATTAATAAAATTAAAATTGGAGACAATAGAAAGCTTGGTAAAATGGAAATGATGGGCCAATTAATCACGAAGTAGTTACAGACAATGAGAGGACCTAAAATAAAAATGCCATCAACTTTTAGTCTCCATAGCAACACATAATATTTTTTTATATCTTTCTTTTCTCAATAGATAGTTCATATTAATAAAATAAAATATAGATTATCTGTTTTTTTATAAAAAAAAATATGAAGCCGTTTTTTTTAAGAATAAATAACTTTTATATGAATATTTATAAAAAATATTTTACTAATTATTTTATTTTATTTATAAACAGAGACTTGATTTTTTTAAAAAAAAATTTATCAAAATTTTTATTTTTTATAAGATACTTTGAAATTTTAAATTTTAAATTTATGATATTCTCGATGTTTCCAACTCAAAACAAACTCAAGTTTAACTTAATATGCTCTGAATTACAACCTAAAATGATGAAAATAAAATAAAAGATTATTTTAAAAAATAATAATTATTTATATATTTTTTGTTGTTGAAAAATAGTAATATTTAATTATTTCTTTTCCTTTTCAAGTGTTTAGATAGAGAACAAAAATAAACTAAAATTAAAGATTAAAATTGTTCAATTCTTCACACTTATACTATTACTAAAATGTCTTATTAACTCATTTATAACATAGAAAAAACTACTTATATGATTAATATCAAAAGAAAAAACCAAAATAAATTATTTAAACATTACATAATAATGACTTAATAATAACTAATGAAAGAATCTTTTCATGAAAATTCTTGTTAATATTATGTGGTTTAATATATATATAATTTTTGTTAATTATTATTAATTTAAGGACTGTTTGCTTTCTGTTACAGCCTCTATAAAAAGTGATCCGAGGCTGTACTATTTTCAGCATCTTTTCCAATCTCACACTCACTCCCTCCCTCCCTCTGGCTCTCAGGTAATCTCCCTCTGGATCTCTCTCCCCCTCTCCCCTTCTCCCCCTCTCCCTCCCTTCCTCCCTTCCTTTCGCTCTAGATCTCTCCCTCTTTCTCCGAATCTCTATAAATCTCTCTCTCTCTCTTTTCAGCGCTTTTGTTGAATTATTCCTCATACAACTACTCATTTAGCAGAAACTGTTTTTTTTTTTCTTTTCTCTCTTTATCTAAATCTGTTATTCTTTACTCTCTTTATTTGCAATTTTTGTTTTGTTAGTTAGTTGGATTCTTATCCTTTTGTAACAAATAGGATAGATATTCTCTTCCAGCAATAATTGTATATAACTAAGTGCTTCTTGTACATTTTTAGTTTAGTGAAATATATATGTTCATTCTCTCCATTAAATACTTTTTGTTCATGGTATCAGAGCAATAAAGATCTGGTACCTGTGCTTTTTTTAATTCTATCATAGCTGAAGATACTATTTCCGCCACTGGAGTGACAACCTCTGAAGCTGCATCTGCAGAAGGAGCAAAAGGATTTATATATTTTTTTAAATTAATTGGTATGCGTGCATGATGTGGAGATCATGTTATATATTTTTTTAAATTAATTTTTTATTTTATTTTATTTATGAAAAAAGTTAAGCTGGGAATGCACCTACGCGTTGTGGTGGGTCCCAGTAATTTGTTCTAGAAGTTATAATCATGTTTAATTGTTTGGGTTGATAGAAAGCAAATTAATGGTTTTTCTTGGACTTCCACAAATATCATATGATGTGATGTTTGAGCAATGAAAATAGATTATTAAATATAAAAAATAGGTTGAGTGGTTCAAGAGACAATTAAAGTTAAGGTTATGTACCGTATCCGAGTATGGATCTAATTATGTATCTGCAATTATCATTAAATAAAAAAATATAATTTATCTGTTTTTATAAAATTAAAAAAAAAATCAAAATTGGAGACAATAGAAAGCTTGGTAAAATGGAAAGGATGGGCCAATTGATCACGAAGTAGTTACAGACAATGAGAGGACCTAAAATAAAAATGCCATCAACTTTTAGTCTCCATAGCAACACATAATATTTTTTATATCTTTCTTTTCTCAATAGATAGTTCATATTAATAAAATAAAATATAGATTATCTGTTTTTTTATAAAAAAAAAATATGAAGCCATTTTTTTTAAGAATAAATAACTTTTATATGAATATTTATAAAAAATATTTTACTAATTATTTTATTTTATTTATAAACAGAGACTTGATTTTTTTTAAAAAAAATTATCAAAATTTTTATTTTTTATAAGATACTTTGAAATTTTAAATTTTAAATTTATGATATTCTCGATGTTTCCAACTCAAAACAAACTCAAGTTTAACTTAATATGCTCTGAATTACAACCTAAAATGATGAAAATAAAATAAAAGATTATTTTAAAAAATAATAATTATTTATATATTTTTTGTTGTTGAAAAATAGTAATATTTAATTATTTGTTTTCCTTTTCAAGTGTTTAGATAGAGAACAAAAATAAACTAAAATTAAAGATTAAAATTGTTCAATTCTTCACACTTATACTATTACTAAAATGTCTTATTAACTCATTTATAACATAGAAAAAACTACTTATATGATTAATATCAAAAGAAAAAACCAAAAGAAATTATTTAAACATTACATAATAATGACTTAATAATAACTAATGAAAGAATCTTTTCATGAAAATTCTTGTTAATATTATGTGGTTTAATATATATATAATTTTTGTTAATTATTATTAATTTAAGGACCGTTTGCTTTCTGTTACAGCCTCTATAAAAAGTGATCCAAGGCTGTACTATTTTCAGCATCTTTTCCACTCTCACACTCTCACACTCTCACACTCTCACTCCCTCCCTCCCTCTGGCTCTCAGGTAAGCTCCCTCTGGATCTCTCTCCCCCTCTCCCCTTCTCCCCCTCTCCCTCCCCCCTCCCTCCCTTCCTTTCGCTCTAGATCTCTCCCTTTTTCTCCGAATCTCTCTAAATCTCTCTCTCTCTTTTACAGGTATGGACATGGATCTGTTTTTCAGCGCTTTCACTGCCGCTCTGGGCATTGTTCTTCATTGTATTGTTAGAATATTTCATATTATGTGGCCTTAATTAACCACTTTGGGTAAAATGGTCCAATGTATTTGGTTTTATATAAAGTGTGACTCACATATAAAGGTTAAACCCAATCAATTAATGTGAACCAATTCCAGTTACTTATGGATGGAGCAACAGAGTTTAAATTAGATTTTGGATTGGGAATCTTGATGGTTAGAAACATTATCCATATCATTATATAAAGGGCTCTGGTCCCTCTCTCCACCATCTCCACATCCTGAGAGGAAAACCCTCATTATGAATTTACAGCAGCCGAGTGAACATCCATCAATTCCCCGTTCTGATTAAGGAGGGTGAGGGAGAGAAGATCATAAGCCCACCGATCTCGTGTAGATCGAGGTGTTATGTTGCGGTATGTTGCAGGTCTATTTTCGGATTCATGTGGCTACATCTAATGACAAAGCATACCTATTACCAAGTAAGTTAAATTATGTTTTTAGGATTTACAATTCATAAGAACAAGATCCAAGATCATGTTTATGCATATAAAGTGTGTTGCATGTTAAAATCCTAACATGTGGTATCAGAGCTGTAGGTTTATTATTCTATGAATTGTAATCAGCAAGATCAAGATTAAAGGTCATGAAAATCATAAGTTAAGTTTTCTTTAATGATTTTCATTATTTAGAATTTTTCTTCAATTTTGGAATTAAGCAATCCAAATAATTGATTTATTTTATGATATTAAGGTAATCCGAAATTAAACAATTTTTGGAATAAAGAAATTCAAAAAATAATAATTATTATTATTATCATGAAATAATCTGAAATTGAAGAATTTCTGGGTTAAAATAAATTAATGATAATTTTGGATTTTTCATGAATTAAAAAATCCGAAAATTAAAGAATTCAGAAAAAATATTTTTTATTTTTTCTGAAATGATAGAATCTGAAGTTATAAGATCTGAAATTAAAGAAGGTTCATAATTTTAGAAAAATATTATATTATTGTTTTGGATAAAATAGTATGATATTATGGTTTAATGTTTTTTTTCAAATAATAGAGATTTTTCAGAATTTAACTAATTTTTGTTAAATTTTGAAATTTCATTGTGGATATTTTCTATCATTTAAGAATATTAAATTTGAAAGATCCATTAAAGTTTTATGGATAATTAAAGTTGAATTTTATCCAAAAGATTTAAGGTGATCTTTGAATTAAAATTATTATTTCAAAATTAAAGTATATAATTTTAATTCAATACTTATTTTGGTTCATATTTAAATGTTTGGGTTACTTTGTTTTGGCTTATAGCATGAAGATCTGAATGTGCTATATATTATTGAAGTTTTGCCCAATCAATGAAAGAACCATATATATATATGAATGTAAGCACATTAGAGCACAAGTGTTTATATTAAAGCGGGCCAAAATTTTATCAATTGATTTGACCTCAGTTTAGTTTGAATTTTGGAGAACTCAATTTGGTTAATGTTAGATTTTTAATTCATTTGAGAAGTTGAATTAAATGGCCAAATTAAGTTCATAAAGTATTAATAGTCAAGCTTATTAAGTTAAAATTAAATAAATAAAATTATAGGGACCTGAGAGCAAAATTGTTCAAGTAGTATTTTATTTTTCTTTTCTTGAAATAGAAAATTGAATAATGAATGACTACTTAAAAATTTATTTTAAATCAAGGATCTATTTTAAGGAGGTCATTATAATGTTTGTTTGGTCCAATATAAAGTTAATTTATTATGGATTTATAAATTAAAGCAATTTCATCCATTATTTACAAATTCGACATGTGATGTGTTGTCCCAAAGGACCATTAAGCATGTTAGGATGATGAGATGATGGAATTTGGAGTTAATGGTCTTCTCTCCTTATTTAAATGAAATTGCATTAAAGGATGTTAATCAGTAGTCGCCCAAAGGAGACTACTGATTGATGTCAACAATTATAGAAGTCTTATATATATTAATAATGAGAATTTTCTCTTGTCCAAAGGTGTGAAAATTCTTAGTAAAGTTTATATTATTGATATATAAGACATAATGAGAATTTTCACTTGCCCAAAGGTGTGAACATTCTCAATAAAGTGCACTTATCAAAGATAAATCCATGTAAGTAATGAAAATCTTCTCTTGCCCAAAGGTGTGATGATTATCGGATTTTGTATTACTTCATGTCCTTTAACGCTTAAAGGTGAATCCAATGTTTGTCTTAGTTCTATGCTAGATTTTGATGTGCCATATTCTCCAAGAATTTATATTTGTCTGATTTGGTAGGTGCCAAAGTACCCCAATCATGATAATTATATAATTTGCATTGAAGATATCTTTATAGTAAAGAATTTGACACAATACAAGTAGCAAGAACCGAGACTTCGTTAGTGAATGGACTACTCGCATGTCACTGTCTCGCCCAAAGGAGGGATTGGTGATGATGCACTGAGTCATTCACTTAGTTAATGAATGGACTACTAGCATGTCACTGTCTCGCCCAAAGGAGAGATTAGTTGTAACGCCCCGACCCGGATCCCAGGACCTCGAGTCTGTGAATGACGCACTGAGTGGAGACGAGCCCCGCCGGATACAAGGCCCTAAGTAATATAAGCAAGATAACAAAAAATAAATCCATAATAAATCAAAATAACGTGAGTCGCTACATAATCGTGTCCTGGGTACACATGCCCTATAATATATGGACAACATGTCCTACAAATGTCTCACCTACAATAAATAAAAGAAGAGGTCTTCAACCTCATACCGCCTCTTCGCAATCCTCTAAATCAACCCTCCCCGCCTCCCCGAGGACCCAAAAGGAGGGAAAACAAAGGAGTGAGCTTCAAAGGAAAACTCGCAGTACCTCATGAGGAACACAAAGAAGGAGATAATGGAACAAACATATCACATATACGAACAAACAATGGGACCAACGTCCCCGTATCCTGGAATCCTAGGGGTCTACCACCAAGGAAGTGTCAAAGGCAAGGACCTCTATCCTAACTGTGTCCCTCTAAAAGATCATCCCCTGGCCAAGATTATCCCACAAGATCACCGCCGACCAAACTGGCCGCCACCGGTAGCTTACCCTCTCTGTATCCGGCCGACATGGTCGCTGATCGACCCCAATCGACCGCGGGACAAATCCAGTAGTATCGCCTCCGGGTCGTGAATGCCGAACGCCGTGGTGTCTTGTCCCCAACGCCTCGCAGAAAATCCGGAGCTCACCTCGCCCATCAATCCGCCAAGACAAACAAAAGCTAGGGATGCCAACATCCCGAAAATAAACTTACATGCATCAGAATCCAACCAACTCATATAAAGACATGCATGTATCCAAAACATATAAAAAATGATATCAAAAATCATAAACCAAATCGAATCCAAGAAAACCCGAAACCGGGTGGGAACGAGGCAAAAGTACTTACCTGTAATCACTAAGCCTGGTATTCCACGGAATATCCTCCCGATGCATCCACGTCGATACCTGGTAATGAGAATTACTACTTAATACCACCCCAGACGCAAAATGGGCTATTAATATCAATAACAACATTAAAGCGAAATTTCTGAAATTACTGTGCAGTCCCAAAGAATTGCTCATAACTTTTGATCCAGGAACCCGTTTGCGGTGAAACAGGGCTCGTTGGAAAGATAAGGAAGATCTTTCCAACGGTACCTTACACGATACTATCCGACGTCTACACATTACCCAGTTTTCCGTTGAAGCAGGCATAATGAGAATTACTACTTAATACCACCCCAGACGCAAAATGGGCTATTAATATCAATAAATCTACATTAAAGTTTAAATTTCTGAAATTACCGCGGCAAAATCCCCAAAAGAATTGCTCATAACTTTGATCCAGGAACCCGCTTTGGCGGTGAAAAGGGCTCGTTGGAAAGATCTCTTCCTTATCTCTTCCAACGTACCTACACTATTACTATCCGACGCCTACACATTACCCAGTTTTCTGCTGAAGTAGGCAGCCTGGCAGCAGCCTTTAACTCCACGAACCCCACATAAAATCATGAAATTTATTCTATATACCACTCACTAAATCCAAACCACAATATCCTTCAACCATTCATATAATCTTCAATGCCCCTTCATGAAAAATACTAAACTGCCAGACCTTATGATTAACAAGTGGCTCCATTACTTTCCATTATTCTTGGTAACTCCCCTCAAAAGTCACCTAAGCCTCAATGAAAACCACCACACAAACCCCGAAAGTGAATCACCCAAACAAAAGAAAAGAATATACTACCCTCGAATAGCCATTCAATCATCTAGCATACACAACTTTACTGAATCCCAAAGAACGCAAAGGTAAGCACCCAAGTATCTACAAATTCTCCTTCCAACAGAGCTCAAAAAGCTCTTTATTATACCTCCACTCTATGCCCACCATGAAGCATCAAGACCAATCCTTTCAGAATTAGAATCCCACTTATTCTCCTTGAGAATGTTACCAACTAGAATTCTCTTAGAACACAACCCCACAAGCATGAAGAACTTGTGGACAACTCATCTACTCTACAAATTTCTAAGATTCCTATAGAATAACAACTTCAAAACTAATCACCTATGAATTTCCATTTTAATCCACTCAACCTCCCGAGAATATCTATCACAAATTCTCAACAAAATCACCAAGCCAATATATATATATTCTCAATCTACACAAACTCGCTCCAGCTCGTAATATGAATATCTCTCATGAGATTATACTATCAACCAATAATTTCACCATTGCTAGCATATCCAAACAAGCCTCATCTCTGCCTTTTCTTATAATTTAAATGTACTAGCTTTATTTATCACTTTGCATTATATGAAACTCTACAAAACTATACAACCCAAGTAATCCATTTGTGCATGTTGATGAGAGAGTAAATAGATAGGAGGAGAGAAGCTTACCACAATCCAACTTTTGCGCTTCCTCCTGATCACCGAGACCCGCGGTGCCTCCAACGAAGGCCCGCTACATGGGGTCGAGGTTGTAACGTCCGCTCTCACGGCTAATTCTAACGCCTAGCAACCCAAACCTCGCCGTGCGCCAAAAGTTCCTGCTTTCCGGTGTCGCGGCAAGGGCGACCCCGAGAAGAAGGAGATAGCGCAGGACTATGATGATAGTGACGCTTCCCTCGCTCCCTCTTAATGCTCTTACTATTGCGATGCACGCATCTCTCAACCTCAAGATCATGCAAACCGTGATCATGCTTATCCAACGCCCCACGCTTCTTATCCACCGCTCCAACGCCTCCTCGACTAACGCAACGGCATCGCCACGGTCCATGGCAACGACGCATTTAGGAGCCCGCCTCAGCCCACCTTCTCAACAGCTCTTCACCGCTGGATTTATTCTTCTCAAATTCATCAAACCATCCCCACCGTTCCTTCATTTACAACAATGCACCATTACGCATGGTTTTCTCTACGCATTTAGGGTCATTTGGTTTGATGTAAGTAGTCGATTGTAAAAGTTTTACATGTAAAACTTACTTTTGGGTGTTTGGTTTGATGTAAAAATGTGAAAATACAGTAAAACTTTTTACATATGGGTCTATTATGCTGCATTTCAAAATACAACCAATTTGGGCGTATAAACTAAATGCAAGAAAAATTAGAATACAATCACCCGTGATTCTCTTTCTCTCTCCTCATGACTTGTGACTTCTCTTTCTCTCGCCTCTCGTGACTCTCTCTACGTGAAAAGCAATGATTTCTCCCAAGAACGGCGCTCTCTCCCAATCTCCAATCTCTCCACGCTCTCCCCGACCGCTGATCTCTCCCAAGAACTTAGCTGGGCTTCTTCTCCGATCTCCGATCTCCGATTTAGTCGGGCTCTCTCCGCTTCCTCGATTTAGCTCGATCTCCTTGAATGGTACGATTTGTGGCTTTTTTTTATGATAAGAAGGTAGCAGAGATATTCGTTTGTGTTGTTCTTTGTGTTTATGTTCTGGTTCTTATGGTTGTGCTCTTGATTTTGTTGCCCAAGTTTTCTGTTTTTTATGATTTATGAGAATCAGGAGATTTGATAACTACTCCTCTTGGATGGTTGATGATCTCCATTCTTTTTGAGCTTGCTAAGATGGGATTTTTATGAGGATTTAATTTCTTCCGCTTTTGGTTCGAAAAGGATATGTCTTCCTCGTTTTTCCCTTTGTTAAATGCTTTTGTGGCAGGGATTTGGATTTCATTCTCATTTTATCTTTTTTTTTTTTCATAAAGCTTCTTCCTTTGTTCCCCATGACCGTTTCATGGGAATCTATTATTTCTTTTTCCCTTTCTTTCTCTTCTTTTCCTTGTGGATCTCCTGTTTAAAAGTTTGGGACTTTTTCCCCTTCTTTTTCCATGCAAGGTTCCTTTATCTGATGAAGTTGATGGCGAGCTGCCTTTAAATTGTTTGTGTAATATGAGGTTGTTATATATGAAGTGTTCCCTGGGTCTATTTGACTGCTCTTATATATGCGGATTGCTACAATATGTTCATTACAACCTCATTCTTTGCTTTTATTTTGATCTTATTCACAATAAATATCCTAGTAATTTTCTTTGTATTTGCATCTATTAATCTACTGAGATGTTATCTTATACTGAGATGTTGCTGTTCAATTCCATTTGTTGTTCAACTTGTTGGCAATTTTTGGGTTTAAAATGAACATTGAGTCAAAATATATGGACAAAAAATGACTTTAACTTTTAGTTATATATGATACAATAGTTTTCCTCCAACTTGCCCACCTTTGTTTTTAGTTATATATGATTTCTGTTTATATGACCATTTTTTTTAATAAAATAAAGGTGCAATGATATTTTTTGTTAAAAGTGAGTTAAGATAAGATGATAATAAATAAAATCTACTTAATTAGCTAATATTTCATTTTCAGTTTCATTTCCCTTCATTATTTTTTTCTCATCAAATCTCTTCATGAAGGAGAGTAGTAAGGGTTTAATTCTCTTGTCTTAACCTCATCATATGATTCCCTCAAGTATTTATTACTTGTCTTACTCATTGTTCCATTAATTTTTTAAATCCTATGAATGCAACTTCTTTTTTTATTTGGAGAAAGAGTACCTGTGATTTATATTCCCTTGATACACAATTCCCAAATTTTGTAATTAGTATAATTGACTATTGTAATTGACTTATAGATGGATTCAAATTATGAGGATGAGTATGCTTCGGGCTTAAGGCCCGCTTTTGTTTGCCACTATTTTTGCTCTAATGTGGTATAGAAGGAGAAGGATTACTTTGCCTTGGGAGCCTTACTACAATAGGGATGTACAACGCACCAATTATATTTCAAGGATAATAAATAGTTCCGATGCAGCTAGTATATCGATGTTGAGAATGCGAAGAGCGCCTTTTTTGGACTATGTGATCTATTAAAGGCAAAAGGTTTGTTATATAACACTTTACATGTAAGTGTTGAAGAGCAAGTGGCTATGTTTCTTCACATTGTTGGCCATAATGTGAGAAACAGGGTTGTTGGACTTAATTTTTTACGATCCGGAGAAACAGCTTAGCCGTTATTTCAACCATGTTTTGTTTATGCATTGGAGAACTTCGAGGCCAGCTTAATCCAAATCCACCTAGCATAGCCACCTCTCCAATCATCTCTCGCAAAGATCCAAGGTTTATGCCATATTTTAAGGTAATAAATTTAGAAGTAAAATTAATCAAATTTTTATCTTATGCACGATATTTACAATTTTTTCATTAATTTTAGGATTGCATTGAGCACTTGATGGTACACATATTCAAGCATCTCTGCGCTAAATGATATTGTAGCATCGCTGTGGAAGAAAACCTACCCAACACAAAATGTATTAGCAGAATCAATTTTGAACTAAGATTTACATAATGCACAGCCGTTGGGAAGGTTCAAGACACGATGCACTTGTCCTTCGGAATGCTGGAGAGAGAAGATGGGCTAGTAGTGCTCAAGGTATAATATCATGATATTGGTATTAAAAGACTTTAATAATATACAATTGTGTAATAGTTTGTGTCTTTTGTTATAGGCAAATATTATCTTGTAGACGCTGGATACTCGACACGCTCGGTTTTATATCGCCATATCGCGGGTGTGTTCATACCATCTCAAGGAGTTTAGTTGCACTAACTCCATCAAATGATAGAGAATTGTTTAATTATAGACACTCTTCTTTATCGCATTTCGCGTAAAGAACGAAGCTGCTTAGAGCTTTGAAAACCGTTCAAAAATTCTAACATCTAGACCATTTTTTCCTTATAAAACACAAGTGAAAATTGTCATTGCGTGTTGTATTCTTCATAACTACATTTTGCAAAGTGGTCATGACATGTATGTACCGAATCTTGAAGATTGGGAACCAAATCCAAGTGTACGTGATGTAGAGACCTGCAACCAAGTCCGTGAAGATGTAAGAGAATGGTGTGCAATCGAGAAACAATCAAGAATGGCATATGGAGAAATAATTGAAAGTGGCTTCCTACCTTATGTTTTTTTAAGAACTACAATTTGTGTGGGTTGTATTTGTATTATAAAGCACTATGACTATTGTAATTTTGTTTGTTTGATTGTAGAAAAGACATTGTGGGATCTTTGACTTGTTGTTGCTCTATGTTCGTCTATAAATATATTGAATATTTTCCTTGCATTTGTGTAGATGTGTAGTGATGTATGTTGTTGTTGAATATGTGTGATGCCTTAAAATATTGAATATTTTCCTTGCATTTCTTCAAATGAATATGTGTTTTCATTATCCTTTCCTCATTTGTATTGTTATTATTAGTATATATTATTATTATTTTAATGTTTCATTGTTTTATTTTTATTTTTTTAATCTATTGGTTGATGTTGTGATTAGTGACACTAACTATTTGTTTATGCTATGTAGATGGAGTCTCAAAACCTAACACAAGAAAGCCTTGACTCGTTGGAAGGAAAACACACAATTTTCGATGGACCGCTATCATGACGCCATTCATGTTGACTTCTTTGGTTGAGCAAGCAACTCTTGGCCTTTAAATCCGCTAAGTGGGTTTAAAAGTGTTAAGTATTAATGCCGCTAAAAAGAGCCAAGTAGCGAAAGATTCAACTTGGTTGTAGTGCCACACACATGTACTCAATCGCTTAAGGTATGTAAGGCAAAAGTGGCTAATAATTAAGAAGATCAAGGATTTAAGTGGTGTGTCATGGGATGATGTGGAGAAAAAAATAATCATGGGAGAGGAGGAATACCGAACATATATACAAGTAAGTAGTTAGTTGAATTTTATTGTTAATATTTCTAGTAATATTTGTGCATTGACTCTAATTTTTTTTATATATATTTATGTTTGTAGTCGCACCCCGGGGAGGAGATTTATATTAATAAGCCAATTCAAGATTATGAGGAGATGGCCATTGTATGTAAAATGATCAAGCAACGGATCATTTGCTGAACGGCTTCTCAAAGCTCTAGAAGCATAGGCACAAATGGAAGCACCACCAACATCGCCAATAATCAATCTTGGTAACCAAACACAAGGATTCATGATTTTGACAATGTTGCACCAAGTCAACCACCTACTAACGACACACAAACGAAAGCTCCACTTCCAAAGGCCAAGGAGGGTAAAAAAGGAAAACATAAGGTGGATGAAGAAATCATGCAAAATGTTGAGCATCAATTGGGGAAGAATTGCTAACGATTGGAGGCCGAGTAAGAGTCAATTTATTAGTAAACAATTATATGATGAGATCATGAGCTTGAGTGATCGCTATAGCTTAATATGATCTTGGACGAGCATATGACCATTTGCTTCAAAAATCTTCCTTTAGCAAATGGGTTTATGAACAAATCTCATACCCTTCGTTGCATTTGGATGGATGATTTTATTGATCAATTGAGGGGTGGTCCAGCATGAGTTTTATAATACCGCTTGGTGTTACTATCGTGGTCATTTCGTATTGTCGCGATTTACTATGATGTTATGTATCGAACAATGATGTATTTTATTTAAATTAGACAAGAGGGAAGATGTTGTAATTTCGGATTTTGCTTGGACAATACCAAGGAAGAAGTTATGGTTGTGGTTTGGACAATTGCAATGTTATAATTTCGGTTGTTGTTTGAACAATTACAATGATGTTATTTTTAGGTATCATGTTTTTCACTATCTTTTAAATCAATGATGAATGGTTTGGTTAGTGAAATTACAAGGCATTTGAACAAGTGAGTGTTTGTGAAAATTAAGATGTAAAAAAAAACTATTTGTTAGATAAAATCTAATTTTGTTAGATTAAAAATACTATTTGTTATTTAAGTTTAATGGAGAAAACTAAATTTTAGCAAAGAAGTATTAATGTTTTAAATTTAATAAATATTTTATTAGATTAATTATTCTAGTTAAAAGTAATTTTTATGTATAAACTAGTTAGTAATAATAATAGATAATGGGGTAATCTCACCACCCCACTTACATGGTAACTATATCCTAACTTACATCAAACCAAACAAACAAAAAGTAAATGCGGATTTCTACATCTAACCAAACACCATTGATGTAAAATAAAATACTGCATTTCTAGTTACATGTAATTTGAAATACACTGTAATTTTAAATGCGGGTAACCAAACAGCCCCTTATAGTAAAAACCCCATAGCATTTATCTTAATTATGTATAGTTGAAATAGTGAGAGTTTTATGCACAATTGCATAAGTACCCCCCGGGGTTTTTGATAATTAACTGTAGTTGAAAAGTGGGAATACACTTCATTCCATTTCAATCCCCAAATTTTTAAATGTTACATGAACATCCTTGCCCAGTGAGAGATGGACAATTTCCTCAAGGTCCTCGACCTTTCCCAAAATCACATTTAGTCCTTAACAGACCCAAAAATCACAATTCCCATTTAAATAAAATTCAATCTCTCATCCTCAATTTAATATCTTAATTACAATCATTCAAACCACCAGACAAATAAGGCAAATTAAACCCAAATTTTATTCCAAATTTCCCTGGGTTTTACATTAGTGATGATGCACTGAGTCATCAACTTAAAGTTTCCTATAATCATAAAGTTATGCATCAATTTAATTTCTTGTGAGAATTAAAGAATGTATTTGTTTAAACCCTTATATGATATGTTCCATTACAGTGCTTAGTAGTAATTTGATCAGCATGGGCAGTGCAAACATTAAGTTATCTTTTAATAATCTTGGTTCTCCAGTATAAATTTGACTTATGTATTGTGTACCACTGTTATGTCTAATTGCAATTAGCGATTCAAAGTGCAAAGACAATTAAGGATCAGTGGGAGTGGTCAAAATTAAGCATCTTTTATTGCATCACTACATTTAAGATTTTCTCATAATTAACTTGTTTGTAAATATTTGATTTACATGTTTATCTCAAACAATAGGATTTCTTTTTGAGAATTATGGAATACTCTAATAATTGATGTTTAACCAATGATGGTAATCTATGTCTGGTTCATCTACTTTTGATAATAGATCTATTAGTTGATTGATCATATCATATTGATGTTATAAGATCTATTCAAGGTTTTCAGTGATAGATGACCAAAGTATGGGTATTTAGAGTTTCCTCAGATGAATGAGTGTATTAATTCATTCATATAAAAGTTTTTCTCTCTTAAAAGATTGAAGAATATGCATATTTAGTTTCCTATTAATTGTATGATCTCTATAAGAGTTGTTGAGACTTATATCATGAAATAGAAAGGAAATTCAATTGAGGAGGAGATAAAGATTTGATGGTTTCTTTCTCATTTGAAACAAGATTTGTCAATTGAATTAATGTTAGAATTGTTTGTCATTGGCCTATATAATGTTTCATGGTATATTTGAATAGGCATTAAAGTCATTATGTTAGTGAAAATTGTGTATTACCATAATTATGGATAATATGGGATATAATCGTGGTCATGCTCAATTATGAAATACATATTATAGATTAGTGTGAGTAGAATCGGAAGAGTGAAGGTCAATAAAGTTTATGAGAGATGTTTATATTTATGATTTCATCAAGCATCAATCATATTTAGGATTAAACTCTTTGATATGTAAAATTAGGGAATCTAATTAAAGGTTTATAAGTGATCTAATTTTACTTTTCAGTTAAAGTTATTTTGGTTTGAGTAATCAAGTAATAAAAGTTAATGAATAGTTTGTTTTATGAGTCGAATCTATTATAGAAAATAAAATTGGTTTTGTTATCTAAGAGGCTTATATATTTGAATTTAAAAGTTAGCCTCATGATGATGATAGTTATTTAAACCATTTAAGGAGATTCACTCATGTATAACATCATATTCCGCTGTGTTATATATTTATATTTTGGTAATTAAGGTATTTACCAAATAAAAGGGGAAAAGTTTATGAGAATTAAAGAATATTTATGTTTTAACATGCTCTTAATTTCTTCAGTATTATTGTTTTTTTTTAATATGAGGATTAGTGGGAGCTGTTAAATTTAAATTTTTATGTGTGTAATTTTAGTGATGATTAAAGTAGATTGTTGGAGACCAAGAATGCTTATGTATTATTACTTGTGATTAATAGTGTGATTCATTAATAGTCTCACTGGTTTGATATCACAAGTTATTAAGAAAGTTAAAGTTTATACTGCTCATATAAAATATATGCTGATCATAGAATATTTGTTATATGAAAGTAAGCATGCTTTAAAGTGAGAGATAAACTCTCTAATTAAGTAATCATACTACTATTGAAGTTATGCAGGTTGATAACTGTGCTCACTTTTACTGTCTAAAGTATATGTGGTTAGCTATGATGCATATCAAAGAAATTTCAATGCATATAGTCATATGAAAGGTTTAATATGACTAAATTATGATGATTTTGTTTGCATGAGATAAGTTTGATTATGGATTAATATTTTCAGACTGCTGTGATTTATTGATAATTATTCTTCTATATAATATAGACCTAAAGGTTATTTCTGGTTATCAGAAATTTATGTATTGGAATCATCATGTATCTTTTGATTATATCACTATATTGTGATAGTTTTGGATCCCATGAAAGGTTGACAATAATAGTTGGAACATGATTGAGAAATTTATTTTGCCAATGGGATAACTAAAGTTATAAGATACTAGTATGAGATCTCTTTATTGTTGATTCCATATCTTCTGTTTCAATATTTATGTGTATATACACTAAAATGAAAATTATGGTTTTTAAACAGAAGAGTCATTAAATTGACATTATAGTGGGACAATTTATATAGGCATTATGGATTTTATAGCCTATAGCTCATCATTAAAGACTGGGTTAAGTAGAGACTATTGATGTAGTGATACATGGAAGGGAGTATGTCAATTAAGAATGTATAACCGCCATGATCCCCATCAGTGGTCTTCTATTTGATCAAAGTATTAAAGTGTAACTCTGGAATATGGTTGATTGGGATATGTTTTCAAAGCGCGCGCATTTTAGTTATTTTTAAAAGTTGTGAGTCCTAATTTCTTATGTTTTATTTTATTTTATTTTATTAAAAAAATTGTTTTTTGAGAAGTTTGTTTTCTTACTAAACATGGACAATTCAAGTGGTAAATTTAGGCCAAGTGGGGAGGGAACAAATCCATGTGAATGAGTAATGAACTCATTTAGTAGATCAAGTTGAATTAAACCAGAATGATGGGCCCAGGCCCAATTGTTAAAGCAATGAGCTCATGAGTTTGGATGTAACTCCAAATGGACTGGGCCCTGGTAACGGGCCAAACCAGTCAGAGTCAGAGGATAATGAGAAGATAAATAAACCAGGCCCAGAGATGGGCCGCAGCCTACTCCAATAACCACTTTTTTATGGAATATAAGGGCGGGTATGCATTTTTCAGCGTTTTGCTTTCTACATTTTCCATTTTCTCAGCGGAAAACGCAAAACGTTTGGTTGGGCCTTTTACGAAAAGGCGGAAAACGGAAATGGCTGGAAAACGGAAAACGGGAAAACGAAAAAAAATCGTTTTCTAGTTTGGAAAACGATTGGAAAAGGCGGTGGCATTGTTGTAAATAAACCAAACTTCAAAATTAATTATAAAAATATATAAAATATCATGTTTATCATTTTTTTATTTTTTAAAATAGATTTTCTTTAACTTTTGTTATTGTAAAAATATATAAATATCATGTTTGTTATTTTTTTATATTTTTAACTTTATAAAAATATCATGTTTGCCATTTTTTTATTTTTTAAAATATATTTTGAACTTTTGTTATTATATAAATATATAAAAATATCATATGTTTGTTATTTTTATATTTTAAACTTTATAAAAATATCATGTTTATCATTTTTTTATTTCTTAAAATATATTTTTTAAAATTTTATAAAATATATAAAAAAATATTATATTTGTTATTTTATATTTTAAACTTTATAAAAATATCATGTTTGTCTTTATTTTATATTTTGAACTTTATAAAAATATCATGTTTGTCAGTTTTTTATTTCTAAAAATATACATATATAAATGTTTAGTGTTTGTAAAGTGACATAAGAGAGATTAATGAAATATATTGCTGAAAGCCGCCACTGTGGCATGTAGCTTCTTCATCTCCATCCATCCATCCATCTCCGGTCATATGGTCACGACTCTGCTCTATAATTTTCAGCATGGCAGCTGGAGCAGTATTCCTTTTCATACTTGATCGGTTTCTGAGGTTCTGTCAATCACGACCATCGGTTGATATCATTTCAGCAGCATGTCGTCCATGTGGAACTACAGAATTGATCCTTTCAAAGCCAGCAAGTACTAATTTTCACTTTCAGATATTTAGAGAATTCTGTGTCACTGCATTTGTTCTAACTGTTATTTCTATAAATTCACAGATCTTCGGTACAATGCTCTCAGTTTTGTTTTCCTTCAAGTGAGAGAACTATCATGGCTACAGTGGCATCCCTTCAGTGTTTCATCTAGTCCTTTGGATGGTTGTTACCATATGTCAGTTCTTTTTTTTTTGATAAAGTGTTTGTTATTGAGCTTATTTGATCTTATTATTTGTTTTTGCTACTTTCTGAGTGAAATGAAATAAAGCTTTTTTATTACGAATGTATGATGAATAGTTGTTATTATTTTTTGTTCATAAGATAGCATACATCCACTATGAGTAATCAGTTTAAAATGTATTTTGAGAAAACTCTGCTATTCATGAACTTTTCTTCCGGTTTCCTTTTTAAATCATATGTTTACTATCAAAACAAATATCAGGCATATCAATTCTTGTTCAGAGTCAATGCCCCTCTTTTCTTCATAAAATTGCAAAGGTTAGTAGTGTACAATTAGTTTGCAATATATTATGATGACCTTTTAGACCCAAACAAATCCAATTTGATGACTCTGATTGGCTGAGATATATATCATGTATTGTTTTGATTTGGTCAAGGATCAGTTTGTTTAATTTTTGCAGCATCAGTTGATGGTGGCAGTGGTGGGCCTGCCTGATGAGAATTCAACAACTGCAAGACTAGTCTTCTAAGACCATGATTAGAGGATAATGAGACTTGGTGTTTATTCTATAGCCAAATGTTTTGATTGATCAAAGTTTGGTGCTTGTGTAGCCATTGACATAGTTTTGTGTGCTGAAACTCCTGCGAATGGCAACTACTTGCAAACAAAGTTTTTCTACTTTCTAGTGTCCCCTTCCCTACTGTTGTCCGGTTTGTCATGAGAAGTTTTACTCGTCTGATGGAATTGGATAAGTGATGAAAAAGATTTGAAATTCCAACTTCTAAGGAGTTCATATAACAGAGGACCATCTTAAGTTGATCATGAAGAAGTTGAGGAAGATGATAATTCATGGATCATGCTTGTTCCTTTTACTCCTTCAAATTAGTGTGGTTTCAGCAAATACAAACTCTCAAGATGGTATGTTTTTCTTCTTTTTTTTCCCCCCACATGTTAATTGATATTGGTATTCAAAAGGAGTACTACCATGCTTGTTTCAACACTTGCCAAAATGCCCTTTAAATGGTAAAGTGGTATTTTCAGAATTTCTTATTTCTGAAAGCATGTAAACAAACCGTGCTTTATTTTTATTTTTTTTTGTCCACAATGACTTGAAACTAGAGCTTCATGTTAATCTTTCTTCCTCTTGATAGTCTGATTCATCTGTGTGTTTCTACTTGTAGCTGTTTCTCTCTATGGCCTTGGAAGTCAGTGGGAAAACAAACCTCCCAATTGGAATGGTGTTGATCCTTGCAGTGATAGTTGGGTTGGAATCAGCTGCAACAATTCACGTATTGTCTCCATGTGAGCATTTGGAGGCTTTATATTGATTGTATGGAAGTATGATATGCATAAACATTCTATTCTTTTTGTGATATATTTCAGAACATTGTCAAGTTTGGGACTAAAAGGGACACTTAACGGAGATATTCAATCTTTGACTGAGTTGAAAGCATACTACTGTGCTTATTTCTCTAACACAGTATCAGATAATATGTGTTTCTGATTGAACATTCGGTTGATAATGTAGGGATCTCTCTTACAATAAAGAATTAACTGGACAAATTCCATCGTCCATTGGGAGTTTGAGCAAGCTTGAAAACTTGTGAGTTACACTTAATAACAGGTTTGATTGGAATCAGTCTATCCATAATAGCTTGAAATTGATAACTTGTTATTCATTGTCTTTTTCTCAGGATTCTGGTTGGATGTAGTTTTTCTGGTGAAATACCACAAGAAATAGGCTCTTTAAAGCAGCTAGTCTTCTTGTAAGATGCTCAACTTCCTCAATTAGAAAATTTTTCCTCTTGATTTGTTTACTGAATCACATCTGGAATATTCACTACCATCAGTGTTATGTAATCGATCTTTTGGCCTTTTTGTCATTGTCTGCAGATCATTAAATTCTAACAAATTCACTGGTAGAATACCTCAAACCATCGGTAATCTGGCAAAACTTTACTGGCTTGATTTGGCGGATAATATGCTTACCGGAGAAATCCCAATGTCGGATGGCAAAAATTCAGGACTTGACACATTAATTCATACGAAGCATTTGTATGTTCAATATCTCTAACTTGTTGAATACAACTCGATGTCTTTGATGCAATCTGAATGAATAGTTCTTTCGCTGAATGACATCCACTTTGGCATAAATCAACTCTCTGGTAAGCGGATCAAAGCTAATTTCACAAGTAAGAACACCAATGGGTACACAATGTGCTCTTTGTCTCAACAAGTTTTATAGAAAGGTCATTAATATTAGATCTTAAATCAATAATGTAAGTCTCAAGCTGATTGTCAAGAATAAGAAGTTCTGTCTCAAAAAACTCAAATGGATAAAATTGAGGGATTCGAAGGAAGATATTTAATTCAACATGATCTTTCTTTGCATAAGGTTGAGTGTCACTAATATTGACACTAGATGGTTTCTCCAAAATTGTTTTCGTCTTATAAGATATTTGTCTATATGATGTGAGGATGCTACCTTGGTAAGTGTCAAAGAAAACAATATTATGAAACAAAAGGTAATTACGGTAAAGAAAACATGCAAAAAATTCAGAAAAATACAGACTTGCAGGTTATAACAGCTGAATGGCGAGGAAGCTCTCTGATTTGCACCTTTAGGCTCAAGAATCGGGTGAGGAATGATTTGAACAAATGAAGGAGAGAGCCAGGGGCGAACTTGTACTCGCAAGATAGGGTTAGAAAATAATAAATGGGAAAGGGAATTAAACTTTTTAAAATATATTTTTTTACATATAAGTCCTTAGATAATTCTTTAATTGCTTTTGTATAGATTTTATTTCTTAGTTTCAGAGGAGGCAAATTGAAAAAGTCCAAAAAACTAAAACAATATCTAATAGATTTCTCAAATTTGAGTGGGGGCAGCTGCCCCCACTGCCCCCATTCTAGATCCGTCCATGCTTACAAAGCAAAACCTTCTCAACCCCCGATTTGGAGGGTTGAAAAGTGGAGATAAAATGGAGGTTTTCAAACCTTCATTTTACCCCATAAACCTTATCCTCCCTAAACCTTTAAATCCAAACATAGGTATAGGGAAAACCTTATTTTATAAAATCTTTAAAAACCTCCATCCAAGCAAGGCCTTTGGTGCCACCTTTTAGGACTTTTTAGAATTTTATAGAGTTGATCTCTACTATTAGATGATTGGGTGGTTAGATTACCAACCTTTACAAAGAAAATTAGTAATATATTTCTTTTATAAAGAGAGAGTGACAGGTTCAAATCAAGCCAATAATGTGATTCTAGTGGTTTATCTATATTTATAAAAAAAAAATTAATAGTTCGGTTTTCATCCGATGATTATAATCATGTCATGTATATTTTAATATTTTTTATTTCATAAGATGTGATAAATCTCCAAGAGAAAAAAGCCCAAAAAAAAACTATTTAACCATTACATAATAATAACTTGATGAACCAATTAGACACCAACTAGTAGTTGACCTCTTAATTAAAATTATAATTGTTTTTGGACACACAATAGTAGGATGTGATTGGGGTCAACATCATTCGAAAAGAAGGGAAAGTGAAAGATTTACATGAGAGTACTCGATTTGTGTTACTTGTCTTTTGTGTCTTGCTTGTTGCTATAATTGTCACTCACTTTCTAACACTCCATGAGACTTATTGCAATGACTCTTCAAAGGAAATTCATTGGCCCATAATCTCATGTTGTGTGGCTATCTTTTATTTTATTTTCAACTTATTATGATATACATCCTGTAATTTTGAATGGTGCAGAATAATAATTGACACAAATAAAATTTTAAATCCATCTAAACTCTAGAAATCAATTATTATTTTGAGATGAGCTTAAGTTTCAAAAAAGTCAAAAATCAATTAACCGATTTTTTAATTATAGAATAATTCTTTGTCAAGAAAAGCTTGGCCTTGACTCGGGAGGAAATACAACAATTTTCATGTGAGTAAACATTAAAAGGGAGTGCATTCGAGTAGGTTACACTATATATGTGGTATTATATTTAACTAATTTGAACTTCTATTAAACTGTTAGTAAATGTGGTTCATTCACTTTTATATATATATATATATATATATATATATATATATTGCAAAAATATATACGAAAACATTTTCCACTTTCTATAATTTTTCATTTTCAAGATATTCAAAGAGCAATTTAATTCAAAGACATGCACATGGAATGGCTCTTGGGGCAACAACATAGTATGTGATACATATACTATCAAACAATGAGATCAAACAATCTTGTTTCCACCCAATGAAAATAAAGATAACATGGGCACAACACAAAGCCCACCTTTTGGAGATGTTCTCTTTTGTTGTTTTCACCTTTTGTTTTCATGTCTCCTCAAATGCAAATTAGACATAAATTATTTGATTAGGTCCTTGAAGATAGGTATGCATGAGATGAAGTCTTGAGTTTGCTTAGTTTCATCTAATGTATATATATGTTTATATATATCAATGGAGAGTTGATTAAGACCCTAATAAAAGAGAAAAACATAAGGTAGGTGAAATGTTCAATCCCTATAAAATATTCAAGATTTTGTATGGGATTAATATATAGATGATATTTGTTTCCCTTAAATGCATGTATCTCAGTATAAAATTAACCTTTTATGTTTATGTTGGTGCTAAAAACCGGTCTTCTCTCACGATTAGAACCGATTGAATCTAACGGTTGATATTTGTATTTGTTTGGTGCGGATGCTCACGGTGGGTTGTAGAAGATCACTCGGTCTTCAGTTTAGTGAGAAGAACCTGCACAGGGAAATAAATCGATTGGAGTTGGTTTTTTTTGCCCGGGTTTAGCTCTGACGGTTTAGTTAGAGGAAGAGAGCTTGATGGATGAGTAAGGGATTTTTTAGTTAATTTGTTCACCACCTTCTGGGCCTTCCGCACTTCCACTCCTTTTATAGACTTCTGCTGAGTCTTGTGTTAGCTCCTTCGATTGGGGTTTCGAGAAGGTCCCATATGCTGCTAGGGCAAGTGGGGCAAGTGGGGCGCTCCTGTCCCTTCCGGTGTCAGGGGGAGTTATGGCATTTGATTTTTTAGGTCAGATATTTGCTGATAAAGATCTTCATTATACCTTTTCTCTCTGTTGTTTGTCCTCCCGAGGTTTATTCTTTCCCCTTGCCTTTTCGTTCGGGGGTAGGCAATATGAAGGGTTGAGATGATGACAGGTGTTTGGCCCAGATTTTGCCTAGTGGATGTCAGGGATCCTGCCATGTGGCTGATCCAGGTATTGGGTCCTTTCCGTGGGATCCTTGACACATGTCGTGCTAGATATGTCTATATCAGTTTATTTCTTTTAAAATTTTAAAATGATATATATGGAAGATACAAAATGAATTAATTGAGTTAATGGTGAAAGGGGAAGACCTGGCAAAGTAATGATAAATATATAGAGAAATTATATATATATATATATATATATAATATGCGGGAGTGATAATATAAGGCCATATATATATATATGGGAGTGATAATATAAGGCCGGCCGGATTACTGTGCAAGTAAGGTCGCCTTCCATTTGGCAACTTGCACAATGTTTTAATTAATTCTTTCCAACCATATGAATGGAAAGAACATCGAAAAATAAGCTAGCATGTTAATTTTCATACAATTTGGGAACTTGTAGGGTCTTCATCTTAAAGGGTGAAAATTTATAAAAATCTTATCGGTTCAAAATTTCACCCTTTAAGATGAAGACCCTACAAGTTCCCAAATTGTATGAAAATTGACATGCTAGTTTATTTTTTGATGGTCTTTCCATCCATACGGTTGGATTTCCTCAAAATACTATGCAAGTGGGCCAAATTTATTCATAAAGACCTCCCCAAAGGGCGTATAAAAATACAAATTTATTCATACTTGTACAGTGATAAGACCACCTGCATAGTATCAGCCCCGTATATATATATATATATATATATATATATATATATATATTGTACTTGAGCCAAGTATGAATAAATTTGTATTTTTATACGTCCTTTGGGGAGATCTTTATGACCTATGTCAAAAAAAAAAAAATATTGATAGGTATATTATTAAAAGATGTAAAAGGTTTTACATTGAAATGAGGCTCATTCATAGTTTCTAGAGTAAAATGACTTCATAGGCCATTTTACTCTAGGGGGTATGTTTTTGTGGGACAAAACTACTACTACTACCTAAGCCAAAACACCATGGTAGCAAAATGACATTTTATAGGCTATTTTGCTCTAGAAGTCTCCTTTTGTGGATTACCAAACCTATGGCTTTTGGAGTAGAACAATGTTTCACATGCCATTTTACTCCTATATGTTGACTAGCCAGCCTCAAAATGGCTTTGAGGCTTATATATATATATCATATATATATATATGAGAGCTTTGTGAGGTACATATGATAGCAAAAGTTTACATGTGTAATTTTTTGAGGGCATGTTGTAGAAGTAAAATAAATTATTGTGTATGATTCCTATGGGAATTCTGTTGAGCTAGAAGGAGGGTGAAATTGCCCATCACAATTTACGTGGAAGCACACACACAAAATATATATATATATATATATATAGTGTTGAAATATCCCTTCAAAAATTCAAATCAAGAATCTGGTTACAGATCTAGGGTAAGAAATTGAGAATACTCATAAATCACAAAACAAGTGATTTATGAGGAGTTTGGCGATGTGCCTACGTCTCCACAGGACGAGAACAGAAGAATCTGCTATATGAGTTCTCCGACGGCTTGGACAATCATCAAGCTCATCTCTAAGAAAGATCAGTACAAAGAGAACCAACCAAGAGCATGACGAAACCTCACTCTAAAAAATTCTTACTCTTCTTTTGTTTTTTCTCATTTCCTTTACTTACTCTTTTTCTCTTCAGATTTTATACTTGCTTGCCTTATACCTTCTAAAAGCTTTGGATGCTTCCAGCTCAGCTCTATGTTAAAAGCTCGGAGTAGCTCTTCAAAAAACTTGGCTTGGCTCACAATCCAGTCTGTTGCTACAGTAACTACTGCAACACCGTTGCTACAATACCGACGACCCCCAAGAGCCCAGTCCTCGTGACAACTTCCCGAACACCTCGGAACAACTCAGCTCGGCATATGGTCGGCCGGATGCTATAGTAACCTCCCCTTTATACAGTGTCGATGACTCCCAAGAGCTCAATCCTTGGAACAGCCTCGAAAACAGTTCGACTCACAAATTCCAATAGAAAAATTCCTGCAAAATGAGTGTTTAGTTGGCCATAATAGATTTTCAAAAGAAATTATTTTAATAATAAAAATAGCCTTAGATTACATTCGTTATGAAATAGACATTAAAAAATAACTATTAAAAAGAGGCTTGTGAGGGTGAGACAACCGAAAGAAAGATGAGTCTTAAAAATCACAAGAAACTAAAAAAAAGGGGTTACACGATGTTTTACTATGCAATCCAAAGATTCCATAGTAGTTTTTCCTACAAAAAGTTGTTACCAAACAATCTTTAATATAATTTTCTAGATAATGTTGTATTTCATAGGAATGAGAGCAATTTCTATGGAATATAATGGTAGCCAAAGATGCCCAAGTATTTTATAAAGGGTATATATATAGAAAACCTTTTAACTATTAATTAACTAAACATAGTTTATTCATTCATATTTAGCCACATGCATCATTTGTATTCCAAGAAGAATCAAAATTCTTGAAAGTTTCATACACTAATATTCTATATCTTATCATTTGCATGCAATTTAATCTTAAATCTCATCATGCATGTGTCCTCCTCCTTTCCATGTTTGATCATCAATATAATATCCAACCACCAAGTCCCATGCTAAACTTAAACTTAATAAATCAACATGTCTTCCCTCCCAAAGAACAACCATTTTAGTCAACTCATGATAAAGTTAAACATTCTCATGTTCCTTTTTTTTTTAAAAAAAAAAAAATATGTTTTATATATAAATCATTAATAAAAAGAAGAGATAAATAGCTACCATGCATGATGAAACAAACCCTAATCCTAACCCTAATTAACTCTTTTATTGCATGCACCCTAACCCCTAACCCTAATGCTTCTTTTACATCCATGCCTATCTCTCCATGATGAATCCATGCCCATGAGCTCTATTTTCTTCTTCTTCTTCTTCTTATTTTTTGTGACAAAGGTAATAATTAACAACCCACGAGAGAAGTTAGGGGTGGGCACAGGCGTGGAGCCCACTTAACAAGCCTGAACCCACACCTTGCACAGGTGTGGGGGATTGATCTCGGGACCTCTCCAAGAGAATATTCCCATGCCTTACACAAGGACCCGGTATCAATAGTTCTAATTGCCGTTAGTTGAGCACTATTTTTCAGCATGAAACCATGGCAGACTAAACCCTGACCCTAACGCTAACCCTAACTCTTTTATTATTACATGCATGGCTATTATTCTATGATGAATCCATGGCCATGAGCTTATGAATGAGAAGATGCATGCCTTCACATGCTTCCCAAAAGTCATTGGCAGAGATATCCCCCACACCATACTAATAAGAACTCTCTTGTCCTCTTCCAATGATTCAATAGCCAACAAGATGAAGATCTTGCTCTAAAGTATTTGAATGACAACCCACCAATCAAGCCTCTCTCTCTCATGATCTTATCTTCCAATCCATTCAAACAATCAAAACTGTTCACAAGTAGTAGATCCATGCATCATGCTTGACATGTTTGAGAAAACACTAAACAAGTAGTAGCTTTCATGCTCTACATATGCCATGTCTTTCTTAGAACCTTTATCATGATTTTCCTGCCATTCATGTCAAATATGTTTCCAAACTTACTTTATATATATATATATATATATATATATATATATATATATATAAATCATAAAGTTACCTACAATCAAGGAGAGATTCTTTAGATAGAAACCTTAGTGAAAAAATAGTTTCTAAGTATAATCAAGGATGTTTCAAAGGTTTTTTTTTTTGAGTCAGATATGCAATTAGTGTTTTTAGGGCAGCTCGGTACTCTAAAGCTGCCCCTATGTGCGGGATTTTGTGGAAATGTCGGGCTACTTGGGTGCAGTTTCACCTTACTTTTTTTACAAGATTTTATTTCCATGACTCGAAACTGTGACCTCTAGGTTATATATCGACAATACTGTTTTTGTCTAAAAAGAATAACGAAACAATTATATTTTCAATATGTTTTATGGAAGAAATCAAAACAAACATCTCAAAAATAATATAATATAAGTGTTTTTTTTTTAATTTTAAAAATAATTCAAATAAGGCCTTTTATTAGTTATGAGTTCTAATTTCCAACAGCAAGGAAAACTTTAGGTTAGGGGACACTTCTATGTAATACAGTTAATGGCCTACATGAGTCTTGTTTCATAGCTTTCCATTTGAAGTATTTTTTAAAGCTTATTTTATTTTGAAAGCTCACTAAAACTTTTTTTTTTTTATTTTTTGAAAAAGGAAACATATTTGCCAACGACCCACGGGTTTATTGGCACCGGATTCCCTTGTCAAGACGTTGGCCTCGATCCGCGTGACCATCCGAGTCCCGGGTTCGAGTCCCTCGCCTTGCCAAAGTGATGGGGGACGCGTGTTTGCACGGGTGTAGCGCGACCCCCTCCCTGACATCGTGCGGGGGGTCTTTAGGGCCTTAGTCAAAAAAAAGAAAAAGGAAACATATTTATTTATTTTTGTTCAAATTTGGATTCCTAGATTTTTTTTTTCAGAATTATTTTCAAATATATATATATATATATATATATATATATATATATATATATATATATATATTATGAATTTTCCAAAAAAAATTTTGAATTTTTTTTCCAAACTTCATGAGAAAAATGTGAAAACACAATAAAAAACAGAGGAAAACTCCAAGAAAAAGGGAAAGAAACAGACTAAACAAAGGAGCAGCAGCAACACATGGATAGTGAGAGAGAGAGAGAGAGAGTGAGGAAGACATTGAAGGAGCTCAATAAAGCATTGAAAGGGGGAGGAGGAATGGAGATGGGAATGAGAATTCCGGCGCATTTGTGGGCGGGGCTTGGGGCTTCAATGCTGCCTTGTGGGCGCCAACCCAAGCCCTAAAGTTTCTCACTTTGTCCGAAGAAATCCTGAGATTTCGGTGTTTCAGATTTGCTGCTGCTGCTTCTCTGTGCTCATCACTGTGATCGCCGGGGTTCCTTTTTTATTTGATAAGAATCTCTCATTTGTCATTCTTTTGCCGGGAATGTGAGTCTGAGGTACTTCTCTTGCCAAAGATCGCTCCTTTTTGTTGGTTCTGATGGTCCATTTGTGGAAAAATCGCTTTTTTTTTTTTTGGAGTTTTGGCTCTGGATCAAGCATAAAGTTTGAGTTTTTTTGTGTTGGCTGGGGGATCCTTTTGTTCTCGCTGGATCGCAGTTGGGTTTTGATCGGTTTGAGTAAGTTTACGTGATGAATTCTGAGACTGAGATCGGGTTTTTCGGGGAATTCCTTTAATCTATCACATTTGCTGTTTGGGTTCTTGCGTTATAATTTTATGCCACACTGTTGACTGTTGATCTGGTTTTCTTTGATTTGGTTTCTGATGATTGTTTAATGGTTTTGCTTACTGTGATGTTTAGTTAGAAGATCCAGATCCTGTTTCCGGTGATCCATGCTTGAATATATAATATCTGGTTCCCCACCTCATCATCTGCTTGTAGAACTTGTCTGGCTTCACGTTTAGATCTTTTCTTTCCATGATAATATGGTTTGGAACTTTGGATCAATGAATTGTTGATCGCTATTATGGCTTTGTAGTTGAAGTTGTTCTGTCTAAATTGCTATTTTTTTTATTATTATGATGCTGATGCATTTCATTCTTGGTTCTCAAAATAATCAATTACATTTTTGTTGAGATGTCCATCTGCCCCATGTACTTTTAAACTTTTAACTTTGAGTTTCTATCTTCTGATGAACCATACTGTTCAATCAATAGTGTGTCGATTGCTGCAACTTTTGTCTGTTTTCCCACCTGAATATACATAATTCTCATTTCCTTGTTTATAGTGTTATGATTCAACCAGGCTTTGGCTGTTTTTGTGGTTTATAAACTTCCTCTTACCATATTAGTAGCTTTCAGGCTTTGGCTCATACTTAAAAAGGCAAACAATTATGCCTATGCTTTGTAGCTAAAAAAAGGGTGATCTTAACTTGCTTAAGCAAATTTTTGTGGATGATACTAGCATTTATTTTGACCAAATATATGTAACTCGGAGTAAATCTTCTTCCGAAATGGTACTGGTTATTTTGGCTAGTCTTATCTAGATATCTGATGGTCCAATGATTAGAGACACCCATACAGTTGTTCATACTAATTATGGTCTGTAGTACCATAGTGTCGCTTCCTAATGTACTAGGTGGTACATTGTGCATGGGTCCATTATGCAATATTTATTGACAAAACTATGTTTGAAATAAAAAATTCAAGTAAATGGAAAGATAATGGCATTGAGTAAGCTGGAATGAAACCGATTAGATAAAAACCTGTAGAAGTTGTAAAATATCTTTTAGTAAGGCCGTCAACAGATCTAATCACCATGTAGACATTGTGGGGCTCCCCTGTGCTCAAGTATTGCTAGGTCGAACTACTCTTTGCAACCTAAGGTTAATTTTATTTCCTAAACAGAACTCTAATTAACTCATTGAATTAAGTGGGGGGAACTAAGACAATTTCATCCCAAGGCTTTTGTGGGAATAAGATGCAACGGATTTGGGTTATTGATTTCTTTTCTAGGCAAACTGAGTTTATTCATTCTACATCTCAACTAAAAGTTTTTACCTCAAATTTAGTTGCTTGACCATCTTGCCTATATAATGTCTTATTTTACTAAGCAACTTATTTTGTGTACTTTTCAGTACATTCATGATGATACACTTGCTTGTTTTTTCAGGCTATATCCCAATTCATTTTGAAATTTGACTTGTGAAAGTCTATGTGATCGCCTTACTCATAAGGCATGAATACCACATAAGTCTACAACTATAAGTGGTTGTGAAAATTTAGTAAAAAAACAAGAAAATTTCAAAATGTTATTATTTCACCAAAAAAAGTGTTTTTAAATAACATTTATGACTATGTAGGCTGTTAGAGGGAATGTAGAATTTAGTCAATTTACCTGTAACATATGATTGAATATGCCAGGATACGTTGCAATTACAAGTAAATAGAATGAAACCAGACGATAAAATAAAATAGAAAGCTTATCAAATTATTTTATCAATCAAAATGTGAGGAAGATATAGTAGCTTAGTGCACAATGGTGTCCTATGTTCTTGTCTAGGGAGATTAAATGTATGTTTCCTAACAATTGCAATGTTATTTTAAAGCTATCAAATACAAAGTAAAATTTGGTTAATAGTATCTGTTTCAAAGTTTGAAGTAGATCTTATTGACATATATATTAGGTGCTAGATTGTTTCCTGTTTCAAAAGTTGCTCACTGGTCCAAATGAAACCTGAAAACCACGTATCTACAGAAATATGGCAATTAGTGAGCTAGCATTATTAAAGAACCAAATATCAAGTCATCAGCTGTAAAATATTTATGATAATTCTTCTATGCTTGAGCAATCTGATTTGCAGCGCAACCTGACTTGGTATAGCATGCAAGACCATGGGTAATTAGATGCATTTATAAGGGATAACATAATCCTATTCTATTGCATATATAGATTATAGGCTGCAAATGTCATAATGTGTGTTTAGATGACCCTGCAACATATGGCTCAGAACATTGATATGGCAATAAGCTAGAAATACAAGGCATTAACTGAAAAAACCCACATGGAAGGTTGCATTTGGTATGTGGGTCAAATCTAGATAAAACAGCCAAAATTTATTGTAACCTGTTTGGTGCACGCAAGGACAAGACAAAAGCCAAACTTTTTTTGCTTCTTTTTTGGCAAGACATACCATTTTTTATCATACTTGTATGAGATAAGATAACTGTCCCAACCTAGGATGATTTTTATTTCTTTGTTTCCTTATTTACCTTATTTTTTTCTATCAAGGATATAACATTTTAAGGGCATCATGGCATATTTATATTGTACTGTCCACATTTTTAATAAAACGTAATATAACACAACTATTATCTATGGTCTGTAGCCAAACAATAAAACTGCTTCCTGTTTATTTGGACCCTTTCCCCATTCCTGAATACGTTGACAATGGGGAGGCCCTAGGGAGAGATTTGCTTTGGTTGGTTCCTAATTTTTGACTGAGAAGCATTGTATTTCAATGGCTATTGCTGTGAGAGGAGATGAATCAGTACAGAAGGGTGCAGATATAGTGCAAATGAACTGTTGAATACTGTGATCCCCTCTTCAACAATAGCGTCATGTCCTTGAAAATTACCATTAATTCCTACCAAGCAGATGCCATAACTTTTCCTGATATGTTCTGTGTTATATGGAATAGCACCTAAACCTTGACAGGGGCATAAGTTATCTTCCAAATAGAGAATTCTCTTTCTTAAACTGGTATTTAAATTGTTTCTTGATAATATACCTGTGACATTCTAGTTGCAAACAAGTGCTAATAGTTGCCTTTCGTGTTTCAGTATCATTGGAATGGTTAAACCTTGCAAAGAAGGTTTCTTTTTTAGGTTACTGTCCTAGATGATCTTGATTGCTTACAATAAACTTCGCTATGAGTTAAACTTTCAGATGCATTGGATGGGATCATACTTTGAGCAAAGCAACTAAAGACTTCCTATTCAATTGTGTTTCTTAGAAATAAAATCTCAAAGAAATTATTATGAAGTCTTAAATTGTCAAATCATTATTTGACGAAAATAAATTTTCTTTGCTTCCTTGATGGTTATCAATCATGATTTATTTTATTCTTCCATTGTGCAGCTGCTTAACCGGACATTATATGGTTAATTTACTCCATTTGTTTTCCAAACTAATTAATCAGTTTTAACTGTACTTCAGCTGGTTGACATTTTAGTCATCTTCCAGGTTCTTGCATTACAATAAGAAATGGTGGAGACTTGTGTAGGCCCAAGCGAACTTCACTTGAAGAAGGAGCTTAGTGCTCTCCGCAAGGCGAGGTTTCTACGGGATCCTGAAACTTGTTCATCTTGGAGGTCTCCTTTAAGTTCAAGATCACTCGCAGCCAGTTATGTTTTAACCCATGGTAATGGGACTAGAGGTAGCACTACTGGAGTAAGCAACTCTGGTGGATTGATTGGATTACCTTCAAGAAATGATAACAGGAAAAAGGTGTATCTGTACAACTGGAGGCATCATTCTGCTAAATCAAGTGATAGCGGAACGAAATTGGATGGGGATAACAGGGGAAAATTGCTGGAAGAAAGTCCAGATGACAGTTTAAGCAACACATCAAAGTTAGATTCCCAGAGTGATGCATCTCTTCAGGTTCCTGCAAATATCTGTGGCATTACTCGAGGCCCACATCTTGAGGCTCCGGTGAGAAGAACTATCAGAAAATCACACAGAAGTAGCACTGTAAGAAAGCGGACAATTAAGCACCCACTGATCACAAAACATCTTGATCTTCCGTCAGATTCTATAGGAATACCTAAACCAGTTGAGCAATCGGATGATACTGAATACTGCAATTCTGAGGATTTAAGACAATCAATGCATGAGTTTACTCGCAGAGCTGGTTATGTTTCTCATTCCGGATCACCTTTATTTTCTGGATCTGGACGTCGAAATTGGTCACGCTCTAAAATCTTCCGCAATGCTACAAGAGAAGAGTCATCTCATTCTTATACTCCTGCATCAACTTGTTCTTACAACAGATATGGAGTTCGAAACCCCAGTACTGTTGGATCATGGGATGGTACCACCTCATTTGATGAGGATGAATTAGATCACATGGAATTAGCTAGACGCCAAGGTTGTGGAATTCCTTGTTATTGGCCCAAAAGATCAAAGGATGTGGGTTGTGGAGGTTGGTATTCTCCTTCGCTGTCAGATACTCTGAAGAGAACAGGAAGCAGTGTCCTTTGTGGGGGCCAGAAATTGTACAATAAGAAAAGGTTTTCTTCTTCCAGGAAGCAAAAATACCTGCTCAAATCTTCCCAAGGCTTGCCCCTGTTAACAAATGGCCGTGGTGGAGGTAGTTCATCATCAGATGCAGGAAGTGATGAGTTATCAACTAACCTTGTGGAGCTTGACTTGGAGGCGTTGAGCCGCTTAGATGGAAAAAGATGGTCGAGCTGCAAAAGTCAGGATGGATGGGAATCAGCCCTACCTGGTAGACCTGACTTGGAAATGCATGATCATCGTGGCTTGAGCCACAAGTACAGGCCTAGGTCTTTTGATGATGTCGTGGGTCAAAACATTGTTGTGCAGTCACTTAGTAATGCTGTCTTAAGGGGAAGAGTAGCCGCTGCTTATCTCTTCCATGGCCCACGTGGGACAGGAAAAACATCGGCTGCAAGGATATTCTCAGCAGCTCTGAATTGCATGTCGACTGAAGATAAGAAACCATGTGGCTTCTGTAAGGAGTGCAGTGATTTTTCCAGTGGAAATGGATCAAATGTAATTGAAGTGGATGCCACCAATAGGAAGAGTATGGATAGTGTTAGATATATGTTGAAAAGTATATCTGTAGTCACGAAGTTTTCAAGATACAAAATTTTTATCATTGATGAATGCCATATGATATCATCCAAATTGTGGTCCTTGTTTATGAAATTTCTTGAAGCGCCACCTCCTCGTGTTGTCTTCATATACATCACGATTGATCCAGACAACCTACCTCGTTCAATTCTGTCACGATGTCAGAAATACCTTTTTCCAAAGATCAAGGATGCTGATATAGTTTGCCGGTTAAGGAAGCTTTCTGCTGAAGAAAACCTAGAGGTTGAATTGGATGCTTTGGACTTAATAGCTTCAAATTCAGATGGTTCACTTCGTGATGCAGAGACAATATTGGACCAATTGAGTTTGCTTGGCAAAAAGATCACTACAGCCCTTGTAAATGATCTTGTAAGTTTCATGATCTTTGTGATCTACTTTATTTATGTTTCCACTTCTCATCTTTATGCATGAACTTCAAATTCCATAAATGTGAACTAATTGAGCATTTCTTTTTTACTTTGAATCTTTGATTAGCTTCATCGCGTAGTAGTTATTCATATGTTCTGATTTGCTAACTTCAAATAATGCTAATTTTTTTTCAAGACATTAGAAAAACTATACTTATGATAGGTTTCTGAAGATACGATTTTGGTTGACTTTACAAGCCTGGTGATTTGGACAACGATTTACCTTTCTTTACTGAACAGAATTGGTCTAACTCTAGTACTAGTTTGACAATCTTGTTTAAAATTATATAGTGGTTTGTTTTCACCTTTTAAGCTATTGATACTCTAGCTATGAAAACCAGTGTAGTTTGCTCATTTCTCATTTAAGTTTCACACCGCATAAACCTAATGAAGGTTATCTGTTCACAGCTGTGTTCTTGTAAATTATATTTTAGAAGCAAACTTTTTCTCCTTCTCATTTAGTGTGATCTTTTCAGGTTGGAGTTGTCTCAGAGGAGAAATTACTTGATCTTCTGGAGATAGCTATGTCATCAGATACCGCAGAGACTGTGAAAAGGTCTCGAGAGCTGATGGATTCTGGTGTTGATCCAATGGCTCTAATGTCTCAATTGGCTGCACTTATAATGGACATTATTGCTGGAACTTACCAGCTTGCAAACTCACAGAATAGAACTACAGTTCTTGGTGGACGAAGTTGTAAGTACATTATTTTATTTATTTATTTATTTATGATCTTAAGCAGTAAGACATGATCACATGCATTTGTTGGGCATCTTGTGTTAGTATTAACTACAGTACTTTCCTAGCCCACTGAACCAACAAAATGGCTTGTTTTGTTGCTTATAAGTTCATATATGCGGCTAGACACATTGGTTGTTTAGGGAGAATGAATATTGAACTTCTGAGCAGTTGATAAAACCCGAAAAATGGTTTCTTCCTTTGTTGACTCCTGGGAAGTCAGTGCTGAAATTTCCCGGCTAATTGACACATTCTCTGCCAACCTACTGTTTTACTGTTGTTTCTTCAACCATGTCCCGGACTAGCTTTTTCAAGATTTAGTATTACTCTCAAAGGCTTATGTATTTTTACTCATCAGTTGTCAACTATGATTGAACAGTGACCGAATCTGAACTGGAGAGGTTACAACAAGCACTAAAGATTCTTTCTGATGCTGAAAAGCAGCTACGAGTTTCAAGTGAGCGCTCGACATGGTTTACTGCAGCCCTGCTACAGCTTGGTTCTGGTCATACTGCTGAAACCACTCAATCAAGTAACAGCAGCAAACATAGCACTAAACTGGTGAATAAAGATCCATTTGACCCAGTGAAAGAGATCTCACTTGAAGAGTGCAGTTCCCATCATCAATCAATTTCCCATGAACAAAAGTCAGCTTTGATTCCTAGAATAACTAGCCCCCATGGATGTCCAATAAGTGAAAACTTTTCTGCTAACAAACAATTTGTTGATATGAGCTTACTGGATTCTAACAGTAGTAAAGAGCTCAGGTATGCAACCCCAGAAGAGATGGCTGAAATCTGGAGAAGGTGCATCGGCAGATGCCATTCAAAGACACTCAGGCAATTACTTTTTGCTCATGGAACACTAGTATCTATCACAGAATCTAAAGGTTAGCCATTTATATTGCTGTTATTGGCAATATCTTATTCCTGCAGATTTCGTGCTTTCTTTCCTTTTTCATTTTTAAGTCTTAGCCTCATCCTCTCTTAGTTGGTTCATTATACCTGAGCAGTGCTGTAACTTATCTGCTGTTAGTTTCAACTTTAAACTCATAAGCCTTGTCAAACTCCAACTCTTTGCTCACTGTACAGTATACTTCTGTATTTATCTTTGTAAAAATCTCTGATGACAAAAACAAAGACCAAATATTACGAAGCAAGGTTGAGCTACTCAACTGAGGGAAACTTATGAGCCGAAACAGAGATTGAGCCTCCTAGAACAATGTTGAAAGCTTCAAATGAGGCCCATGAGAACTCTTGCAATTGAACTGTTTAAGTAGGATGTACATAGTTTTCCTAAGTTACAGAGTTGTGCTCTGAGAATTGAGGGAGTTTAAGTGCAATTTTACAATATGACACACAGAAGTTATTATGGATCATAATTTTTTCTACAATCCATAAATATTAATGTTTTGATAGGATTTGTACATCTGGTGGACCCATTTTAAAAGGAATTGAATATAGCCCCTCTAGGACCACTGGAACCGAGCATCAACTTCTTTCCTTGTGTATCAGGGAACTCTGAATCCTTAAGCACATAAACAAGATCAAAACAATCATTTCATTTTACTGGAAGTTGCATGGTCTCTAGATAGTGGTCTAAAATTCCTCTGTTTGCAGGTGCTCTGATTGCTTTTATTGGATTTTTGGATGACGATGTAAAATCTCGAGCAGAGAGATTCCTAAGTAGCATTACAAATTCATTTGAGATTGTCTTGAGGCACAATGTAGAGGTCAAAATGGGTCTGATGCCCGAACATTATAAGGGAAAATCAGTGTCAGCATATCTGGCTAACAAGTCAATAGAAAATGCTAGGCTCTTAGTTAAGAAGAAAATGGATAACTCTGATGAATTATATGATTCTTCAGAGAAAGACATAGAAGATGGAACACCCAATTTCTCTAGGAAAAGTATAGATTCCACTGGAGATATGATTCAAAGAACACTGCAGAAGCATCATGAGAAGTCTCTAGGGGCAAATACATGCTTCCGAGGTGCAGCCGGTCACATCCTCTCTTCAGAAAAATATGGGAATGACCAGGAGCTTTCAGTCCAAAGGTTACTTACAGCTGCTGCTGATGAACAAAGATTGGAGAGTGCATGGCTTCAAGCTACAGAAAAAGGTGCACCAGGGGATTTTAGTCACTCAAAACCTGAGAAGAACCAAGTTCTTCCCCAAAATACTGCTAGTTACAATTACAATGGGTCTTCATTGGCACCTATGTCATCCAAGCATTGGGAGGATGAACTAAATGAACAGATCAAAGCCTTAAAAATTTGTGATAGTCGAGTTCATTACAATGAAAAAGTTAGTGGGAGAGTTGATTGCTCTGTGATTTCTCCAAGTTTATTGCACAGCAACAGCTTGGCGGCAAATTTTGACAAAGAAAACCTGTGAGTTAATTTTTATTTTTATTCTTTGTGCTATGTTGATACATCTGCATTTGTCCATCTTTCTTCTTGTTAAGATGAATTGTATTAAGCCTATATGATATTAAGGCTCTATTTGTCATCATTGTTGCTGGTAGTGATCTTTAGTATATGATGATCAGGATTTCCAGTTTTGACTAACAAGATTTTTTTCCTGCATTTTTCAGAGTTTATTTTCCTTGATTGTTGTTAATCAATCTAATAGAGCTATGACTCTCAGACAAAAATGAAGGCATAATGGCATGTAGTCTACTTTCTTTCGACTATTTGTATTAATTTGGTCTTTCGTTGAACTATACTGCAGAGGATATGATTCAGGATCTGGCTGCAATGCTCTTTTTTGTTGGAATACCCGGAAACCCCGCAATGCAAAGGTAGTGGCGTGAACATGTAGCCTGTGCACATTTGGCCATCTTTCTTGTTAATAAGGATCACCATCTAAGATGACTAACCTTTGTGAAATCAGGTGAAGCAACGAGCCCATGTCCGATCGCAAAGGACCAGTCGCTTATCCCTGTTTGGGCAATGTGGGAAGTCAAAGACACCGGAAAGCAAACACCAGGAAGCAAACCCAGGAGATAAAATGAGTTGAGTATGGAAGCTGTGGAGCCTCAGATTGTGCATTCTTCTTATACCTTTCTCTGTATATTTTCAGACCTTCATTTGGGGTTAAAAGGTATATCTGCTGTGTCGATGAGTCTGTCAATGGCTCCTAATTTTGCTAGATTGAGCTAATTTTTCATAGGAAAGCAAAATGATAGAATGGAAACTCGAGGCAGCTATGTTTAAAACTATTCATCCTTTGCGAAGCAAAAGAAACAAATCAATCATTCAAGCATTTCTTGATTCTTATCGATCCATTATCTCAAATACTATTTCTGTGAACATGATAAATATTTCAATGATGATTATCTGCTATAAATGAATGTTCTCAGCAAGGGTTCACATTGTTTTCCAGTATGCATTTTGTGTTCTCTTTTTTCTGAACTTGTGGCTACAGTTACATTGAACAAATTTAGTCTTGTCATAAAGCTGAAACAGTGAAATGTACAGCAATGTTTTAGTAAAATTTGTATGCATCAGTGATTGGATGAGGAATGATACTGACATTTACAAATGTGCTGCTCTAGTTTGTTCCAAAATTTTCATCAGTGGTTTGCTTCCACACTTTCGACCTTCATCAATTGGAGTGTTTCCCCACCTACATTGGAATGAAAAGCCTTAGTTGGATTTATTAGTAAATGTTTTTGAGTATGTTGATTGTCATCGATTGATAATCGAAGCACTGATGTAAAAAACACAGTACCTGTCCATTGAAAGTACATCTGCACCAAATTGAATCAGGATTTTGGCAACTAGATGCAAACCTTCAGCAGCCGCAACATGAAGTGGCGTCCTCTGATCATAATTTTTGGAGTTGGGATCAACTCCATTCTCCAACAAACGTCTCAATACATCGATTTTACTGTCGATCACTATTTTGCACAGATAACTTCCTGCATCTTGTATGTCCAGAATTGCACCATTCTCCACCAGCAGTGCTGCAACTCTGTCATGCCCACCCTTCACAGCCTCCAACAATGGCGAGTTCCCGAATTTATCTGCATCATGCATTCATATAAATAATTATTGACATAGATATATATATTCATTGTATCTTTGTGTTCATCTCTACTTACCGATGCTATTGATGTTTGCTCCCCTCTGTATTAGAAACCTTACAATATCTTCGTATCCTTTTGATACAGCCATATGCTAAACAAAAGAAACAACAACAATGAAGAGTTATATCTTGCAGAAAAAAAATCCTTTTAGTGCACAATTGGGTGTTAATATGCAGGAAAAGAGTTGAAGGAAATACAAGTGCGGTTCTTCCATCATAATCGGTTTTGCTTGGATCTGCCCCAGCATTGATCAGGCCTTTAAGATGATAGAGATCACCATGATAAGCAGCACTGTTCACTCTCAATGCTAACTCTGCTTCTTGCTTTACTATCAGATGAGTTATGTCTGATTCCAACTGCTTGATCCTCAGATCAGTCTCTTTTCCCTAAAAACACAAAACCGATTCTTCATATATTTCTCTGAATTGATTGATTTACTGATTCTTTGTGTTTGTTTCAGTGTAATACCTTGAGTAAATTACCGAGAATTTGTCGGCTATCTTTGAAGTAGAGTTGCAGAATGCTTGTCAGTGATTGTTTCTCCATCCTTAGAAGTTTGCATAATTCAGAAACCCGGACTGTGTATGGTTGAGGTATGTTGCATAAAACTGCAACCTCGCCGAATAGATCGTAAGGAACAAGGTCTGCAATCAACTCCTCTGTTCCATCTTCTCCGATTACCACCTCCTCCTGCATACAATTCCTGCACAATTACACAACAATAACTATGAAGATCAGTGTATTTCAATCAGGAAATTACCAATTGTCCATGAGACACAATATATATCTGATCCACCGCGCTTCCTTGTTCAATGATCACTTCTCCAGGGAGGAAAAATTCTTCATTCAACTTCATAACCTACACATAAAGTTTGCAACTGAATCGAGTTAGTGAAATTCATCTACAATTCGATTAGTGTTCATCAAGGAAGAGACATACAATTTGATTCAGAAACTCATCTGAACATCCTTTGAACAGAGGCACTCTCTGCACTGCCTCAATGTACAAGTTCTGAGATATCTGCAGAAACAGCAGGACCAAAAAAAAAAACCATAATACATAAGAATCAAAATAAATAATCAGAACAAACATACCATTCAAAAATAGATCAGAACCACCTTGGATCTAATTGCAACTGGAATGTCTTCAAGTATTCTTGATTTAGTGTAGGTACTCTCATACTGCAATCTCAAATGATTCTTAACCTGTGACCTGATATCTTTGCCAAGCTTATTTCTGTTCATGTATTTGATAAGATCTGTCATTTTATCTCTAAACCTCTCAGTCTTTGATCCTTTGACAATCAGAGCAGTCATGTTACCAATCAAATAAGCCCCAAGAATCATATCAAATGAGACGTAAATCATGATAAATATCATCTCCCTTGTATTCACCGCATGAATGTCACCATACCCTGTTCAACAACAAACACAAGAATTCAGAAAAAATCAAACACCAAGAACTCAGAAAATCAAGAAGATGATGAAATTAATAAACGCACCGACAGTTGCCATTGTGACGATGGCGAAATACATCGAGGTGATATACCGAGTCCAGAAATCAATCTCGCGGAAGTTGGTATACTTATGATCACCCATTGTAAGGCTGCCAATCCACGTATATCCTTCATCGACCCGAGGGATTGTCGTCGCAAGGTAGTAGAAGATACAAGCAGCAGTATGAGTGCAGTATAACTCCACAGTGATGAGCTTCACAATCCTTGTGAACAAGTAGTTGATGCGTATATCCTTCTCCATTCTTTTGAAGAAATGAGTGATCTTTCTGGCTCTGTATAAACGTATCCATATGAGGCAACGTATGATTTCTCTTTCTCCTGTAGCCTGTGAGCAGAGTGCTAATTATTGATTAATGCTAATTAAGTAACTAATTAATGTAAGTTTGATTATATATATATATATATAATTAACAACCTTGTAAATGAAATCCCAAGGGAAACAACCAAGAAAGTCTACAATGAAACTCCCCTTTGCATACCTGCAGTAATTCAAGTAGAATCATAACTTGTCATTCAAATGAACCTTGAAGTTTCATCCATGCATGCATACATGCATGACAGTAAAAAGTTGAAAGAATTGGATAAGAGGAAGAGGCAAGAGGAGCATGACAAGGCTATCACTATCTGTAAACTAATAAACAATGAAAAGTGGCCACAAACGTAGCATTCAAGCACGTATATATCATGAAGCTTATTAATTATAAGAAGATAGAAGAAGGAAAGCAGCTTCAACCTGAGTGCAATGCTCTTCCTATCATAGACCATCTTGTAAGTATGAGGATCAAGGTAAGCCACAAAGAACTGTAGGACAACATCAGCCAGAAACACTATCTGCACACTCTCAAGGTCAGCCAGGTGCACTGGTAGTCCTCTGAAGAAGCCAAACTCTAATGGTGTGAAGAAGGTTGAGTATATAGACCACAAGAATATCATGTTCACCCATACCTTGTACAACCTTCAAACATACACACATATATACATATATATGTCATGCATGCATTAATTAGGGTTTGATCAAAAGATAGAAAGTAAGAGGGTATATATATATGCACTACCTTCCATTAGGATGAATGACAAAGCCTGCATAACAGTCCTTTGGGAGCTTAAGAGCACTGCTACTCTCCCACTTGTACCTTCCAAATCCATACTCTTTGGAGAACAAAGAGAGTCTACTTCCTACAGAGGCAACTATGTTGTCTCTCACTTCATTCAACTCAAACTCCTCCTCATTGATCTCTCCATGATCCATTTTCTCTATTTCTCTTCTCTTGATTGTACATATGAGCACATATACATATAAGCATGAACTTATAAGAACATAAAGTGAAATGGAACATTGGAGAATGCAACATGGCCACTAGAAGTAGCATTTGAAATGGGTGGTTATAGACTGTCTGTGAGTTTGTTTTGGTGTATGTCACTAGCACTTTACTTTATATGTCTCATGTGCCATGATTGGGAGGAGCATATATACCTAAAGTTGGTGGATATATATGTAACTCAAGCAACCCTTATGTATAACTGAATTCATTTTAATTTTCTTAATTTTCTGTGTTATTTTTAGTAAATTGTAAATTTCACATAGAATTCTATCTTTATTCCTTTGGATAAATAAAGTCACATGAGGCTTGTGATGCATGGTGTTCCAAGTGTGTTTAATTTTGTCTCTAATGTTCTGGAAAAGTAGACAGTTATATTTATATACAGTAGGATATATGTTTATAAATATATATGTAGATAGAAATGTAGAGAATTATTTGAAATGAATTATTATAAAAGAGCTTGTGAATTTCAAGAATGGAGAACGGCAGGCATGATAAGAGTAGATGGTTTGATGTTTTGTTTTCTGTTCTTATGATAAGTGCTCAAATTTGGTCATTCTTATGTCAAAGTTTAAGAGGATGAGTGGAAAGGAGATGGAGTGGAAGAGATTAGTTTATTTGAAAAGATGGGTAATGGGTGACAAAGCATGCATGGCTCATTTAATTTCTTCTTCTTTGATTTTCTTTTATCAAGTGTTTTTTTTTTTGTGTGTGTGTGTGTGTGTGTGTGTGTGTGTGGTGGGGGGGAGGATAAACTACTCATGAACCAATGATTTTTGTTGTTTCCTATGTAAAAAAAAAAAAACTATATAATTATGTGCGTTTCTGCATGTACTTGTAAATAGAGAAAGATGGTTCATTTTTCTAATCTCTCTCTCCCTCTTTCTTCTTCTTCATTTTTCATTTATTTTTTTGGAAGTGGATAAAGATTGTTGTCATTCAATATGTTTTTTTTGGTGGTTAAATTATATCAAATTAAACTAAGTGCTTTTTACTTGGACTTAAATTCTATTAAAAAATTTTAGAAAGATTTTTTAATAAAAAGTGTACATATATCACAATGAGTTGAATTATTCATATATATATTCACCTCATAAATTTTGTATTTAAAGATTCATGTATACAAAATATGTTAATTAATGTTCATGTATATATAACTGTAGGGTATTCAGAGATGGTTCAACATGAGGGTTATTAAAGATGGTAGATGTTATTATCCATCGAATCAAACAATTTTTTTTCTTATTTTTAAATTTTTATCTATTTCTATCAAACTAGTAATCACTCAAAAAAGTGAAACAGAAACTTATTTTAGTTGCGATTTTAGTTATTTATTTATTTCTCATCGTGTCCCATTTATCATAGTATAGAGGTCTTCCTCTACTTTCTGTTGCTAATGAAATGACCTATGAAGAGCTCACTCAGCTCTTCGATTGATGAGATAGACTCGGGGGACAGAGTAGTGATCACCACATCTGTGTTATTCCCCGTAAAGTAGCAGAAAAGGCTCTGCACATAATGTCCCTTAGAGGCCTATGGAGTAGCATGACCGTCTTGAAAGATTCCAAGTGATCAACTGGATCAAAAGTGCCATTATAGGATTCGATGGATGACAACCTAAACCTGGAGGAGTGGTGTCTCCAAAATCTTAGGAATAAACAAAGCAATAGTGTGAGGAACGTACCTCGATTATTCCCTAGTCTCTTAGGATACGATCTTGTACTGAGGTCCAGGTCATGACTCCTCGTTTTGAGGTTGAAGTCTAGGTGATCCCGAACTTCATGTCGACGAGGTGGCCTCTGCTTATCTTCTGATATGTGCCTTGCCCTTAGGCTCCGATATATGCGTAGCAGATCATTGGGCAACATTTGACGGGTCTCTCGGTGGGTGTTGGAGTTGGGATATCCGCTGCTCAACCTTTCTAAGGGCTCAGGTAAGCGCCTCAATTTTTTCCTCAAGGTCGCGATACCTTGGGTCTAGGACATCTCCCTTGAAAATAGTGGGTTGGTCCTGATGGATAGCCTCAACTTTTTGGATTGCTATGTGTCCAGTGGTGTTATCGTCCACCTGGCTTTTCTTGCCTCTCGCCATGGCCGCTTCACAGCTTCTTGAGAAATCTTTCCCACAAACGACACCAAACTATTGATGTCAAGATATGCTCCTCCTTAGGATTAGAGCAGATTTAGATCAACGGATGAGAAATGAATTGAGACGGAGGAACTTCAAGAATTTTGAGGGAAAGATCAGTTGTGTGGATGAGTCTTCAAACAGGCTCCTTACTCTCCAGATCAGTTGATGCTCCAAGGATCAGACCTTCAGGGATCAAGTCTCGTTAGGGGGATGATCTGCAAGGAAAGGATCGGGCACTTGTGCCTCGGGGTAACCTCTGACGCTCAAGTCAATGATGTTACTAGAAAAAGGGGAGAGCTAGAAAGATGGTGGAGAGTGAAGAGAAAGAGGGAGAGAGCTCCAAGAGAGAGAGAAGCACTTATTCAACAATCAGTCTCAATGGAGTCAAAGTAGCATACCGGATACTGAATTGTCCTTGAAGGTGAGTGGAGTTCTTCCTTTTAACCTATTTCACTAAACAGTTTGAAAACCTTGTGATTTGTAGTTGAACATGATAATATTATTTTTTGACTTATTGTTTTTGGGTCTTATCTAGTTCGTTGAACCTTATTGTGAATGAGTATATTATATAATATTTAAAATTGTGTTTAACAAGTTCTCATCAAGCTCTTTGCTTGGTTGGTGTGGGATGACAAGCGTCTTACATTACAAAACCTCACCAAATGGAATTGGAGAGAGGACAGAATGCGATGCTTCCTTTGTGATAAGCGGTGTTTTCATGATAAACACCATGTTTTCACAATAAACACTATGTTTTCACAAAATTAATCCACCACACTAATTTCCTTGTCTTATCGTGGTTTGACGTAGTGCATGCTACCAAAAGACAACATCTCCTGGTGATGTACACCGTCGTTAAGCGAAGCCTAACAACCCTCACCAGGGAGGAACAAGCACAGAGGCCCCCAAATGCAGAGTTTGAAGAGAAAGAGCCAGGTTAATCCCACTCCGGGTGGAAGCCACTCCGCATGCAAAGGGCAAGAAGCAACTTTGAGTCCCCTTCCCCCTCATCTTATTGTAACGCTTTGTTTGACTATGAACATTGTATTCACTCTAAGAGTTTTAATTAACTAAATAAATAATTGTGATTCATCCACTTTTCTAAATAATTAAAAAATAAAATTTCTTGGTATAGTTAATATTAGATAAGACAAGTATTAAAATAAGGGTTTTCTTTTGCTTGCATATCTTTGAAAAAATTTAAAAATTAATTATATATCCCTAAAAAACAATATTTACTTGCATACCGTTTTTTATTTTTTTATTATATATCCATGTGGTTAAAAATAAATTTTTCATAGAATTCAACTAGAAGATTGCAAAAGGAAAAATTATTAAAATAGGTTTACTGATATATTCTTTTAAACTTATTTTTTTCAAAATTAAAAAAATAAATAGAAAAAGAAGTGACAACTAACGGTAGGTCACTTCATTGACTATATAAATAAAGAAAAAAAAAGAAAGATTCACAAAGATATGCAAATAAATATTGTTTTTGTAAGATATATAAATAAATTCATTTTATTTTTTCCATCAGAATGTAAGGATTTTTTTCCTAAAATTATTTGAATTAAAAAAAAATACTTGACTTTTATTCATTGATTAAAGTTCTTCCTTCCTTCTCTATCCAAGCCAGAAAGAGACATCAATTAATTTCTTGTTTCCTTGAATGATAACACAAGATTTCCAAAGTAAATGCAGTTTGGAAGCTTGCCTTAATTTTTATTTTATTTAAAATTTAAGGCTCCATTGACTCGCATACTTTTCAGACCAGATCCAAAAATTTATTTTTAAAAAAATTAAAAATTAATAATATTTATTTATGTTAATGGGGTAGAAAATCTTAAAAGACGTATACCACCGGGACTCAAATGAAGATCTAATTATTTTTCAACTATTTAATTATCTAAAATTAGAGTTCAACTTTACAGAAAACTCTAAAGAGCCTGAAAGGCCTTAGAGAGCTCCAACAACTACTCAACCTGTCGTCCTAGAGCCTGATCCGTGCTGGCACTCCCTTAACACTCAAGTGGATTATAAGCTCCTAACTACGCTTCAACTCACTTTTATACCTCTACTCGTCTTCATCTCAAATCTGCTACACCATTGATCGTTGAACAAGTGCTTCTCTCTCTCCTGAGCTCTTTCCCACTCTTTCTCTATTCTCTACTCTCCTTCTAGCTCTCCCCTCTTTCTGGTACCCTCTCTGACTGATCGTTAGAAGGTACCCAGGGTACGAGCACCCGAACCTCTGGAGTATCCTCTCTTTATATATCACCTCTTGGTGCGACAAGATCCTTGAAAGTCTGACCCCTGAAGCATTAGAAGATCCTATGAGCAAGGAGCCTATCCCAAGAATCATCCACGCAACTAATTTTTCCCCAAATTAATGAAGTTTCTCCATCAATTTCTCATTCGTTAATTTGAATCTGTTCTAATCCCAAGAACAGATCTTGGTATCAACAATTTATTATGATAAAATCAAAAAAAAAAATCTGAATAATATATATATATATATATATATATATATATGTTTCAATCAATGTTTTTGAATTTTTTTTTTTAATATTAGCATATCTTTTGTGTGTATACCATCATTGAGATAGATATATATATATATATATATATTAGATTTTTAACTATTGCTCCTTGGATAGATAATTTCATGGTTTTTATATAGATTTCCTTGCCTTCATATGTATAGTAAATTTAAAAATAATTAAAAATTTATATTATAAAAATATATTTTCCAAAATTCAGTGACGGCAGTTGTCCGTTGTCCCACTGTCCATCTACCATTATTCCAATCCATGGAAATAAATCATCTTGAGCCACAAAACTTTCAGCTCTTATCCATTCAAGCATATGCCCACGTAACCATCTACATTCTATTTAATTAATTACTCCATTATAATATATATTTTGATTATTTAAATTATATATAGTCGAAGAGTCTTCTTCTATAACGCTTGAAAATATTTTTGATTGCTTTGATAATATGACCAAGTCCTAAGTTTAAACTTAACGTCTAAGTCTAATCTTGTCATTATATATAATTTAAGGTTGGTCAGGAAGAAATCAATATCATGTACAAATTTTACTTGAAAATTAGGCATTCAAATCTCCGCCTAATTCAGATTTTGATAACTTTAACTTATTATGGTCCAACATTTGAAATAAATACAAAACATACCCATCCATCTTTTTTCCATTCCAATCTAGTCATCATCACATGCCAAAACAAACTCAAACTCTTGTGTTTGTCTGCATGTTTGATTTTTCCACCCCTCCACATTTGAATCTCTCTCTTTATATATAAAAAAAGCCAGCCCGGTTCTACAAAACTCTCGTATGCACAGGGCCAAAAAAAGATCGGACCACTTGAGTCTATTGTATGCAACCTTATCCAGATTTTTTTTTTTAGCAAAAAGTTATTTCCACGACTTGAATCCGTGACATTCAGGTCACATGCATGGTGACAACTTTATCGTTGCGTCAAGACTCCCCTTCCTATATATATATATATGTATATAAACTTCAACCTCAATCCACTCTTTATGCACCCAAACAAAACAATGAATCTGCTCATCACCATACTCTGTCTCACACTACTCCTATCAATCCAAACTTCTTCTTGCAGATCTTGTAACTTCCCTGCCATAATTAATCTCGGCGACTCCAACTCCGATACGGGTGGCCTCTCCGCCACCTTCGGCCCGTTCCCACCACCGAATGGAGAGACCTTCTTCCACATTCCGGCGGGCAGAGTCTCCGATGGCCGTCTTATCATCGACTTCATTGGTAAATCAATGTAAATTTCATTAGTTCAAATCAAGCATATATATATACATGTAACAAATTAAACTCTGTTGAACTTCAGCTGAGAGTTTTGGATTGCCATACCTGAGTGCATACTTAGACTCTTTAGGGACCAACTTCAGTCATGGAGCCAACTTTGCAACATCTGGATCAACTATCATGCCACAAAGAACGCCATTAAATCAAGGTGGTTATAGCCCCTTCTCATTAGATGTTCAGTTCAGTCAGTTCTCTCAGTTCAAGTCCAGATCTCAAATGATCTCCAAAAGAGGCAAGCATGCACTGGTACTTAATTTATAGATTAAACTATATATGTATGTAGCTCATGCAACTAACTATAACCACAACTTAATTAGGGGGAGTGTTCAAGAGCTTGATGCCAATGGAGGACTACTTCTCTAAAGCTCTGTATACATTTGACATCGGTCAGAATGATCTCACCTTGCTTTACGTCGCTAATGAGTCTGCGGATGCATATATACCGAAGGCAATGGAGCAGTTCAGCACAGTTGTAAAGGTAGGTGGTACTGTAATATGCATAAACAAGATCTTGTTTGTTCTGATGATCATCGGTGTTGGGATGTGTAGGGGGTGTACGAGAAGGGAGGCAGGTACTTCTGGATCCACAACACGGGTCCTCTAGGCTGCCTGACCTATGTTCTTGTCCGAGTTCTCCGGTCGATGCCGGAACTGGATTCCATCGGCTGCGCTGTGGTCTTCAATGAACTAGCGCAAAAGTTCAACAGAATGCTCAACCAAACAGTGTCTCAGCTAAGGAAAGATCTACCCTTTGCTGCATTCACCTATGTAGATGTCTACTCTGCCAAGTACTCTCTTTTCACCCAGGCAGAAAAGTATGGTAAGAGATAGTTTAAGCTTTTTGGTTCAATTGTGGTATTTGTCATAATTTAAGTGAGGAAAGAGGGTTGATATGGTGCTAAATCAAGCTCATTCATAGCTGGTGTGACACCTACCTACTAAAAGTAATGTCCAATAAATCCATGAAAGCCACAGATCATGCTAGGAAATTATTAAAACATGAAGAAGACCTTTTCAATTCACATAATTTCAACATTCACATGAATTTGAATTCTATTTTGTTGAAAAATTTCAGGATTTGAGAACCCACTAAGAACATGCTGTGGCTATGGTGGTGGTGCTTACAACTTTGATCAGAATGTGAGGTGTGGAGACAAAGGCAATGTTGGAGGGGTGGAAGTTCTGCTGGGGAAGTCATGCATGAATCCTCAGAGAGCTATAATTTGGGATGGAGTTCATTACACAGAAGCTGCAAACAAATGGGTTTTCAATCAAATAGCCACTGGAAAGTTTTCAGACCCCCCTGTTCCTCTTAGCCAGGCTTGTCACTGTTAGATGGGTTTTCAATCCATGCAGTGAGATGTTGACAATAAATAAGAATAAGAGCTCAAATTGTATCAACCAATTGATTTCACCAGTGTATACAGTGTAAGAGTGTATCATTGTGTTATCCATCTAGGCTCGATTTGCAAAAGGAATTGAACTCAAATTGGCTCCATTGGGCTGCAAGAAGAGCTTGATTCATTGAAATTGGTCTTAATCACACCTGTCTAAACAATGAGGGTTATGAAAACACAAATAAATGAACATTATGTATAGACACAGGCAAAAGTTGTGTTCTTGTGAGAAGCTTTGAGCAAATACTTGATTGAGAAATGCATGGGCAACAACTTTCTATCCAAAGAAGAATCTATTTGACAAGGTGAGTTAAGGTTCACACAAGAAAGGGGAAAAAAGGCTAACCATGACAGTTGTTAACACTAGGAGAACAATGATCAGAGAGGGTTGTACCGAATTAAGACCAAAACTAATATCCTGATTTGAGCCAGCAGATCCGTTTCCTGCAGCACTGAAGAAAGAGGTTCAGTTTCCCCAGTATGAACTTGACTACAGGGGGGCATCCATCAAACTCTGGCCCTCTTGTTACTACAAGCAGGACATTTGTATTGCTTGATGTGTTCAGCTCTAGCAGGAGTGATTCGCACACACTTGCCATGGAACCACTTCTCACAGACATCACAGCATATCCAAAACTCATCAGTTGCATAATTTTCCCCACATGCACCGCATAAGGTGTTTCCATGATCCTCCTCTTCCTCTTCCTCTCCTCCTTCACTCTCTTCATCCTCTTTTAGTGGAGCCATCTTTGCAGCCTTAGCCTGGGGTTGCTGAAAATTATTACAGAACACACGCACACAAAAACAATTCAGAAACACACCTAACAATAAGAAAATGAAGCAAACAAGTCAATACAGGTTTCAGAATACCGTCTTTGAATTTGACTTGCTTTTGCTGCTGCTGTTTGGGGTTTTCTCCCTAGCCTGGGATCGTCTCTTGGCAGCTCCGGTCAAAACTTCATATATTGTAGGGAGACCATTGATCATGTGGAAGAGCCGCCGCCTGTCATCACCGATGAATAAAAGGGGAAAAAGATAAACAATCAGGCACCAGCTATTCAAATCCATAGCTTGGATTGAACATTAACTAGTGTGGTATTGATGCTTCAAAGTTAAATGTTCTTAAGAATACCAAATGCAGGACTTGGGGGTACAAATAGAACAACCAATAATCTCATATAAAATGAACTATCAGAGTATAACAGCTGAGGAAGAGAGAGGTGGGGATGGTACAATGTGTTCCTGAATTATCACAATATTTACTTGTCTATAGTTGCCCTTTGGTCAAATATAAGTGGGACACTACCTTAAGATTGTAGGAATTGCCAAGGTCAAAACAATATCTCAAAGGGATCAAATAACTTTTAACTTCAGAAGATGGATCAACAAAGTAAAATTAAACGCTAACAAAGAGGTCAGATCACTCACTGATTCAGAAAGACACAACAGATGAATTTGGAAGATTGGCCGGACATCATGAATAAGTACAGGAAGATCAGAAGAGCAACACTTCTCAAGAAGCAACAGTGATGGCAGAACTCATATCCAATTAAAGGAAACTAGTTCAGTCGCAATCCACCTCCAAAGAAATATTTTAGTTGCTGATAGAATCAATCATTTGATTCTACCAACAACCAAGATTAGATAAACTGCAGTATAATAAACATAACTTACAGTACTCAACATCTTTAACTGTTCTTTCCTCATCAGGCCTACAAATCCAAGAATTTACCAACTCAATTACATATCTCAGCAAATGGTGGTGAAAGAAAGGGTGTCAATTGCAGCAATGCAGCTTTCAAATCATTTCTTGTTACACCTGTTAGTATCAATAGGTGACTACTGAGAGGCTTCTAGAGCATTATGAATCCATGTTTTCTATTCCCAATCAAGAGAAAAGATTTGTGCTTCGATGTTCTCCTGCTCACCATCCAGAAATGTATAGTACATCATGATTTACATGAATATTTAGAACAAGAAAAATTACACAAATAGATTAGATTGTTAATTTGTTATGACTCCTTTCTATGAAATGTTGCTAAATGTAGGCACTAGATGTAATGAAAGATCATTTCTTGATGCAATCTAACAAGTACATAACTAGGCTCTCGTTTATTAGGCTTAATAGATGAGAACATCATGAACTTGCTTGTGGTTGTCATCATCAATAAGGTGAACTGAACTATGATGAGGCAAGTTAAGACAGTTTTCTTTATTTTTCATGATCAATATCATCAGTAGAGTGAACTGAACCAAGATAAAATAAATTTCTATAGTTTCCTCTATTTTTCATGATTGTCTACACCCACAACAAAGCATTCAAACCCAAGGGCAGACTCCCTGACCAATCCTACAACCAACCTGACCAAACCAAAGAAAATAACCAGTAGTAAGAATATCATATCTTTTTGACATGGTTTGTGCTTATATTTATTTCAGAAAGAGGAGTTTGAGAATAGAGAAACATGATTATCTTTATTGATTCATACCAACAATTAAGATAAAAAGACAATATATTCACATTTCTAAACCTCAAAAAAAAAAAAAAAGAAAGGAAGAAAGAAAGAAAGAGAGTAATGCAAAATGTAAGAGCACACTAGGCATACTGAAAGAGAACCTTATGAGCAAATGAACCCGGAAAGGAACTCATACGTGACTGAAATAAGCACAAAGATTAAAACCTCCAAAACTTTTTCTGGGGCAAGAGCTTAGAAAACGCCAAAGGGTGTGATGTAGTAAGCAATATTTTAGCCACAGATTCTTTATTTTTTTATTTAAATAAAAAGATTTTGACCAACTGTCTATGAAGATATTTCCCATCTTGCCTATCAAATTACTAAAACTAAAAGCTAGCTGGTTGTCAAACCTTCAAGCTGCCATTGATTACTTGTAATCAACTTCTAAAATAACTAAACATGCTATCAGGCTTCATAGTTTCCCTTGTAAGTTGTAAGTTTTTCCTATATAAAGGACCTGATGATCAATATGAAGGCAATGCAGTTTTCAGAAATCTGTGAGAGTTTTGTTCTTGTTTGTTAGTGAGAGACTAGGAACTTGGTAGGGGGGGTATAACCTACCCAGCTTGTGAGTTTATCAGGACAGCTTTCTACCTTTTTCCTATCCCCCAAATCATCAAACTCTAGCCATCAATCTTCTTCTATTACTAAGTGGTCACACATTTCCTGTTGTTCTGTCCTGGGAGGTAATTACTACATGCTCATCTCATCCTACATCTTTTTATTAATTGGCCACACAAAAATCATGAAAGTTCATTTTGTTCAAAACCAAGAAGGTTTTATCAGAAAAGCTCTGTAATAAGTAACATACATAATCAGTAACAAAAGATCTATAAACTTATTTGGTCAATTAAGATATGGTTATTTTTAGATATTCAAATACTCTTCCAAAAGGTTGAAGTTAAACAATCAACACAACATGTTTAAAAGAGTTTAAGCAATGTATTGATTTCAAGGTTTAAACTTTAATACACAAGCATAATATGCAGAAATAGAATCATTCTCATGATAAAATGGCAACATGACTAAATGTCAATAAACACCAAAATTCAAGATCCAATCACTAAGGCTATAAATCAAAAGGAAAATCGGTATTCAACAATGGAATAGAGAATCACTTCCATGACAGAATAAAAATGGCACATTGACCAAGCCATCAAGCAATATACAAGCAGTGGATAAACTATGGTGTATTACAAAACCAAAAAGAAAATACTATTACCAGAATAAAATTGGCAGCTCCACAGAATTCTATGATAATAATGAAAAGGTGAAAGATCAAAATTAAACATTCAGAGATGAAGTGATTAAAATGCCTTGTGAACATTAAAAAAAATTTCCAACTATTACAGCAGAAAAACTTGATTTGCTTATTGGAATCAGTACTGTAAATCTGGCAATAAATCAGTATCATTTAAAGTGTACGATTTTCAGAAAATATGACGAAAGTACATAAATGCCTAATTAATCAAAATAAGTAACCAAAAAAACACATTACCTGGCCTCTTTGTCGAACCCAAAACGTGCCCCAAAATAGAATGCAACAGCCAGTAACCATGCATCACTGTGGACAGCAACTAGAGCCAACCAATCCTTCTCATTCATCCCATCTCTCGCAAAATTGATGCCTAATGCGGGCTCAGGAAGTTCTGGAGGTACTTCCTCGGCCGGCAAGTTTACTTCCCAAGTCTCATTAGGAAGTCCATACAAACACAAATTCTCTTTCTCTGCATGCAAAGGCACATTAGATCCATACAATAGCAAGAAGGAAATGCTCTAAAATGAACAGCACAAACAAAAGAGCATCCTAGTGCTAGCTCCCGCATGCAGGGAAGGGTTGGACCACTTGAGTCTATTGTACACAACCTTACCCTACTTTTTTTTTTCAAGAGGTTGTTTCCACGACTTAAACCCATGACCTCTAGGTCACATGCGGCAACTTTACCGTTGCGCCAAGGCTCCCCTTCGAACAACACAAAGAGCTAATAGAATAAAGTGACACCAAATATTACTCAAAAGGATCTACATTCTCCCAAACAGAGAGATTTATAAGAACAAGAGAAACGACAAGAAATAGAAGTATAATATTAGCAAATATGCACCATTGGTACAAAAAAATTCGAGTATAAAAATGCTTTGACTAAATAATTGAGAAGAATTTGATTTGAATTTTTCACACTTTTTATCCAAATACTGGTTGTTTTAACTTTATCCAATCCAATTCCTCTGATAGACAAAAAAACTCACTCCATTATTGAATCAAGTTGTGCAAACTCAAGATGTATGGTGAATTGCTTGGGAGAGATTCACTTGCTTCGGGAGAAGTGAAGCATGCCAAAATGCAATACAGCTAATAGTTTTCTCAAACAATACACTGAAAAGGAAATTATAAAGTAAACCTTTCTCCTGACATAAAACAGACTCAGACAGAGGGAAAGAGGACCCCCCCAACCAGAAAAGCATTCAACGCTTCCAACGCTGACAAAATCAGAAAACAAATAAATAATGAAAAAAACAGGTTTCTTCCTAAACAGAGAAGATACTGAGCGCAAACAGTGAGAAACAACCAAACAAACAACAAAACCCTAGAAAAAGAAAAACACTTGAAATCAAACCAAATAACAATAAGCGCATAGAGCTCACCAGGATCGCAAAGCTGGTAGAATCTCTCCACGTCTGTAACAACAACAACAACAACAAAAACAGAGCTCAATCACCAATAAATCAAAACAATCTCCAGAAATCCAAGAAAACGAAACCAAAACCACAGGCAGAGAAGGAAAGACCGGTGGTGAGAGCCTTGATCAAGCCAGCACGGCGACCACGGAAGTCCCTGAAAACGTCCTCCGCCGTCCTCGGGTTGAAGCCCCCATCCATTTCCCAATTCTCACTAGAAAAAACCCAAAGCCACCACTAGAACTCTAGAATCCCCTCTCTATAAACACCAATCCCTCCAAGACAACCACTCAATCCAACAAATCAAAGAACAACAATAAAGAACGAAAGCGTTAGGGTTTTGATCTCAAAAAACAACTAGGGTTTCCGAAATAATCTAGAGAGAGAGAGAGAGAGAGTGATGCAGAAGAAATGAGCAACGGCGAGAGAAGCGAAGGCAAAAAGAAAGGAGAAGGTGAGGGGTTTTGGTTGCAGAGAGGGAGAGATGTTTGGACTTCGGATTGGGGATAAAGCTAAGCTGGGCCCACCAAACCCGGTTCAGCTAGACCCAAATTCCCAATCACAAGTGGGCCCCACCCACCAGTTTAAAAATAAATAAATAACGGAAAATTTAATATCCTGTAGAGTGTAGATCCATTGACGAAACAAAACATGGAATTCTTCACTTATAAATAATGTGAGCTTTTCATTCATGGTTGCAAAAAAATAGTTCGGTTTACACTGAAAAAAATTAAAATTAAAAATGGAAAACATGTTTCCCATTCTGCAGTTAAAGCACCAAACTCAGTCATGTTTTTATGTATGTATGATCACATGTAAAGCATGAATTTGATTCACCAAGTTGATGTGATGAGCTCTTTTTCGTCTTGATGTTTATTTACTTCACATTGATGTTTGCTTCTGAGACCAGGGATGGATGTTAAAGAATTGTTGGCGCGCACCAACTTCATAGAGGTTTGACTCCGATATGAGAGCTTTGATGAATTCTGATGAATAACGTGCGAAAACACCATGGAAAATTCACACAAATGGCAAGCCTGAAATGTAACAATAGAGAGATTAATTGGAGATACTATACGATTGAGTTTTACATCAACAAGCAATAAAAAAATGCTAGTCTATGTAGATAACACAAGGTCATGTTTGAAGTGCATGGAAGACTGCTGTTCTTTGCATTTTAGAATAAACACAACTTGCTGATTAGTAAATCAGTTGCTAGAAGAAAACTGGTACAGCGAAGAGGATTTGGTATAATTTATATAAACTTAGACTCAGCTGTTGTTCTGCCGTCCGAAGAAAAAATAGTTCAACATAATCAAACAGGGAAAAAGAGTGTGTTCTCCATCTATTTTAGCTCATCATAAACACAAAAGGCTCAGCTTTAGGGCCATCTTTACTGTAAAAAAATGCAAATATTTTGGAATAGAAACTAAAAGTAAGGAAATTATTTAATAAGGTAGGGTGTAACAAGAGAAGTCAACTGCATTGTTAAGGAAGCAAAGACTAAAATGACTCCATTAAACACAGGCATCATGAGACATAGAACATCAACTAAAGGTCTTAAAACAGAAGTATTCGAAGCAAAGAAAAAGGTAGAAATCATAGATCATACCTTCTTCATGTGGAATCTGGATTTCAAATTGCACTCGGTATATGAATAGATCTCCCATTTGAAGTTCCAATCTTCAGTAGATATGCAATACACACCTTGTGAATTGGAAGTTCTCAACTATCTGACAAATTTTTGTTCAAACAGAATGAAGCAGTTAATATTAACTTATAACATGAAAGTGAGTGCCACAACAAGAAAATTGGGCAACAATTAAGTTGTGACAACTCGAGTGCCTGCTGCAATTTTGCCCCTTGCAATGCTAAGGTAACTACAAAGAATCTTGATGCAAACAAAGACATTTGGAATTCCATGGATAAGGTTTACAGACCAACTCTTTTAAGAGAACTCCATAAACTTTTGTTATGATATTCACAAGTATTTGAGCTAGACTTAATAATGCGAGAACAAGCTTAAATAGCTTTGAGGGAATTAAAAGTCAAAACACAACCCGGGGATACTTGACCATGCAACCAGTTAATCTACTGTCAAAATAGTTTCAACACAGACCAAAGGTTGATAAAATAGTAGCATACCTTGCTCCATTGAAGAATGGACCTCTTTTTGCAGCAAAAACTTCTGAAAAGGCCTTTTGGAGTGCTCCCTTTGCAACTTTATATATTGCTGCAGATGTAGCTCCTTCCTCGGCAAATCTAATAGCATCACGACAGAGATCATTGCAACGCCATGACAAAGCTTTTCTGCAATTACTTTGAACCACAGCACAATGTTCGTAGGACAATATGTTACTCTTCGCATTCTTGGTCCACCGTCTCAAAATGTAATCTTCAGGAAGGGTCAGAAGACCAACTGCTACTGAAACTCTAAAGATATGCCGACACAAGATACCTGAATACTCAAACATACAGCAGCTACAGAAAATTTTCTTTTCAGAAGAATTATAAGTAACCACATATATTCTGCTAGAATCCTCAACTCTTGCAACACGGAACTTGTTGATCACCCCATCCTCAATTTTATCCATTAGAAAACCAGAAGATTCAACAAGTTCCTCCTGAAATAAATCAAATATTGCCCTGGTATAAATCTCAGATGCCTGCTTTTCCAAAGGTGACGGAGTTTTCAGAACTGGTCTAGTGTGATTGCTAGCAATATCTGCTTGGACTTCCCCTTCATACCGTCCTGCCATGGCTTTATCAAACTGAGCAACAAGATCTCGTAAAGTGGTTGTTGTGATAGAATGCCTTTGGAAGAACTTGTGCATGGTTTCCATCTTTGGAGGTGCAGAAATTTCTGCAAAGAATGTGCCTCTAAGGTAAACTGGAACCCATTTTTCACGAATGACATATAATGAATGTAACCATACGTTCAAATCCAAGTTATATTTTTGTAGCAGTAATTTCCAGCATGACTCAAACTCCTCAACACTTTCAGACTCATTAACGCATTTCTTGAACTCGCTTTTAAATGAAGGATTTGCTGAGTAAACATTTGCTAGCTTCTCTTTGCATTTGTGAAAGATGTCACGCTTGCAAAATCGATGTTGTACATTTGGAAAGACCTTCAAAGCTGCCATTGCCATAGCCTCGTTGTGTGCAGTCACAAAAGACACTGGACGGCGACCGCTCATCAAAGCAAGCCATGTGTCAAATAACCAAGTGAATGAAGCTTCACTCTCATCCGTCATAAATGCACAACCGAAAACAATAAGCTGTCGGTGATGGTTTACACCAGTGAAGGTAGCCAATGGCACAACACGTTTATTCTTCTTGCAGGTCATATCAAAAACCACAGCATCACCAAAGTAGCTGTAAGCCATCCTTGCTCTGGCATCAGCCCAGAACACATTGGCCACACAGTTGTTCCTATCAACTTGAACAGCATAAAAGAAGGCAGGGTTCTCAGCCTGCATCTTCTTGAAATACTCCAACAAGCTCTGAGCAACACCTCCACCAGCACCCAAGCCATTCTGCTGTGATTCGATGTTAACACTGTTCACAATGAGTTCCCAAGGCTTCTTCGCAAGTTTCTTCTGGAGGGAGGGCGATGGCTTAGGTGCAATCCCAAGTGCGTGGCAATGTTCAGAAACACATCTTGACACAGTCCACTTGCCATTCTCCCGGCGGTTGACCTGAAGCATGGCCTTGCAACCCTCACGGGATGATGCCCGGTTTCGGCGCTTCTTGGTGAGATCAAAGGGGTCCTTTTTAGTAGGTCGGCCCTGGCGTGAGCACACAAATCGCCGCATGATCACAGTGTCATCCACCCGTGACGTGAAGGACTTGCTGTTGCGCACCCGAAAGCCAATCCGCTCAGCATATGCCGAGTAGAATTCTCGGGCCTCATCAGGAGAGTCAAATTCCATGCCGAGAACTGGCTCCTGGGGATCACCAGTGCCAACAGAGGCACTTGGGCCACCTGAATCCATTGCCACTCCCATCCCCCTCTCCTGCTCCTCTACTAAAGATTCAGGCGGGGCAGACACCAACAGTGATTCGGATTCCAAATGGGATTCTTGTGAATGGATTGGTATCAAGGGATCCACATCGCTCTCATGTGGGATTTCAAAACCTAAGCTTGGTTCTAGGGTTGTGATGCTATCCATGATCAACCTTAAAACCAAGAAATATCAACCTTTTTATGATCAAAAGGTCTCCTCTAGCTAAAAAAACCCACCAAAATCTTAACAAAAATCTAAGTATTAGTCCACAAACCCTAGAATCCAAAACTAACAAGAAAATAATAGAAAAAACGACAATTTTAAGAAAAAAATTATCTGAACTTCTCCTTTAGCTAAAAAGCCACCAAAATATAACAAAAATCTAAGTATTAGTCCACCAACCCTAGAATCCAAAACTAACGAGAAAATAATAGAAAAATACGACAATTTTAAGAAACAAAGAAAAGAGGGGAAATCGATTGAACTCACAGATTCGTCCTTCTATAGGGCTTTGGATTCAAAGAATGAAAAATAAATAAATCCAATCTAATTCCGAAAAATTTCCCCTCTTCTTGCTCGCAATCTTTGGTTTCCAGCCCTAACCCCGTTCGCGAGCGCCCCTGCGATTAGCTCATCACGTGAGCCGCCATCAGCGATTAACTAACCAGAACCCGCAACCATTGGCTCAGCCATCCATTAATCCTCACCGTTCAATTTATCTGGCAAATATTTGAATGGCTGAGATTGATGTGCATCGGCAATTGTAGAAGTCCCGCAGGTATATAGCAATCTAATTACTTTCCAAATTACTTTATATAAAAAATAACAAATATTTTATATGAACTACATGAAGTTTTTTGACAGTGAATATAAAAAATAAATACAACATTCTTTCAATGAATTGAGAACAAGCAATTAGAGGAAAGCTAATTACAAAAATATATTGTGGGAAAGTTTTTGGTTGGAGAAACCAATGACCAAGTGGTCTATTGGTATCTTGGTCCAAGTGTGAACAGTGGTTATGGCGGTGTGTGTGGCCTCAGCCTTCATGTTTATTTCGCCGAGGCTTGTGTACACCCTTGGTTTCTTAGAAGCTTGTCTCTCATATTACCAAAAAAAAAGTTTTTGGTAGGAGTATAGTTTTTTTTTAAAAAAAAAGGTAGATAAACCATATTTAAATATAATAAGTGGTTATATATAACATAGCACATAAGAATTGAGTAACATGAAGGGGAGTCCCAAAACCCTGAGTCGATTTCGGAGGCTTTGGCACTATCATCTCATGCTTTAAGATGGTCCATCCTGATCATCGCTTGTCTGGGGGGTTGTGTCCTCAAAATCATCCTCGGGCGAACATTTCATCTCCTCTTTGATGAACGTCAAAATTCTTTTTGTAATGGACTCTATTGCCATCAGCTTTAGCTTCTTGGATGCGTATGTTGCATCAAACCAAGAAAATATTAGAAATTAAATAGGTGTATAGTTCTAACTATTGAGGATTCTCCATCAATTAGTTGTGCTTTAATATACTTTTATGTAAAATTATTTATTTTGATTTACAAAATTATATTAAAGTAAAATAGTTAATTTTGGTATAATTTTTAGTGCATGAGTTTTTTTTTTCGACTAAAGGATAAACCCCTCCGTAGAGAGATGTTAAGGAAAGTGATCTTAGGTGACAAACACTCTTGATCCCTTACTATACGTATACATAATAAATGGGGATCGAACTTAGGAGCTTTAGTGCTCATCAAATGAATTATCTAATTGCTCCGTTCGTTAAATAGATAGGGACTTAAATCTGAGAGTTTTACTCACCAAATAAATTAAACATACGAGACGTGACAGGGATACTAGTAAACTTACGGTCCTTTGGTTTTAGTGCGTGAGTTGAGGGATGTCTTTGGTTCATCAAATTTCAACCTTGCTTTGATTTCCGCACACTGAAGTTGAGAATTTCCATGCTAGATATAATTCTTTCAGACAATGTTCAAAGAAATAAAAATTTCAAACTAATTTGATTAATTAAAATAATATAGTATAATAATTTTATTTAAAATATATATTGGAATAAATTTTAACTAATTTAGTTTATCTAAACCAACCTAAGTAATGAAAGTGATATAATTTATTTTCAATTGATTTCAATCTAAATTAAACTCAAATTGTTTCAGGAGAATAAAATTATTTAATATTATATATATAGGGGAATGATACAGTGTGGCTGGCCGGAACATTGTTTCAGACTGGTTGTCTCTCATTTTGGCCCCTGGAGCATATTTGAAGGATTTACAACCATACGGATGGGAAGATCATCGAAAAATAAGTTAGCATGTCAATTTTCATACAATTTGGTGACCGTTTGGTCCTCCCACTTAATGGTTGAAAAATTTCCCTAAAATAAAAACCGTTAAGTGGGAGGACCAAACAATCACAAAATTATATGAAAATGGACATGCTAGCTTATTTTTCGATGATCTTCCCATCCATACGGTTGGAAATCTTTCAAACATGCTCCAGGCGTAATGGAGGTCGGCTAGAAATGAACAAAGATCCCACCTACCGATCTTAGCATCACCGTATATATATATATATATATATATATATATATATATATATATATATAATCATGATATGGTAAAGTCGGTCGGAAATATTGTTCATTTACGGTCGCCTCCCATTTGGCCACCTGGAGCATGTTTGAAAGATTTTCAACCGTATGGATGGAAAGAACATCGACAAAAATAAGCTAGCATGTTAATTTTCATACAATTTGGGAACTTGTAGGGTCTTCATCTTAATGGGTGAAAATTTATAAAAATCTTACCGGTTCAAAATTTCACCGGTTAATATGAAGACCCTACAAGTTCCTAAATTGTATGAAAATTGACATGCTAGCTTATTTTTCGATGTTCTTTCCATCCATACGGTTGGATTTCCTCAAAACACCGTATGCTAAAAGAGGCTGCACTTCAGACAAATGATAGCATCGACCGCACCATATCATGACCCTATATATATATATATATATATATATATATATATATATATAGGACAATGATATGTAGCATTGATAGAATCAGACTCAACTTCTCTGGTTTGAAAACCAGGGAAGTTTCCTGGTGTTGGCATCTCTCCCACACATCCTGCTTCAGGATGTTTCTCGGCCACACATCCCGAGGCAGGATGTGTGGCCGCCGACTTGCCATGTGTTGGGAACCAAGGAATTTTCTTGGTTCCCAAACTAGACAAGTCGGTTTTGATAGGATCAATCTTTTTTTCTTTAATCAAGATATGTTTTAATTTGAGGATCCCCTTATTTAATCAAGATCTGTTTTGATTGGACAATGATAAGACTTGACAAAAACACCACTCACATTAATTTTTACAAACTTGACAAATTATTTTCTATGTCAATATTTTATTGTACATAATAAATTTATTTTGTATTTTCTTTGTTGTACTTATAACTTTGAAGATTGTTACTGGGGATCGAAAATACCCGCTCAGCATCGTGTCTATGAAGAGACACCAGGCGGTATATCGAATTACAAATATCATATTTTTTTTTAGTTTTGTCGATTCTTCCATTCCTAATAGAGACAAGCCTCTATTATTAATAACCTCTGAGAAAGTCTTGGGAACCTCCGATTAAGGGCAAAAGAGTACAAGTAGAGACAATGAAAATAATTCATTTATTGCATAACATGACAATTTATTACATATAAATATCATCATGGATATATATGAATATATATTATTTATTTATTTATTTATTTATGACGCCACTTTCCATCTTGGGAGGTATGCTTCGCCACTTTGAAATTTGCTAGTCGCCTCAATATGTGTGTTTCATCTTTGCCTTGAAGTTTGTATTTCGGCAACCTCGATATGCGTGCCATTATCACCTCGAAATACGTGTTATTTCAAGATTTGTATTTCACCGAATGCTTCGAGATGGATGCTTAGACTTGCCACTTGAGATTAGTATTGAAACTTGTCTGAGATAGGTACTTTATAGCCACCTCAAAATCCACGCGCTTCAAGATTTGTATTTATGCACTTGCCTTGGAGATTTGATGATTTTCATAGTATAGAATATAATCTAATATAGCATAATCAAGTTCTCATCTTTAATATTGATGCATCATATGGTGATGACCTGGTCTAGGTTCAAATCCCATCATTTGAAATTAAACTCAGAATTGGACTGGGCCCATTTCATCATTTTAGGGTGCGTTTGGACAAGAGGAATGGAAAGGAAAGGAGTGAGCAAAGGAATGGAAAGAAGAAGGGAATGGAAAGGAAAGGAGTAGGAAGGGTAATGATTACCTTGTTTGGATGGGAGGTTGTTGGAAGGTAATATATTGGGAATGGGAAAAGTAAAAAGGAGGATTGTGAGTCAATTACTCTTATACCCCTTCATTTTAAATGATTACTTTTTACACTTATCATATTGCTTTGATTATAATCAATATAGTTGTTATGATTAATATTTTTATAATCCGATTTAGTTGTTATTATTAATATTTTATTATTATCATTATATTTGATTTATGCGTTTTTATTTTTTCTTTTTAAATTATATTTATGACATAAAATATACATGTTTCCAAATATTAAAAAAAAACATAGCTTTTATCATCAACTAACAATACAACACTATTATCCTATTTGCAAATATAACTAACAAAACAAGTTATCCTTTATCATTAACAAACAATACATCACAAGTAACTTGTTTGCAAATATTACCACCAAATATTTATAGTTTTTACCATAAATTAACAAGCATTACAGTAGCCTGTTTGCAAATAATGCATTCCAAATTAAAAATCTTTGCACAAACATTGACTAGAGACAAGTTCAAATTACATGATCCAAACAAAAGATAACCCGGAACACCTAGACGATGAATCAAAAGGTCCAACCCTCTAAAGAGCGCACGAACATCTAATCAGCATCAAGTCCTGCAGCCTGTTAAAAAAGAGATTATAAAATGTAATTACCAAGTTCTATGCATCAATTAAAAGAAAGAAAGCATAAGAGATCAAAGCAAATCCATTTCTTACCAATATGATCTAGATACTTGGCGGGTAATAGGACATTCTCCTTAAAAAAACTCGGCAAAATCGAAGCTTCTTATCGTTTGGAAGATCCCAAAAAACTTTGAGTTGATCTTCATCTTTTGCCAATCCTTGCAACATGAATATTGCTTCATCATCACAGTGACCACTTCAATATCAAAAATTACTTGACTCAATAATCTCTTCTTTTCTTCAAGTTCTACAAGGTACGCTTCCATTCAGAACTGATTTCAACATTTCGGCAAAGAACTCAGATTCAGCCCGTAGATTCGGCATTACGGGGCTCGCGACTTGACAATGATTTAAATTGGACCAACCATATCTACAAAACTTCGAGAAAATTTTCGTGACATTTGCTCCATCATAGGGTCCCTATCATGTCCTTTTCTCTTTCAGTATCTGCATGGATGATTTAGAGGCAACTGCTATCGGATGGCATTGGTGATGGGACTTCACTTGGTGCTTGTGTTGACATAAAGAAATCAGTGTCTTCCTCCGTTTGCAATATTAACTTCTTGTTCAACTTGTCTTTGCATCATCACCGATATCACCACTATTATTGCCCAATGCCACTGTCCTTTGTGAACACTTGGGCAAGAGGGAATTATAAAATGGCCACGCGATTTAGCCGTATTGCACTCACCGCTTCCTTATGAGTGCATTTATGCGGGAAAAATTAATAAAATTAAAACAACTTGTTTGCTTAATTAACAAATAACCAAATGAAGTTATATATACCTTGCATACTCATCATATGCGCTTTTCTCACACATGATAGTGCTATCAACATAATTCCAATCGAACCCACTCGGTATGACATATCTCCTATAGCATTGGTTTTACGCCTTAAAATGCTTCACGCGATTCGATATTTGGAGGCGGCCTTCGCTTGGGTTTGTGGAATCTTCGCTTTATCATTAGGATTTCCAAGCGAATTAGAAACCCACCTCTAAAACCATTTTCACCATACATAGGATCAATGGACAACTCAACCAGTCGCATCAACTAGGGCTTTATCTTCTTCGCAAGGCGTCCAAAAGCGTTTGTTACTTGCCCTTATATGTTGTGTGTTCGATTCCATACTGAAGGATAAAAGATAAAAAACAATAATGGTGAAAAAAGATTAACAGAAAGAGAACATGAAACATGACATGTATGACATATGTTTGAAACATTCATACATCTTATACATACCTTAATTTCCATTCCTTCCAATTACAATATATGGTTTATAAATAAATAAAGCATTCATACATCTTATCATGCTAAAAAGTAGTGTTGAATGCAATGCCACAAATTACTGATTAGTTATTTCAATGAAGCTAAACACACAACATTGTAATTTATGTATTATTATTTTAATTCTCGAGGCGAGTTTCACAGGGGATCATGGAATTTACATTTTTATTGTTCTGAGGTTCTAAATCATAACACAACCCAATAATTACAGTGAGTTCTGAGGTTCTAATTGAATCAAGCTACATTCACGACTGTTTTTTATTGTTTTTATTGTTTACTGTTGAATGCAATGCCACAATATATTTTACAGGTTCTAATTCTGAACTGAGTTTATAGGACTGTCAGGACTATTTTTTTATTGTTTACAGGTTCTAAATCATAACACAACCCAATAATCCACAATTTAATATTGAAAGATTGAAGGCTTGAAAGAAAAAGAAACAACTTGAATACTTCAAACTGATTCACTTCATATTAAAGAAAATGCAAACAAACATTCAACATTAGTACCACAAACCAAAAAATAGTCAAAGTACATATTTCAAACCCTAAATTGAGAAGATCATCTAGTACAAGGGAATGGTAAAACTATAAAACTCAATGTGTTTGCAACATATTAAACATGTCTGACCTTGTCTTGCCTAAACTGATTCCACTCATTGGATTGGTTCAATGGTTGTGATGTTATCGATCTCATCTTGCAGGTTTTCCTCCAAAGGGAAAGTATCAACCTCGTGCTCTCCAGGATCTTCTACCATCTCCCTTCGGATGAAATTGTGTAACAAGCAACAAGCATTAATAATATGCCGTTGTGTAGTTAGGTTGTAGAAACATGGACTTGATAATATTTTCCAACGAATTTTTAAAAGTCCAAATGTCCTCTCGATCACGTTTCTAGCACTAGCATATTTCATGTTAAACCACTCTTCAGGTGTTCTTGCGATGCCCTTGAGGCCAAGAATTCGTGATATGGTTGGCCTCGAAATGGTTCTGAAAAGCCGGGACAATTCGTATATCCTGAATCGACCAAATAATAAAAACCTAGTAGGCACACATTTGTCAAGTATTAGATACTATTTTATTTTCCCAAAATATATCAAAAGAAGGCCAAGATTAATATTTTTACCATTTGGAACCTTTAATCCATTAGGCTTTGTAACAGCGTCCCTAAGAACTCGTCCATCATGTGCTGACCCCTCCCAGCCTGACAAGACATATATAAATTGCATGTCTTGACTACATACACCGAGTACATTGGTTGTGATTTCGGCTTTTCTTGTTCTATATCTTGGTCGATCAGCTTTAGACACATTCACTCTAATATGTGTCCTATCTAATGCTCCAAGACAATTCTATGATAAGCAAACAAAAATAAGAAAAACCAAATTAATACTTGGCCAATTATGTTGGGAAAAAATATGGAAACCTAAAAAAATGAGGTCTTACATTAAACCACTTCCATCTTGGGTCATTTGAATCCTGCAGGATGGGTTACGGATTTTTAAGTAGAAAAGCGTGACAACGAATAATTGACTTCAAGGTTGCGTAGAAAATCTTGAGCTAAGCTTTTGTGAGATCTCACGAAAGTCAAATTTAATAACCCTATTTTTTAACATGATGTGCTACAATGTTCAAAAACATTGCGACCATCTCCTCAACCATCACATTTCTCGTGCCTCTTAACCCAGCCCGAGGTTGTTAGCAAGTGGCACAAAGCTGTGAAAACATCGGGCGATCCATGCGTAGTCTATCAATGCATTTAATGTCCGCCTTTAGTAAACCACCCGGGTTCAAAAATTCAACTTGTTTGCTACGCCTATTAGGCGTTGACTCAATATCACATCAATGATCCTATTTACATTTGTTGCGTTGTTTTTCGCACATGCAATGGCCATGTAATTTAGTGCGTAAAAAGTAGGTCATGTATATTGACAATATAGCAATTCGTCAATGTAGTCCATATCTAAAAAAAACAATTACACACATTAGATTCTACATAGCATTGTTCATGAAAAACAATGTTTATATATATTTTCTTGGACATATTAATTCAAAGAAGGAAAACATTAAAACAATCAAAGTGAACAAAGAAAATTGCATAAATAACAATTGCGAAATAACAATTCTGCGAAATCCCAATTATTATTAATGTAGAGCCATGGTCCAACCATGAGAACTATTCTTCAACAACTTCCGGATATCGAAGAAGACAATGAAGAACCATCATTCAAACAGGTTGAAGACCACAAAGGTAATTCTCGATTGGTCGCTAGAGTTCATTCTAGCAATATATGCGTAGAAGAAATAGCATGTGCTAATGTTTTATTTGAAACCAATGCATGATAAGCATTTGACATCACATTTAAACTTTTGTTAACAATTGAAAGATATCAAGTGTAAAATGCTTTGATCACTTAACTCTATTTATCCGAGGTCAATCGGAAAGCAAACACTTCCTGAACTTTGAGCATGTGAAATGGCAAACGGAACTAAAGTCTCATTATATGTAGTAACAGGGACATGTTATTTGTCTTTCAAGCTTTCTATTTCATTGATCTGTAAAGTAGTTCCTTTTGTTTCTTCAGATTGCTACTTGCTATAGCTACCATGAATGAAATCTGGGATGGTACAAGGGAAATAAAAGTAAAACATGTCTATTCCTAGCAGTGACAGAAAAAAGAAAATTTTATTTAGATAAATTCAAAATGATTTATCAAATATTCCTTTTATCATTTCTTGAAGAAAATTCCAAAATCCCAGTTCTGTTCATGTACTTCACACATCAAAATGGAGTTTGTTACTGAATTTCTTGGTATTATGTGACTAACAAGCACTTCACAGACTTTGAGAGATCATAACTCTGATAAATAGAACACAGGTCATGTATATTTATCTTGGAATTAATACTTGTAAAATGAGTGCATATACATACAGCTGAGACTGCAAAAATGTACATGTTCATTCATCTTAACTCTGATAAATAGAACACAGGTGATCTAATGCTGCCTTAATTACTTGTTAGTTACTTTTATTATCTCAACTCTTTATAAACCATCAGATTTATAAAGCCATCAGATTTATAAAACCATCAGATTTAGAACTGTAAACTCTGTAGAGATAAGAAATACATCAGATTTATAAAACCATCAGATTTAGAACTGTAAACTCTGTAGAGATAAGAAATACATCAGATTTATAAAACCATCAGATTTATAAAGCAACAATCAACAAACAAATTAACCATATCAAAAATCTATCAAGAAATCCATCAAATCCACCAAAAATATATCAAGAAATCCATCAACCAAAACTATAAATAAAAAATATTTATTAGAATCAATGAATCAAAACCATACCCGAGTGAGCAATAAAGTAGCGGCCCGGAAGGAGATCCGGAGAGGAGGCGTTGAGGAGATGTCTGGAAGAGGCGTCGAAAAGGAGACCTGGAGAAAGGAGGCGGTGAGGCGATGGAAAAGGAGACACAGAAGGGAGGCGGGAGGCGACGGCAAAGGAGATGCGGATTACGGAAGGAGGCGATGGGATATCGTGGAAGAAGTTCTCGCGGCTCCAAGGGAGTTCAACTTTATCTTTGAAGGGTATTTTTGTAATCTTAATCGGAGATGGCCATTCCCAGAATTTCAAGCGAATGGGAAACCCTTCATGAGGGTATTCAGATACCTTTACACAAGGGAATCATTCCCTCCAAAATTCATCCAAACGTGGGAATCAATTGGAGGAGGGAATGATTACCCTTTGTAAAGTAATCAATACCCTCATCCAAACGCACCCTTACATTTCGCCATTTTTAGAATGAAAATCCGGGTCCAATATTGGAGTGGGCTCTTCATCATCTTTGCCTTCATTTATTTTTTTTATTTTTTCATCATTCCTTTTTTTATTCCTCCCTATTAGAAGCCTATGTATGTCAACGCCAATACATAAAAATCATCAATTTCATTTACAACTGATTTCTCATAGTCCAAGAAATGACATCCTTTAATCATCTCATTGAAAACATCCTTTTGCACCTTTAATGAGTTGCCTAGAGTTGAGCCATATGTGCTTCTTTGACTTTTATTTTATTTTATTTTATTTTATTTTATTTTATTTAAATTTTATCATGGTGGTCTAATCACCATCAACGTGGCAGTCACATGTAGCACTTCTTTTTATTGATGATAACTTCAAGCTCTTATCATTTTTTTTTTTTTTTTTGCAACAGCAGCACATCTACGGTCTCTTGTCATACTTTTCTGATGTAAATTCAAGTTACCCAACCAATCACCAAGACCATCATTTTCCAAGTAATTGATAGCCTAATCCATGTATTTTTTTTTTGCCAAATTGTTTGAACAATACTTATTGAGTACAAGAATCAGTTTGAATACCTTTCTCATGCATCTCACCATACAATAGTAGATTGCAATGCTCATTTGCAAACATGCCAACAAACATAAGGCTCACAGGAATCCAAACTTGGATCAATTTCCATATAATCTTTTGTGGAGACTGCTCCAAGGAATCCTAGTGATAGGGCTATTATGACATTTATCAAATTCTGGTAGAGCATCAATGATAAACCATAGCTAGATATAACAACTTTGTTCAACAAGACCATGCTGCACTATGCTATTTTTGACAAAAGGGGTCCAGATTTTGTTTTACTTCCATTGTAATGATTTCCATTTTTTATCAGCAGCATCACCAAATGTAATTAGATACAAGACTTCATGCTCAATGGACAACATTCAATTCAATTCTTCCACAAAGATCACATAGATGGGAAAAAAAAAAAAGCTTTAAACAGCAGCAACAACTTGTCTTTGTCAATGGCAAGTCCATGAATTCATTCAAGCATTCACTCAAACACCTTGAAGGCACAAAGCTAAAAAAAATTTAACATAAATTTGGGATTTCTTTTCTTTATAAAATTTACACACTGGTCAACAAGTTTGCTACAAAGCGTTGTTTTATTCATGACCACAGCAGCTGCCCCTTTTTTTGTCTTAAGCATGAGAGGTTGATGATATGGCCTTATTTGTTGCTCAAAGATGGTTGTAGCTTCAGCACTGTCAGGGATAACTTAAGCATCACCTTTGGTATCTTCAAAAATTGAGCTTGGACTCCCTGTGCATTTCGACAAGCAGGTTATATGCCCACAAATTCCTGACAAGAAATGAAATATTTCTCATCAATTTACATGAGCATCTCTTCACATGAGCAGTCCACCAAACATATCAAACTTCATCCCTAATCTTTGAATCTTCAGCCTGAGGAGGAGTTTTGGCATCAAAGAGAAGGGTTATTTCAGAGCCTTTATTGAGAACAGACATTGCAATATTCACCAACTATAAACTCATGTTTTTTGAAGTCATTAGCTTGTGAAACTCTTTTAGTTCTCATCTCTCCAGGACGGGATGCTGGAGTGGTACCCATGGAACAACCTTGATGTAGCGGTATTGGAATGAGGCATAAACTCGGAATTGGAATTGCGCAGAGGCGTGTGGCAGTGCCTTTCGAACCCTTTCCAGCACCATCTTCGTCACCCTTGGAAGGTTATGAATCCTAGAATGCTTCAAGCAACTCATAGCTGGATCAAATAAGACAATCTTCGTTCGTGTTAGCAGCGTCAACATAGCGGCAGTGCTTCCGGTGCAGAGGTGCAGGGCCCCTTTTGGTGTGGCGACATAAAAGGCCATAACATATTATATATGCTGCCTTCGGCTTCTTCTCCGGTGACAATGGACATCGATGGCGAAGGTATACAAGATGACGTGGCTCATTGATGGAACATGGGAGATGAGAGGGCTTCATCTTATTGGATCGACGGACTCCGGAAGCCTGTATCGCCGGCAAGCCATCGAGCAGTCCGTATCGGCATTGTTGAGCCCAGCCGGCTTAGAGGAGAACACGGAGGGGATCTCTCCTCCGCCTTTTTTCTTGTAGTCCCTCTCTATTTATAGAACCTCCTCACATGATAAATCATTAACTTAAATTTTGATATTATTTATTCCTTAAATTTAGATAAATCAAAATTTATGTTTTGATTTGATTTGAATTGATTTTTTTTTGAATTTTGATTTGATTGATTTTTATTTATTTATTTATTCATTCAAATTTGATTTTGATTTGATTGATGGTTTCTTTCATGATTTAATCAAGATTTCAATTTCGTTTGATTTAGATTTAATTGATCCTTTCCTTTCTTGATTTAATCAAGATTTAAATTTTGATTGATTTTTTTGATTTTTTTTGGAGAGAATTATATTTTTGGATTTGCCTTGGGATCTGTTCCCTTGGATTTGCCTTGGAATTTGTACCTGTGGATTATTTTAGGATTTGCATTTTTTTTAGATTGCCTCGAGATTTGTATTTTTGGTCATTTTGGGATTTGTGCTATTTTACTATTTAGGATCGCCTCGGGATTTGTGTTGAGACTCTGGAGATTTGTATTTTCTTGAAGATTGTCTCGAGATATGTATTCTCTTAAATCTTGAAATTTGAGATTCGCCAGATTTGCTCTACTTATCTTGGAGATTTAAGGCTATAGATTTGTTCTACATTTATCTTTGGGATTTCGATTAGCATACAGATATGTGTTACCGGTATCTATTTCAATATATATATATTTCATCATAATATTTATATGAAATATTTCATATTGGCCCTTGAGACATTTTGCATTTTCAAAGCTCATATATATATTTTATATATTCCCCCTTATTTATTTATTTATTTATTTATTTTTTTATTTTAGTGTAAACAGTTACAATTTTTATTTTATTTTAAGTGTTCTACATTTTTAATATAAATTAAAATTTTTAAATATATTTTTTAAAAATAAATTATAAAAAAAATTATATAAGATAGTATTTGGTATAGGGATATCCCACATAGGGGTTAGCGTTATTAACTTTTGAAAAATTTTGAATTATTTAAAACAAATCTTAAATCAAAAACTTTAATAATAATATAGTTATGTGTCTTTGTTAATGGTTCATTTATAAGTCATTATTATATCTCAAATCTCCATTAGATTTTTTGACAGAAAATATTTTTAATTAAGAATTATATTATTCCTATTCAACTCGGGATTATCTTCTCCCAAATAAAGTGTTTCCAGTCACACTCATTTATTTATGTTTGATGGTCCCAAACTAAACTTCTCAGGCCCACAGTGTTATCTTCCATTCCATCCTAAAAAAAGAGTGGTGGTCCAGTGAATGAATGAGAATAGAAGTTTTTCTATGGATCATCTTTTTTGTATTTTTGTGTTATTTGAAAAAAAAACCAAAGGCTCACAAAGTACCAGTTCAGCACTACCATGTGTGGCCTTCTCTCCAGCAACAGTCATCATCAATCTCCACTTCTCCAGTGAACTCCACTTGTTAAGGCATGTCCATTTGTTCCTTAACATTCTCTGTACTATTCATATTCATACATTTGTTGCTTTTGTTTTTTTTTTTTTTGAAAATCATGACTGCTTTCATGTAGACAAAAACAATAGGGATAATAACTCCATTGCCAGCCACTGGAATTTGAAAGGCTTGAACATAAACAAAGATTAATTTATTTTTTCCTTTTTTTGTTTTGTTTTTTTGAAGGATTTCATCCACATGAAGTTATTTTGTTTTCATCCTTTGTGTAGATGCATCTCTTTAGGTTTAGGGTGGTTGTTTTTACTAGTTTTGAGAAAAAGGGAGTTAATTGGATTAATACAAGTGACTGGTCTTAAACATGGACCACAACTTGCTGCTTTTTGTGGCAAGCCATGCTATAATTGCTTCATTTTTACATCAAACAAGCAATTTAGTTGGAGAAATTAGTGTTTTTTGTTTTTTATAGTTTGAATATGTGGTTAATTCTTGAACAAGTTATCATATCGTTACACAATTATGTGTTGATCAGTGTCCCACATATAACCATCAACTTGTGTTGATCAGTGTCCCACACATTGCCATCAACTTGTTTTCAGGTGAGGTGCATTCAGCTCTCTGTGCACCTCAGATTTCATGAAACTTGTTTTATTTGAGGTTCCTATTATAAAAAAAAGGAGATTGTCGAGGTTCAGGATTACTTCTCATTCTTAACTCCTGTTCCATTGTTGTGTCCTCCTTTTCTATGTCTGAATTCTCAGCTCACGAACCACTTATCTCCAATGGAGGATTTGAGCATTTGCATCCCAAGAGCAAGCCCTTTCATCTTGTTCTGGCTAAATGGTTTCTCAAGTCTCTAATGTGGGTGATTTTCATATTTTGGGTTGCTGCTATATTTTTCTTTCCTGCTGAGTTTGTCAAGAGTTTGTTCAAAAAAATTATCCACACTACTGAAAATTCTCTTCTTGGAATAACAGGCATGTTGCTCTCTCTCTCTCTCTCTCTCTCTCTCAGTAATTTAATTTATTTTTCGGATGGTCTGTATCCATATTTTCTTTTTTAATTTGGCTTTGCAAACTGCAGGAAGCATCTTCCTTGTTTTCAGTGTACCGATACTCATTATCGCCTTTCTAGCATTTATCTACATCAGTGTCTTTCCGAGTGATAATTTCGAGTATGAATCTCTATTTCCTTGCTTATTGTCTCTGATTTTCAGTGTTTGAATATGAGGAAGCATGTGAAAGCTGTATGTTTTTCAGCTTTTGTCTTATATGCTTATCAAGCTTTGATTCATCTCCAGGAGGAGGAATTCTAAGCGTCCGAAGTTTCGGTTGTGGACCTTCCCTGTTATTGTTGATGGACCTTTTGGTGTTGTTTCTGCAGCAGAGCTTATAGGAATACTCCTATTTTCTGCATATGTTCTCTATAACATTATTGCTTATAGCATACATGACCATACACTTATCAGTGAATCTTCTACCCCCCCAAAAGAGAGAGGGTATGTAAATTTCTCCAGGAAGTTAATTTTTCTTCTATCAACTACAGTATTATATGATGATAGTTTGGTTGCTTATTCTTTAGTTGGGATCTCGAAATCCTTCTTGTGATCAATGTCCTTGACTCAATAATATGAAGCGATCCATTCATCAGTATCTGTAGTGATTCCTTTTTCTGGCTTAGCTTATTTTTTGTTGTTTCAGAGCTTACTAAAAACTACAATATAGGTACTGAATTTCAATATTCAGTTTCATGACAAAGCGCTAGTGTGAAAACTATTTCCATCTTGTATGCTTGATATTCATCTATATCATGTAAATACTGTTAAAGAAACACTTCAGTCGTTCAATGAAGAAAAAAGTTGCCAATGATGCCATTTTATCTGTTATTTATTTATTTTTATGCTTTTCTTGAAATTTCCTGCTCTTTTTGTATGGTCCATCTTATTAACTCCATAACATGAGATGCAATGCATTTGAATCTATCAATTGGCTTCTCCATGACGTGCAGAGTTATCACAGAATAGCTTCAATTTTGTGCCTAATGCACTGAATATTTTGAACCGCAGTTACTTTATGCTTGAAATTACTGGTCTTCGGTTAGGATCAATTGGGCTGTTCTGCATGGCATTCTTATTTCTCCCTGTGGCAAGGGGTTCAGTTCTTCTCCGAATGATTGATATTCCATTTGAACATGCAACCAGATACCATGTCTGGCTTGGACATCTCACAATGACTCTATTTACTTTACATGGTCTATGTTATGTCATCTCCTGGTCATTACAAGGGCATCTACTTGACAAAGTGAGTAATAGCAATCTATCATATCTTAACTTTCTGCTTATTTTCTTTAAGCATAAAAATACTTTTCAAATGCTATACGCACATAAATAATGGCATTCAAAGCATGTTTCTCATCTGATTTTAACTATTTTGTTGTTTGTTTATGCTTTTGATTTCAATGCTTTGTTCTTGTTGTTGTTGTTGTTTCTTTTTTTCCCATCTTAATCTTTTGTTTCTTGAAAGGAGTCCAATCTTATTCTGATCCTCTCTGCCTTCTAACATGCAGATGCTAGAGTGGAAAGATATTGGTATAGCTAACCTTCCTGGTGTGATAAGCTTGTTGGCCGGTCTATTAATGTGGGTCACATCTCTTCATCCTGTGAGAAAGAACTACTTTGAGCTCTTCTTCTACACCCATCAACTCTATGTGATATTCATTGTCTTCTTAGCAATGCATGTTGGAGACTTCATTTTTAGCATGGCAGCTGGAGCAGTATTCCTTTTCATACTTGATCGGTTTCTGAGGTTCTGTCAATCACGACCATCGGTTGATATCATTTCAGCAGCATGTCGTCCATGTGGAACTATAGAATTGATCCTTTCAAAGCCAGCAAGTACTAATTTTCACTTTCAGATATTTAGAGAATTCTGTGTCACTGCATTTGTTCTAACTGTTATTTCTATAAATTCACAGATCTTCGGTACAATGCTCTCAGTTTTGTTTTCCTTCAAGTGAGAGAACTATCATGGCTACAGTGGCATCCCTTCAGTGTTTCATCTAGTCCTTTGGATGGTCGTTACCATATGTCGGTTCTTATAAAGGTTCTCGGTGAATGGACAGCAAAACTGAGAGACATTGTAACAAAAAACTCAGAGCAACCTCAAACTAAAAGGATTTCAGCTTCTGTTGAAGGACCTTATGGGCATGAATCACCTTACCACTTGATGTAAGCCTTCTTTTTTCTCAAGTTTGTTATACACATTGCTCTTATATTGCTAGAATTATACTGCCTTTAAACATGTACATCACGATTTCACATACTAATGTTCCCCATAACCTTAACAATCTTTTACCATGCATTTTCAAGGTATGAAAATCTTATTCTAGTAGCTGGAGGCATTGGAATTTCACCTTTCTTGGCCATATTGAGTGATATCCTTCATCGGATAAATGAGGGAAGACCATGTTTACCAAAGAATGTGTTAGTTGTATGGGCCGTTAAAAAATCCAAGGAGCTTTCTCTTATTTCTGCCATCAATGCACATTCCATCTTCCCTTCTTATTCTGATAAATTGCAGCTGGACATTCAAGCCTATATAACCCAAGAATCAGAACCACCTTTGGTAGGAAACAAATCACTTAATTGCCTCGCATTTTGTTTACTCTTTTGTCACTCTAGAATATCACTAAGCAAGCTACTTTATGATATTGCAGGAAGATGGAAAACTTTATGACATCTCAAACACACCATCCTTCTCAGTGATAAATGGTAGAAGCATGTCATGTTTGGTTGGCACTGGGAACAATATGTGGTCAGGAATGTATGTTGTTGTCTCTACACTTGGCCTCATCGCAATCTACAGTTTGCTCCAAGCATATTACGTTAAACCTTTTCATGTGTCCTCTTGGTGGTACCTGGGACTTCTGTTTATGTTAAGTATGGTTGCCTCTGTTATCGTTCTCGGAGGTATTGTGATTTTCTTGTGGCATTGGGCGGAGAAGAGGAACATAAGCTATGATGAGTCAACAAAAATTGATAATAAGAAGGCCATCTCAAGCACATGTAATGATGCAAAGGTACATTCTAAAACTGAGGAAGCAGACCTTGTGAGTCTGTCTGCAACCCATTATGGATGCCGGCCAGATTTTCAAGGTAACGACAATACTGATGACCGTTTAAATTAAAGGTTAGGCAAATCCATAATTTTCATCTGTACTTATCTGCAGCAATTTTCGAATCCTTCTCGGAGCGTGCTGGACATGTGGATGTAGGTGTAATTGTGTGTGGACCGCCCAGTCTTCAGTCCACTGTAGCCAAAGAGTGCAGGTCTCAGAACATCAGGGGAAGATGGAACCAGCCAATCTTCCATTTCAACAGCCACAGCTTTGATCTCTAAGATATCCTTAACCAAGACACCTGCAAATCAATTAGAATAGTATGCACTACATCAATGCATGTATACCAGTATATGTATATAATTTCCAGCTTTCCTTGCACCAGAATGTAAGTATGTGTATTTCAGAGGTCCTCACAACTCTGTGTTGACTATATGTATATACAAGCAAAATTTTACTACTACCTTTTGAGAGAGTAATTCCTTTAAATGTACAATGTGACAATACTTATATTATTATGTGTCATGTCATTTGAAAGATATACCTGTTAAATCTTTCTCAGGCTAGTTCACATTTTCACACTAATAGTGATATTGTCCACATAGGGCCTAAGATATTGTCCGTTTTGGGCCTGGGCCCGCACGGTTTTGTTCTTGAGCTTAACCCAAAAAGCCGAGATGTGTCTATTACCTATGGCCCACACTTTTTTCTTCAATAGTCGATATGAGACTATTGTTTACGATACCATTGAGCTCAACTAGAATATCTTTTTTGTTCTCACCCTACCAACTCTTGCATTATATATATATACTTCCAATAAGCAATGACTTTGACTTTTTAATATGTGATTATTATAATGTTGAATAGGTCAGCTTCTATGCTTCTTGAATGGAAGCTTGCGTGCAAGAAGTACAATGCTGTTTGTCCTTTACTAATTACAGTCTTGTTCAGAGTCACTGCCCCTCTTTTCTTCATAAAATTGCAAAGGTTAGTAGTGTAGAATTAGTTTGCAATATGATGACCTTTTAGATCCAAATAAATCCAATTTGATGACTCTGCTGAGATATATATTATGTATTGTTTTGATTTGGTCAATGATTAGTTTATTTAATTTTTGCAGCATTAATTAGTTGATGGGAGTGGTGGGCCTGTCTGATGAGAATTCCACAAATGCAAGACCAGTCTTCTAAGACCTTGATTGGAGGATAAAGAGACTTGGTGTTTGTTTTATAACCAAAGGTTTTGATTTATCATAGTTTGGTGCTTGTTAAGCCATTGACATAGTTTTATATGTGCTGAAACTCTTGAGAATGGCAACTACTTGCAAACAAGTTTTTTCTACTTTTTAGTGACCCCTTCCCTACTGTTGTCCAGTTTGTCATCAGAAGTTTTACTCATCTGATGGAATTGGATAAGTGATGAAAAAGATTTGAAATTCCAACTTCTAAGGAGTTCATATAACAGAGGACCATCTTAAGTTGATCATGAAGAAGTTGAGGAAGATGATAATTCATGGATCATGCTTGTTCCTTTTACTCCTTCAAATCAGCGTGGTTTCAGCAAATACAAACTCTCAAGATGGTATGTTTTCCTTATTTTTTTCCCACCTGTTAATCAATATTGGTATTCAAAAGGAGTACTACCATGCTTGTTTCATCACTTGCCAAAATGTCCTTTAAATGGTATAGTGGTATTTTCAGAATTTCTTATTTCTGAAAGCATGTAAACTGCTTGATCTTTTTTTTCTCTAAACTAGACCTTCATGTTAATCTTTCTTCTTCTTGCTAGTCTCTGATTCATCTGTGTGTTTCTAACTGTAGCTGCTTCTCTCCATGGCCTTGGAAGTCAGTGGCAGAACACACCTCCCAATTGGAACGGTTTTGATCCTTGCAGTGATAGTTGGGTCGGAATCAGCTGCATCAATTCACGTATTGTTTCCATGTGAGCATTTGGAGGCTTTCTATTGATTGTATGGAGGTATGATATGCATAAACATTCTATTCTTTTTGTGATATATTTCAGAACATTGTCAAGTTTGGGACTAAAAGGGACACTTACTGGAGATATTCAATCTATGACTGAGTTAAAAGCATTGTAAGTTCATCAGCTTGATTTGTACTTTTGTGCTTATTTCTCTAACACAGTATCAGATAATGTGTTTCTGATTGAACATTCGGTTGATGATGTAGGGATCTCTCTTACAATAAAGAGTTAACTGGACAAATTCCATCGTCCATTGGGAGTTTGAGCAAGCTTGAAAACTTGTGAGTTACACTTAATAACAGGTTTGATTGGAATCAGTCTATCCATAATAGCTTGAAATTGATAACTGGTTATTCATTGTCTTTTTCTCAGGATTCTGGTTGGATGTAGTTTTTCTGGTGAAATACCACAAGAAATAGGCTCTCTAAAGCAACTAGTCTTCTTGTAAGATGCTCGACTTCCTCAATTAAAAAATTTTTCCTCTTGATTTGTTTACTGAATCACATATGAAATATTCACTATCATCAGTGTTATGTAATCAATCTTTTGGCCTTTTTGTGATTGCCTGCAGATCATTGAATTCTAACAAATTCAGTGGCAGAATACCTCCAACCATCGGTAATCTGGCAAAACTTTACTGGCTTGATTTGGCGGATAATATGCTTACCGGAGAAATCCCAGTGTCGGATGGCAAAAATCCAGGACTTGATATGTTAATTCATACGAAGCACTTGTATGTTCAATATCTCTAACTAGTTGAATACAACTCGATGTCTTTGTTGCAATCTAAATGAATAGTTCTTTCACTGAATGACAGCCACTTTGGCATAAATCAGCTCTCTGGTATCATTCCAGACCGACTTTTCAGCGCAGACATGCAATTGATCCATGTGTAAGTTCATCATCTTCTAAAGAAGTAAAAAATCAAGTTTTAACTTTGAAGTTCCCTTGAATAGTAACTGATTTTGTTGATCAGGCTGCTTGACAACAATAATCTTTCGGGGGAGATCCCCTCCACTCTGGGACTAGTGAAAACTCTGGAGGTTGTGTAAGTATAACTACATTTCATCAATGATATATACATGGACTGCTGTTTTCATAAATCTCCAGTGTTGACTGTTGACAATGATAAATTTGAAACAGCCGCCTAGACCGGAACAAGCTCACTGGGACTGTTCCTTCCAACATCAACAACCTCACAAAAGTTGCAGAAATGTTAGTTCAATCAAGTTTCCTGAATTTAGTGTTCTTCGTGTTTTCAGAGTTGAATCTGAAGATGAACGTTGTGTCTTTTCAGGCATTTATCTAATAACAAATTCACCGGTCCTTTGCCAAACCTAACAGGAATGGAATCTCTCAGTTATGTGTGAGTATCGAAATTTTGGATGAGGAGATCCATCACATATTACTCTTATCCGACATTAATTAAATTCTTATGTTTGTACAGGGATATGAGCAACAATTCCTTTGATGCAACAGATGTTCCAACATGGTTCTCAACCTTGCCATCTTTGACAACACTGTATTTCTCTTCCCCTCATTATACTCGCACATATGAATTTATAATCCAATATTCTCTATATATATTCTTGTTGATTGTAGAATGCTCGAGTATTTGAGAATTAGAGGTCAAATTCCAACAACCTTATTTAGCTTTTCACCTCTACAAACAGCGTGAGTCCCATTGTTTGCTAGCAATTCAACTTCAACTGTTATATAAGCTGATAAATTGAGCATTGTGCTGACAGGAGGCTGAGAAACAACAAATTCAATGGCACTTTGAATATCGGTACTGAATATAGCAGCCAACTTGAACTTGTTGATGTGCAGGACAATAATATCGAACAATTCACACTGGGAGGGGGTTACAAGAACCAACTAAAGTACAATCATCAATATTCATTTTTGAAATTAAGTTGCTTTTGTTCTCTTATCTCAGCTTTGTTTGCAGACTAGCAGGCAATCCATTTTGTGAACAAAGTGGAAACGATGAACAATACTGTCAACTCTCACAACAACCCATTACTCCGTATTCCACAGCACCACAAGACAACTGCATTCCGATTTCTTGTCCCGCCGAGCAGAGCCTGAGTCCTCACTGCTTCTGTGCATATCCCTACTCTGGAACTCTAGTCTTCAGGGCCCCATCCTACTCCGCCCGTGGGAATAGGACATACTTCCAGATTTTGGAAGGTGAAATCCTCACTTTGTTACAGAAGAAACAACTTCCTGTGGACTCTGTCTCCCTCCAAAACATAACTACAAATCTGTACAACTACTTGACAATGTTCTTGCAAGTCTTTCCATCAGGAAAGTTGAGGTTTGATCAGTCAGATATTTCTAGCATTGGCTTCATTCTCAGCAATCAAACTTACAAGCCAACCAAAATGTTCGGACCCTACTATTTTGATGGACGGCAGTATGCGGCCTTCCAGGGTAAATCAAAACCATTTATAGTCAGGCTTCTCTGTGACACATGCGTATTTACTAATTAATTAGTGTTTCAGGAACTCCTACTGGAGGAAAATCAAACAACAACAAGACAGTGATTATCGGAGCAGCTGCAGGTGCTGCTGTGCTGGCACTGCTATTGATCTGGTTGGTTGTTTTTATAGTTCAGCGTAAGAAAAAGGCCAAACATGTTGAAGAAAGGCAACCTTTTGGTAAGTTATGGAAGGTCACCATACTCTACTTTTTATAGATTCAGTTGCATAATATTGTTTACGCTTGCATTACTAGAATCTTGGGTTGCAACAAAAAGAAGTGGAAATGCACCTCAGTTAAAAGGAGCAAGGAACTTTTCCTATGACGAATTAAGGAAATGCACCAACAATTTTGCAGAAATGAATGACATTGGAACCGGTGGTTATGGAAAGGTAGTTTCACATGAATTGCAAATCGATCTGCTTACCTGCATATATCTTGCTCTAAAGTTTGTAATTGGATAAGACAATCAAATGAAAATGGCATGAGTAATGTAATCAAAATGATAAACATAGTAATTGTAGAATTGGGAATTGGTGGATGTTTAATGTTTGACAGGTTTATAAAGGAACTCTTGCCAATGGGCAACTGGTTGCCATCAAAAGAGCTCAGCAGGGGTCCATGCAAGGTGGCCTTGAGTTCAAAACTGAGATTGAGCTGCTGTCCAGGGTCCACCATAAGAACCTTGTCAGTCTTGTTGGTTTTTGCTTTGATCAAGGAGAACAAATGCTGGTCTATGAGTATGTGGCAAATGGTAGCCTGAAAGAAAGCCTAACAGGTAGTTTTCTGTTAAATCTTGTACTCCTTTCCAATTATGGTTAATCTAAGTCTCAATTTGCATAAAAAACTTATCAAACTTTTACTATCAAAGCACCTTAATTTGTTCTGGAACTCTACCATAAAACCTTCACAGATTGAGTGAAGAAAACTGTTATACTATAAATAGTTCGATGCATTTATTGATTTAAACCTCTCTTTGTAAACTTAAATTATCATGCTCTTAATATATACAGGAAAATCGGGAGTACGATTGGACTGGAAAAGAAGACTACGAGTTGCTCTTGGTGCTGCTAAAGGTCTTGCTTACCTGCATGATCTCGCAGATCCTCCAATAGTTCATCGAGATATCAAATCGAGCAACATACTTCTTGACAGTCATTTGAATGCCAAAGTTTCTGATTTTGGTCTTTCAAAGCCACTGGGGGATGATGGCAAGGATCATGTTACAACACAAGTTAAAGGGACAATGGTGAGTAGTGAATGTACTAATGTTCAATTGCCGCAGATTGCGATAAATGACTTGCCTTGGTTAATGCAGGGGTACTTGGATCCTGAGTATTATATGAGCCAACAGTTGACGGAGAAGAGTGATGTGTATAGCTTCGGCATACTCTTGTTAGAGCTGATAACTGCAAGAAAACCAATAGAACGAGGACGCTATGTAGTGAGAGAGGTGACAAATATGATGGACAAGACAAAGGACTTGTATGGCCTTGATCAACTTGTTGATCCGATTATGCTAGGCTCTTTGCTTGGCGGCTTTCAGAAATTCATCGACTTGGCCTTGAGTTGTGTTCAAGAAGAAGGTGCCAATCGTCCGAAAATGAGCCAAGTAGTTAAGGAAATTGAAAATATCATGATTTTGGCTGGTATGGATCCGATTATGGAATTGGCATCAACATCATCGAGCTCTGAGGTGACAAGTAGGAGCGGCTCTCACCATCCTTACAGCAATGAAGCTTTTGAATATAGTGGCGGCGCTCCTTCGGTGAAACTAGAAGCCAAGTAAATAACTATCTACCATTTAGTTCAGTCACTGAACTTGGTCTGCTTCCAATGTTAGCTTGTATAGATCATTTGTGGATTGTTCAAACAGTGAAAATGATGGAATTTCTATTTCAATTCATGTCGCAATTTAGGGCTTTTCAAGCAGAGCAGAGAGGTTGTTGGGTGTGAGGAAGCGCGGAACGAGTGCGGCAATTCGTCAAACACTTGACGTGCAACTTCATATGCACCTAGCAATAGCACAATGAATAGACAATGCAAAGAGGATATACAAGCATACACTCTAGAACAAAAGAAGACACCAAATTTTATGTGATTCAACCAAGAAAAGCCTATATCCACGGAAGGACAATGCTTCACTATATATGTTGGGGAATTACAATAGCAACAAGGAGAAAACAATGGCTTAAACTAAGCCATAAAGAGATTTACAAGAGACACCATTTTTCCCTCATCTCCAAACACCAAGGAATTCACCTTAACAAGATGAGATCTAGGTTTCTTCACCTCTAGTTCACCTTTTCTCTCTTCACAGACATGACACATCGATCACACACCTCTCTTCTTTACCTAACTACAAAGCTTTTAAAATCCGGGAGAAATATGGACCGTTGGATTAAAAAAGATTAGCTTTGGCTTCATCCCAATGACGAAGACAATATTTAACAATTTCCCACTTGAAGTCAAATCTTCGATCAAAGCATTAATGAATCATTAAGCATTATCCTCCAACCATCTGGGTCACATTGAGATGTCTTCTCCATAGGCACAACCTGTCAACAAATCCACAAGGTTGTCATTTGTATGGATCTTCTCAATATGCAAATATCCACGTTCCAACCGAATAAAGTGATACCTCACATCAATGTGCTTTGTTCTAGAATGAAAAGCCGTATTTTTGGCAAGATGTATCGCACTTTGACTATTATAATGCAACCCATACTTTCCTTGTACCACTTCAAATTGATTAAGCACATGTTTCAACCAAATCATTTCTTTTGCTCCTTCGGACAAGGCAATATATTCTGCTTCCGTAGTAAACAAGGCAACAATGTCTTGAAGTTTAGACATCCAACTCATCACACCACCACCAAATGTGAAAATATATCTCGTAGTGGACTTCCTTGTCTCTCTACAACCGGCATAATCGGTATCAATATAACCATTACCCACCAATGAAGAACCTCCAAAGCACAAGCATAAGTTTGTGTACTTTTCAAGTAACGAAGAATCCACTTGACGGCTTGCCAAGATTCCCAACCAGCACTAGACATATACCTTGAAACAACCCCTACTGCATAAGCAATGTCCAATCTTGTGCATATCATAGCATACATCAAGCTACCAACCGCAGAGATACATAGAACATTTTAGAATTTATTATCCTTTGAAGAACTCTTCTTTGATAGATTAAAATGTGCTGCAAGAGGTGTAGAAACCGGCTTGTAATTAACTATTCCAAACCTTTCAAGGACTTTTCCAATATATTCGGATTGACTCAACCACAACTTCCCATGCTCTCTATCTAGGTGAATGCGTATACCTAAAATCTTTTTTGCGGCACCAAGGTCTTTAGTAGCAAACTTTCTTGACATATGAAGCTTCAAGGATTTAATCTCCTTCCGATCATTGCTAGCTATCAACATGTCATCCACATAAAGTAACAAACATGTAAACATGCTTTATGTGACACCTTTGAAATAGACACAATGATCAAAATCACACCTAGAATAGCCTCCATCTTGCATAAAAGTGTCAAACTTCTTGTACCATTGCCGAGAAGCTTGTTTCAAACCATACAATCCCTTCTTCAACTTACACACCAAGTTAGGATTAGACTTGTTAGCAAAGCCTTCCGGTTGAGATATATAAATCTCCTCTTCAAGGTTACCATGCAAGAAAGCGGTCCTGATGTCAAGTTGTTCAAGCTCCAAATCAAGATTAACCACCAAAGATAGAATAACTCTTATGGAGCTATGTTTTACCACCGGAGCAAATATTTCATTGAATTCAATACCATGCTTTTGACAATAGCCCTTCACCGCTAGTCTTGCCTTGTATTTTCTTGATCCATCGGCGTCATGCTTTCTCACATACACCCATCTATTCTTTAATGCTTTCTTTCCACTTGGAAGCTTCACCAAGTCCCAAGTTTGGTTCAGATGCAAAGAGTTCATCTTTTCTTCCATTGTCTTTTGCCACCTAGCTTTCTCAAGACAACTTTGTGCTTCTTGAAAAGATTCGGGCTCACCGGCATCAGTAAACAAAGCATAACACAAGGATAGAGAATACCTTTGGATGGGTTTAGGAGTCCTTGTAGATCTCCTTAAAATTTGTGGAGACCAAAATTCTTGTTCTTCCTCATCAACATGAGCATCCCCTTGCTCAATCATCTCCATGCTATCATCATGACCATCAACATCACCATGGCCATCACCATCATCATGGTCTTGAGAATGAATTTCTTGTACTCGCCGAGGAAAAACACATGAGTCAACTTGCATATGAACAACAAGTTTCTCATCCTTTTGCTCTTCTTGATTATTACACATGAAGTTAGCAGAGAATTATGCTTGTAAAGTAATTAACAATATTAAAAATAGAGTTATTGATTATAGATCAATTGGTTTTATAGTGTTCCACATTTTCATCAAAGTCAAAAAATTTATCATTACCTTAATAACAAAACATTGAAAATTTTCAACTTCGTATCGGAGAAAGTAAGTTCCTTCCCATTCATATCGTAGCCTAATTCCAAAGCTCAAAATAGAAATCAATAAAAACCTTCCTCAAATAATTTTTACCTTCTACATAAATACATACACTACCGCTATTTAGATATGAGAGGGTAAAATTAGTACATAACTATGGGCATCTCCTCATAATGTCATACTTCACTCTCCTCTCCATTTTTGATGTTTATATGATATTCTTGTAGATCCTTCACCCGAGGAGTCGTACACTACAGCTGATCTTTCCCTCAAAATCACTGAAGCTTCATAATCATCACTGATCTGTCTTATCCGTTGATTTGAATTTGTTCTGATCCCCAAGAGGAGCAGTTCTCGGTATCAACAGTTGTTATTATTTTTTATTCATAAGATAGCATGCATCCACTATGATTAATCATTATTTTTTTTGACACGGGATAAACCCCTCCACAGAGGGACGTCAAGGGGCGTGGCCTTAGGTGACGAGCACTCTCGACCCCTTACTGTATGCGTACAGAATATATGGGGACTCAAATCTGGGAGCTTTGTGTTCACCAAGTGAATTGCCCAACTGCTCCCTCTATTAAAGAGACGGGAACTCGAATTTGGGAGCTTTTGCTCACCAAGTGAATTACCTAAAGCAGATACCGCTAGACCAATCGTCCTTTGGTTATGATTAATCATTTTAAAATGTCTTTTGAGAAAACTCTGCTATTCTTAAAACTTTTCTTTCCGTTTCCTTTTTAAATCATATGTTTGCTATCAAAACAAACATAAGGCATATCAAGTCTTGTTCAGAGTCAATGCCCCTCTTTTCTACATCAAATTCCAAAGGTTAGTAGTCTAGAATTAGTTTGCAATATGATGACCTTGTAAATCCAAACAAATCCAATTTGATGACCCTGATTGCCTGAGAAATATATTATATTATGTATTGTTTTGATTTGGTCAAGGATTAGTTTGTTTAATTTTTGCAGCATTAATTACTTGATGGTGACAGAGGTGGGCCTGTCAGATAAGAATTCCACAACTGCATGATTAGTCTTCTAAGACCTTGATTGGAGGATAAAGAGACTTGGTGTTTGTTTTATAACCAAAGGTTTTGATTTATCAAACTTTGGTGCTTGTTAATAAATTGACATAGTTTTATTTGTGCTGAAACTCTGCACAATGACAACTACTTGCAATCAAGTATTTTCTACTTTTTAGTGTCCCCTTCCCTACTGTTGTTCAGTTTGTCATGAGAAGTTTTACTCGCCTGATGGAATTGGATAAGTGATGAAAAAGATTTGAAATTCTAACTTCTAAGGACTGCATATAACAGAGGACCATCTTAAGTTGATCATGAAGAAGTTGAGGGAGATGATAATTCATAGATCGTGCTTGTTCCTTTTACTCCTTCAAATTATGGTGGTTTCAGCAAATACAAACTCTCAAGATGGTATGTTTTTCTTTTTTTTTTCCCAAATGTTAATAGATATTGGTATTCATAAGGAGTACTACCATGCTTGTTTCATCACTTGCCAACATGTTCTTTAAATGGTATAGTGGTATTTTCAGAATTTCTTATTTCTGAAAGCATGTAAATAGCCTGATTTCTTTTGTTTGTCCACAATCCCTAAACCCTAAACCCTAAACTAGAGCTTCATGTTAATCTTTCTTCTTCTTGCTAGTCTCTGATTCATCTGTGTGTTTCTAATTATAGCTGCTTCTCTCTATGGCCTTGGAAGTCAGTGGCAGAACACACCTCTCAATTGGAATGGTGTTGATCCTTGTGGTGATAGTTGGGTTGGAATCAGCTGCAACAATTCACGTATTGTCTCCATGTGAGCATTTGGAGGCTTTCTCTTGATTGTATGGAAGTATGATATGCATAAACATTCTATTCTTTTTGTGATATATTTCAGAACATTGCCAAGTTTGGGACTAAAAGGGACACTTTCTGGAGATATTCAATCTATGACTGAGTTGAAAACATTGTAAGCTCATCAGCTTGATTAACACAGTATCAGATAATATGTTTTTCTGATTGAACATTTGGTTGATGATGTAGGGATCTCTCTTATAATAAAGGGTTAACTGGACAAATTCCATCGTCCATTGGGAGTTTGAGCAAGCTTGAAAACTTGTGAGTTACACTTAATAACAGGTTTGATTGGAATCAGTCTATCCATAATAGCTTGAAATTGATAACTGGTTATTCATCGTCTTTTTCTCAGGATTCTGATTGGATGTAGTTTTTCTGGTGAAATACCACAAGAAATAGGCTCTCTAAAAAAGCTAGTCCTCTTGTAAGATGCTCAACTTCCTCAATTAGAAAATTTTCCTCTTGATTTATTTACTGAAATCACATCTGGAAGATTCACTGCCATCAGTGTTTTGTAATCAATCTTTTGGCCTTTTTGTAATTGTCTGCAGATTTTTGACTTCTAACAAATTCAGTGGTAGAATACCTCCAACCATCGGTAATCTGGCAAACCTTATCTTGCTTGATGTGGCGGATAATATGCTTACAGGAGAAATCCCAGTGTCGGGCAGCAAAAATCCAGGACTTGACATGTTAATTCATACGAAGCACTTGTATGTTCAATATCACTAACTTGTTGAATACAACTTGATGTCTTTGATGCAATCTGAATGAATAGTTCTTCACTGAATGACAGCCACTTTGGCGTAAATCGTCTCTCTGGTACCATTCCAGAGCAGCTTTTCAGTTCAAACATGCAATTGATCCATGTGTAAGTTCATAATCTTCTAAAGTAAAATTCAAGTTTTAACTTTGAAGCTCCCTTGAATAGTAACTGATTGTTGATCAGGCTGTTTGACAACAATAATCTTTCGGGGGAAATCCCCTCCACTCTGGGGCTAGTGAAAACTCTGGAGATTGTGTAAGTGTATAACTACATCTCCTCAATGATATATACATGGACTGCTGTTTTCATAAATCTCTTCAGTGTTGACTGTTGACGATGATAAATTTGAAACAGCCGCCTAGACCGGAACAAGCTCACCGGGAATGTTCCTTCCAATGTCAACAACCTCACAAGTGTTTTAGCATTGTTAGTTCAATCAAGTTCCCTGAATTTAGTGTTCTTGTTGTTGTCAGAGTTAAATATGAAGATGAACATTGTGTCTTTTCAGGCATTTATCTAATAACAAATTGACCGGTCCTTTGCCAAACCTAACAGGAATGGAATCTCTCAGTTATGTGTGAGTATCGAAATTTTTGATGAGTAGATCCATCACATTTTACTCTTATCCGTCATCATTTAAATGCTTATGATTGTACAGGGATATGAGCAACAATTCCTTTGATGCAACAGATGTTCCAACATGGTTCTCAACCTTGCCATCTTTAACAACACTGTATTTCTCTTCCCTTCATTATACTCGCACATATGAATTTATAATCCAATAATCTCTATATATATTCTTGTTGATTGTAGAATGCTCGAGTATTTGAGAATTAGAGGTCAAATTCCAACAGCCTTATTTAGCTTTCCACCTCTAGAAACAGCGTGAGTCCCATTCGTTGCTAGCAATTCAACTTCAACTGTTATATAAGCTGATAATTTGAGCATTGTGCTGACAGGAGGCTGAGAAACAACAAATTCAATGGCACTCTGAATATCGGCACTGAATATAGCAGCCAACTTGAACTTGTTGATGTGCAGTACAATAATATCCAATACTTCACACTGGGAGGGGGATACAAGAACCAACTAAAGTACAATCAATCAATATTCATTTTTGAAATTAAGTTGCTTTTGTTCTCTTATCTCGGCTTTGTTTGCAGACTAGCGGGCAATCCATTTTGTGAACAAAGTGGAAGCGATGAACAATACTGTCAACTCTCACAACAACCCATTATTCCGTATTCCACACCACCACAAGACAACTGCATACCGATTTCTTGTCCCGCCGAGCAGAGCCTGAGTCCTCACTGCTTCTGTGCATATCCCTACTCTGGGACTCTAGTCTTCTGGGCCCCTTCCTTTTCAGCCCTTGGTAATAGGACATACTTCCAGATTTTGGAAGGTGAAATCCTCACTTTGTTCCAGGAGAATCAACTTCCTGTGGACTCTGTCTCCCTCCAGAACATAACTACAAATCTGTACAACTACTTGACAATGTTCTTGCAAGTCTTTCCATCAGGAAAGTTGAGGTTTGATCAGTCAGATATTTCTAGCATTGGCTTCATTCTCAGCAATCAAACTTTCAAGCCGACCAGAATGTTTGGACCCTACTATTTTGATGGACTGCAGTATGAGGCCTTCCAGGGTAAATCAAAACCATTTATAGTCAGGCCTCTCTGTGACACATGCGTATTTACTAATTAATTAGTGTTTCAGGAACTCCAACTGGAGGAAAATCAAACAACAACAAGACAGTGATTATCGGAGCAGCTGCAGGTGCTGCTGTGCTGGCACTGCTATTGATCTGGTTGGTTGTTTTTACAGTTCAGCGTAAGAAAAAGGCCAAACATGTTGAAGAAAGGCAACCTTTTGGTAAGTTATGGAAGGTCACCATACTCTACTTTTTATAGATTCAGTTGCATAATTTTGTTTACGCTTGCATTACTAGAATCTTGGGTTGCAACAAAAAGAAGTGGAAATGCACCTCAGTTAAAAGGAGCAAGGAACTTTTCCTATGACGAATTAAGGAAATGCACCAACAATTTTGCAGAAATGAATGACATTGGAACCGGTGGTTATGGGAAGGTAGTTTCACATGAATCGCAAATCGATCTGCTTACCTGCATATATCTTGCTATAAAGTTTGTAATTGGATAAGACAATCAAATGAAAATGGCATCAGTAATGTAATCAAAATGATAAACATAGTAATTGAAGAATTGGGAATTGGTGGATGTTTAATGTTTGACAGGTTTATAAAGGAACTCTTGCCAATGGGCAACTGGTTGCCATCAAAAGAGCTCAGCACGGGTCCATGCAAGGTGGCCTTGAGTTCAAAACTGAGATTGAGCTGCTGTCCAGGGTCCACCATAAGAACCTTGTCAGTCTTGTTGGTTTTTGCTTTGATCAAGGAGAACAAATGCTGGTCTATGAGTATGTGGCAAATGGTAGCCTGAAAGAAAGCCTAACAGGTAGTTTTCTGTTAAATCTTGTACTCCTTTCCAATTATGGTTAATCTAAGTCTCAATTTGCATAAAAAACTTATCAAACTTTTACTATCAAAGCCCCTCAATTTGTTCTGGAACTCTACCATAACACCTTTACAGATTGAGTGAAGAAAACTGTTGTACTATAAATAGTTGGATGCATTTATTGATTTAGACCTCTCTTTGTAAACTTAAATTATCATGCTCTTAATATATACAGGAAAATCGGGAGTACGGTTGGACTGGAAAAGAAGACTACGAGTTGCTCTTGGTGCTGCTAAAGGTCTTGCTTACCTGCATGATCTCGCAGATCCTCCAATAGTTCATCGAGATATCAAATCGAGTAACATCCTTCTTGACAGTCATTTGAATGCCAAAGTTTCTGATTTTGGGCTTTCAAAGCCACTGGGGGATGATGGCAAGGATCATGTTACAACACAAGTTAAAGGGACAATGGTGAGTAGTGAATGTACTAATGTTCAATTGCTGCAGATTGCGATAAATGACTTGCCTTGGTTAATGCAGGGGTACTTGGATCCTGAGTATTATATGAGCCAACAGTTGACGGAGAAGAGTGATGTGTATAGCTTCGGCATACTCTTGTTAGAGCTGATAACTGCAAGAAAACCGATAGAACGAGGACGCTATGTAGTGAGAGAGGTGACAAATATGATGGATAAGACAAAGGACTTGTATGGCCTTGATCAACTTGTTGATCCGATTATGCTAGGCTCTTTGCTTGGCGGCTTTCAGAAATTCATCGACTTGGCCTTGAGTTGTGTTCAAGAAGAAGGTGCCGGTCGTCCGAGAATGAGCCAAGTAGTTAAGGAAATTGAGAATATCATGATTTTGGCCGGTATGGACCCTATTATGGACTTGGCGTCAACATCATCGAGCTCTGAGGTGACAAGTAGGAGCGGCTCTCACCATCCTTACAGCAATGAAGCTTTTGAATATAGTGGCGGCGCTCCTTCTGCGAAACTAGAAGCCAAGTAAATAACTATCTACCATTTAGTTCAGTCAGTAAACTTGGTCTGCTTCCAATGTTAGTTTGTATAGATCATTTGTGGATTGTTCAAACAGTGAAAATGATGGAATTTCTATTTCAATTCATGTCGCAATTCAGGTCATTGGCTTTTCAAGCAGAGTAGAGAGGTTGTTGCGTGTGAGGAAGCGCGGAACGAGTGCGGCAATTCGTCAAACACTTGATGTGCAACTTCACATGCACATAGCAATAGCACAATGAATAGACAATGCAAAGAGGATAAACAAGTATACACTCTAGAGCAAAAGAAGACACCAAATTTTACATGGTTCAGCCAAGAAAAGCCTACATTCACTGGAGGACAATGTTTCACTATATGTTGGGGAATTACAAGAGCAACAAGGAGAAAACAATGGCTTAAACTAAGCCACAAGAGATTTACAAGAGACACCATTTTTCGCTCACCTCCAAACACCAAGGAATTCACCTTAACAAGATGAGATCTAGGGTTTCTTTACCTCTTGTTCACATTCTCCTTTCTTTCTTGACAGACATGACACATCACACACCTCTCTTCTTTACCTAACTACAAAGCTTTTAAAACCGTAGGAGAAATTTGGATCGTTGGATTAAAAGAGATGTAGATTTGGCTTCATCCCAATGACTAAGCCAATATTTAACAATTCCCCACTTGAAGTCAAATCTTTAATCAAGCATCAATGAAGCATTAAGCATTGTCCTCCAACCATCTGGGTCACGTCTCCACCAACCAGGAAAGCCTCATACATTGAGATGTCTTCTCCATAAGCACAACCTTTGTCAACAAATCCACAAGGTTGTCATTTGTATGGATCTTCTCAATATGCAAATATCCACACTCCAACAGAATAAAGTGATACGTCACATCAATGTGCTTTGTTCTAGAATGAAAAGCCGCATTCTTGGCAAGATGTATCACACTCTGACTATCATAATGAAACCCATACTTTCCTTGTACCACTTCAAATTGATTAAGCACATGTTTCAACCAAATCATTTCCTTTGCTCCTTCGGTCAAGGCAATATATTCTGCTTCCGTAGTAGACAAGGCAACAATGTCTTGAAGTTTAGACATCCAACTCATCACACCACCACCAAATGTGAAAATATACCCCGTAGTGGAGTTCCTTGTCTCTCTACAACCGGCATAAGCGGCATCAACATAACCATTAACCACCAATGCAGAACCTCCAAAGCACGAGCATAAATTTTGTGTACTTTTCAAGTAATGAAGAATCCACTTGATGGCTTGCCAATATTCCCAACTAGCACTAGACATATACCGCATAAGCAATGTCCGGCCTTGTGCATATCATAGCATACATCAAGCTACCAACCACAGAGGTACATGGAACACTTTCAAATTTATTATCCTTTGAAGAACTCTTCTTGGATAGATAGATTAAAATGTACCGCAAGAGGTATAGAAACCGGCTTGCAATTAACTATTCCAAACCTTTCAAGGACTTTTCCAATATATTCGGATTGACTCAACCACAACTTCCCATGCTCTCTATCTAGGTGAATGCGTATACGTCCTAAAATCTTATTTGCGGCACCAAGGTCTTTAGTAGCAAACTTCCTTAACATATGAAGCTTCAAGGATTTAATCTCCTTCCGATCATTGCTAGCTATCAACATGTCATCCACATAAAGTAACAAACATGTAAACATGCCACATGTGGAACCTTTGAAATAGACACAATGATCGAAATCACACCTAGAATAGCCTTTATCTTGCATAAAAGTGTCAAACTTCTTGTACCATTGCCGAGAAGCTTGTTTCAAGCCATACAATCCCTTCCTCAACTTGCACACCAAGTTAGGATTAGACTTGTTAGCAAAGCCTTCCGGTTGAGACATATAAATCTCCTCTTCAAGGTCACCATGCAAGAAAGCCGTCTTGATGTCAAGTTGTTCAAGCTCCAAATCAAAATTAGCCGTACCAAAGATAGAATAACTCTTATGGAGCTATGTTTCACCACCGGAGCAAATATTTCATTGAATTCAATACCATGCTTTTGACAATAGCCCTTCACCACTAGTCTTGCTTGTATTCTTGATCCATCGGCTTCATGCTTTATCACATATACCCATCTATTCTTTAATGCTTTCTTTCCACTTGGAAGCTGCACCAAGTCCCAAGTTTGGTTCCGATGCAAAGAGTCCATCTCTTCTTCCATTGTCTTTTGCCACCTAGCTTTCGCAAGACATCTTTGTGCTTCTTGAAAAGATTCGGGCTCACTGGCATTGGTAAACAAAGCATAATACAAGGATGGAGAATACCTTTGGATGGGTTTAGGAGTCCTTGTAGATCTCCTTAAAATTTGTGGAGACTGAAATTCTTGTTCTTCCTCATCAACATAAGCATCCCCTTGCTCAATCATCTCCATGCTATCATCATGACCATCAACATCACCATGGCCATCACCATCATCATGGTCTTGAGGATAAATTTCTCGTACTCGCCGAGGAGGAACACATGAGTCAACTTTCATATGAACAACAAGTTTCTCATCCTTTTGCTCTTCTTGATTATTACACATGAAGTTAGCAGAGAATTATGCTTGAAAAGTAATTAACAATATTAAAAATAGAGTTATTGATTGTAGATCAATTGGTTTTATAGTATTCCACATTTTCATCAAAGCCAAAAAATTTATCATTACTATAATAACAAAACATTGGAAATTTTCAACTTCGTATCGGAGAAAGTAAGTTCCTTCCCATTCATATCGTAGCCTAATTCAAAAGCTCAAAATAGAAATCAATAAAAACCTTCCTCAAATAATTTTTACGTTCTACATAAATACATATACTACCTCTATTTAGATATGAGAGGCTAAAATTAGTACATGACTATGGGCATCTCCTCACAGTGTCATACTTCACTCTCCTCTCTATTTTTGATGTTTATATGATATACTTCTGCTCACAAACTTAGTGCTATTGATCCTTCTGGGCAACATTTTTGTCTTGTGTATTAGTATATTTATTTGATATGCAAAGTATATTTTTATCTTAAAAAGTTGTCATGCTATCTAACTTTTCTCAAACTTCCATATTTTGAAAACTAAGATACTAAATAGTTAACTAAGTCATTTCATGAAAAAGATATAGTACTCTCAAGTTCACATGATCACAAATTTTAGCACAAGAGTTGATTTAATTTCTTTGAAATTAAATGTATAGTGAAATGATAAATAAAAATTAGTAGTAAGAAATTGAAGCAATTCCATTTTATTCGTTACTTAAAACTAGTGTACTTCTTTACAATTTCTTGGACTGAATTACATTCCCAAAGCTTGTCAGAAATGGCTGCAAGTGAATTGAGAGCCACCGCATCAAGAGGGGCCAATAGGGGTCGTTGCATCAAAGGAAGGAACTTGTTGTGCAGATGAACATAACTTCTATAGTAACCCAAAGCTCGATTAATCTCATCAGTATCATTGATCATTGATGACAACGAAGAAGCCAATGCTAGACCACTCTCCTTTTCTCGATGTTTTGATACTATTTCAAATCACCACCATGTTCCATATTAGTCAAGCTAGGTGATGGAGTTGCAACAAGACACTCATCTCCGACCTTAGGTCGATGTTGTTTATCTTCCACTCCAGCTCTTCTATAAACTTTGCAAAGCGAGATCTCGACCTACAAAACTCAATTTAGTAATTGTTGATGTGGATATATAAATCATGAACTTTTAAGGAGATCTTGTACATCATCTTTTGATACAGATTGGCACCGATTGGTGGAGAAAGATAGTATTTATTCATTATCCAACTTGTGTGAATGCCTATCAAAGCCTTACGGGAGTAGAAGACAAGTGCTTTTTTTTTTCAATCCTATGAGTTGACCCCTTCCGTTTCGAATAAGCCGATCAGCTTCGGTCACCTTCCAATACCCGGAGGTAGTAACTCGATTCAGTTAGCCGCTATTAGGATACTTTCAATCCCTAAGGGACATAAAAAAACCACTCCAATCCTATCGTTGCCAATATTGCCAAACTCTCAGCTCTGGTCTATTTAACCTAGGTACATCATGTCACAAATTAGGAAAAAGAGAGATTATGAGTGCAAACTAGTAAGTTTCCATGGATCAAAGCAATACAAATTGAGAGAGGAGATAAGCTCCACATTGAATTTCTTGCCTTCAACTTTCCACCAGAGATAAAACTCTACGAGCTCTTCTTCGGTTGGATAAAAGCTAAACCCTGGCATCACAAGGCCTTTCTCATGGTCATCTTTGTTATCAATCTCCTGTCATCGCTCCGGTGATCTATAATGTTTATATATATATATATATATGTGTGTGTGTGTGTGTGTGTGTGTGTGTGTGTGTGTGTGTGTGTGTGTGTGTGTGTGTGTGTGTGTGTGCGCGCGCGCGCGCGCGCGCTCTTGTGTTTTTGTGTGTGGTATGGGGTGAAAATATCAAAGAACATGTGGAATGATCACTAGCACCAGCTAGATGAAGGCTCAAGTCAATTGTCAACCTAACTCCTTGGTTATCCAACAGTGGAGAATAGCTTTCTAGAAGACCCCAGATGATCATGAAAACTGGCAACTAAATGCCACCATCCTAGAGCCAAGATGTATCCGAGCTAGCGTCCTGTTGTCTCCAAACTGGTAGCCAATAGTCTCCTAGCTGGCCAACGACCTAAAGACTATATAAGGAGTGTTAAGAGAAAGGTTATAAAGTGAATCATGTTATTGAATGTACAACAGAAACTTATTTATAGGCTAGTAACATATACACAATATATAAATAATCAATGTGGGACTAAACTATTTCTAACAACCATATATATCTTATACATACATATCTATATCTCATAACACCCCTCCTCAAACTCAAGGCGGATCAAAAGTCTTGAGTTTGGATAATAGAAAAGAATGTTGATCATGGTTCTGAGCCTTGGTGAAGAAATCAGCAACCTGGACCTCAGATGTAAGATAGCGAAGGGACGTTGTCTGATCACGAACAAAACACCAGGTAAAGTGAGCATCCATGCCGATGTGCTTGGTCAGCTATATATAATCTAACAGCCCCCTGCAAACTCGAGGTGGTGTGCAAGATACCAACTTGAGTTTGGACACAAGATCATAAAAAAAAAACGCCATGGAGAAGCCATGAAGATAGCCATGGAGAAGTAGAAGGCCCAGCAGAGAGGCCCAATAAAAAATCCCTTTAGAAAGGGTCACAAGGTGGTCGCCAAGAGAGGAGAAAGAGCCCCGTGGGCAGGGTCGTGCGGTGGTCGCTGGGGGAGAAGAAGCCAGTTGTGGATCGCTAGGAGGAGAAAGAGGTCGCTCGGGTCTGGCCATGCGATGGTCGCCTGGGGAGAAGAAGCCATGTTAGGAGAAAAGGATCACACCTGTAGATCCACCAAGAGAGAGCAATCGCTGAGAGAGAAGACAAACATCAAAAGAGAGAGCAGGTGCCAAGAGAGAGAGCTGCAACACGGAGGCGGGCACACACATAATGAAAAGAAGAGCCAGGAAGATCAGAGAAGATCCGGGAAGAGCCGGGAAGAAGAGCCAGAAAGATCCGGGAAGATCCAAAAGAAGATCTGGGAAGATCAGAGAAGATTCGGGAATAAGAGCCGGGAAGGGAAGATCGGAGAAAAGCCAGAGAAGAGGATCTTGAGAAGATCCGGAGAAGAGCCAAGAAAATCCTGAGAAGATCATAGAAAAGCCGGAGAAGATCGGAGAATATCTAGAGAAGATAAGAGAAGATCCGGAGAAGAGCGAGAAGATTTGAAGAAGAGTCGGAGAAGAGCCAGGAAGATCAGAGAAGAGCCAGAGAAGATCCAGGAAGATCAGAGAAAAGTCGGAGAAGATCGGAGAAGATCCGGAGAAGAGCCGGGAAGATCAGAGAAGATCCAGGAAGGAAAGATCTGAGAAGAGCCGGAGAAGAAAGAGCCCGAAAGATCAGAGAAGAGTTGGGAAGATCCAAAGAAGATTGAAGAAGGGCGTGGCATCCTTGAGCAACGTGAGCAACAGCGGATAGAGGAGCAACAACGGACAGATAGGGCAGGGTTAAGAGGGACCCGGTCCCCAAAAAAAATATTATTTTAAGATGATTCAAAACCTAGGCTCTGGTACCATTTTAGTCCCACATCGGCTATTTATATATGGTGTATATGTTACTAGCTTATAAATAGGTTTCCGCTGTACATTCAATAACATGATTCACTTTATAACCTTTCTCTTAACAATGCAGTTCATCAACTGGTATCTTGTCTCACTTGGTACGCTACTTGGAGCTCCATTGAGACTGATCGTTTACTTGCGCATTATTCTCACTTGAAATCCTCTTTACTCTCTTCCACTCTCACTCATTCTCCTCCACGCTCTCCCCTCCATTTAGAGCCTCTCTGACTGAGCATCGGAGGCTGCCCCGGGGCATGAGGGCCAATCCTCCTCCCTATGTAGATCCTTCTCTCGACGAGACGCAATTCTTGAAGGTCTGATCTTTGGAGAAGATAATGATCCTATGAGCACGAAGGAGTTCACCCGAGGAGTCGTACACTACAGCTGATCTTTCCCTCAAAATTACCGAAGCTTCATAATCGTCACCGATCTCTCTTACCCGTTGATTTGAATTTGTTCTGGTCCCCAAGAGGAGCAGTTCTCGGTATCAACAGTTGTTATTATTTTTTATTCATAAGATAGAATGCATCTACTATGATTAATCTTTTTTTTTTTTTGACACAGGGGATAAACCCCTCCACAGAGGGACGTCAAGGGGCGTGGCCTAAGGTGACGAGCACCCTCGACCCCTCACCGTGTGCGTACAGAATATATCGGGACTCAAACCTGGGAGCTTTGTGCTCACCAAGTGAATTATCCAACTGCTCCCTCTATTAAGGAGACAGGGACTCGAATTTGGGAGCTTTTTCTCACCAAGTGAATTACCTAATGCAGATACCGCTAGACCAATGGTCCTTTGGTTATGATTAATCATTTTAAAATGTCTTTTGAGAAAACTCCGCTATTCATGAAACTTTTCTTTCCGTTTCCTTTTTAAATCATATGTTTGCTATCAAAACAAACATCAGGCATATCAAGTCTTGTTCAGAGTCAATGTCCCTCTTTTCTTCATCAAATTCCAAAGGTTAGTAGTCTAGAATTAGTTTGCAATATGATGACCTTGTAAATCCAAACAAATCCAATTTGATGACCCTGATTGCCTGAGAAATATATTATATTATGTATTGTTTTGATTTGGTCAAGGATTAGTTTGTTTAATTTTTGCAGCATCAGTTGATGGTGACAGTGGTGGGCCTGTCTGATGATAATTCCACAACTGCAAGATTAGTCTTCTAGGTTTTGATTTATCAAAGTTTGGTGCTTGTTAATAAATTGACATAGTTTTATTTGTGCTGAAACTCTGCACAATGACAACTACTTGCAAACAAGTATTTTCTACTTTTTAGTGTCCCCTTCCCTACTGTTGTTCAGTTTGTCGTGAGAAGTTTTACTCGCCTGATGGAATTGGATAAGTGATGAAAAAGATTCGAAATTCTAACTTCTAAGGACTGCATATAACAGAGGACCATCTTAAGTTGATCATGAAGAAGTTGAGGGAGATGATAATTCATAGATCGTGCTTGTTCCTTTTACTCCTTCAAATTATGGTGGTTTCAGCAAATACAAACTCTCAAGATGGTATGTTTTTCTTTTTTTTTTTCCCAAATGTTAATAGATATTGGCATTCAGAAGGAGTACTACCATGCTTGTTTCATCACTTGCCAAAATGTTCTTTAAATGGTATAGTGGTATTTTCAGAATTTCTTATTTCTGAAAGCATGTAAATAGCTTGATTTCTTTTGTTTGTCCACAATCCCTAAACCCTAAACCCTAAACTAGAGCTTCATGTTAATCTTTCTTCTTCTTGCTAGTCTCTGATTCATCTGTGTGTTTCTAATGATAGCTGCTTCTCTCTATGGCCTTGGAAGTCAGTGGCAGAACACACCTCTCAATTGGAATGGTGTTGATCCTTGTGGTGATAGTTGGGTTGGAATCAGCTGCAACAATTCGCGTATTGTCTCCATGTGAGCATTTGGAGGCTTTCTCTTGATTGTATGGAAGTATGATATGCATAAAAATTCTATTCTTTTTGTGATATATTTCAGAACATTGCCAAGTTTGGGACTAAAAGGGACACTTTCTGGAGATATTCAATCTATGACTGAGTTGAAAACATTGTAAGCTCATCAGTGAAGAACTATTCATTCAGATAATATGTTTTTCTGATTGAACATTCGGTTGATGATGTAGGGATCTCTCTTACAATAAAGGGTTAACTGGACAGCTTCCATCGTCCATCGGGAGTTTGAGCAAGCTTGAGAACTTGTGAGTTACACTTAATAACAGGTTTGACTGGAATCAGTCTATCCATAATAGCTTGAAATTGATAAATGGTTATTCATCGTCTTTTTCTCAGGATTCTGATTGGATGTAGTTTTTCTGGTGAAATACCACAAGAAATTGGCTCTCTTAAAAAGCTAGTCCTCTTGTAAGATGCTCAACTTCCTCAATTAGAAAATTTTCCTCTTGATTTGTTTACTGAAATCACATCTGGAAGATTCACTGCCATCAGTGTTTTGTAATCAATCTTTTGGCCTTTTTGTAATTGTCTGCAGATTTTTGACTTCTAACAAATTCAGTGGTAGAATACCTCCAACCATCGGTAATCTGGCAAACCTTATCTTGCTTGATGTGGCGGATAATATGCTTACTGGAGAAATCCCAGTGTCGGACAGCAAAAATCCAGGACTTGACTTGTTAATTCATACGAAGCACTTGTATGTTCAATATCACTAACTTGTTGAATACAACTCGATGTCTTTGATGCAATCTGAATGAATAGTTCTTCACTGAATGACAGCCACTTTGGCGTAAATCGTCTCTCTGGTACCATTCCAGAGCAGCTTTTCAGTTCAAACATGCAATTGATCCATGTGTAAGTTCATAATCTTCTAAAGTAAAATTCAAGTTTTAACTTTGAAGTTCCCTTGAATAGTAAATGATTGTTGATCAGGCTGTTTGACAACAATAATCTTTCGGGGGAAATCCCCTCCACTCTGGGGCTAGTGAAAACTCTGGAGATTGTGTAAGTATAACTACATCTCATCAATGATATATACATGGACTGCTGTTTTCATAAATCTCTTCAGTGTTGAGTGTTGACGATGATAAATTTGAAACAGCCGCCTAGACCGGAACAAGCTCACCGGGAATGTTCCTTCCAACGTCAACAACCTCACAAGAGTTTTAGCATTGTTAGTTCAATCAAGTTCCCTGAATTTAGTGTTCTTGTTGTTGTCAGAGTTGAATATGAAGATGAACATCGTGTCTTTTCAGGCATTTATCTAATAACAAATTGACTGGTCCTTTGCCAAACCTAACAGGAATGAAATCTCTCTGTTATGTGTGAGTATTGATATTTTGGATGAATAGATCCATCACATATTACTCTTATCCGACATTAATTAAGTGCTTATGTTTGTACAGGGATATGAGCAACAATTCCTTTGATGCAACAGATGTTCCAACGTGGTTCTCAACCTTGCCATCTTTGACAACACTGTATTTCTCTTCCCCCCATTATACTCGCACATATGAATTTATAATCCAATAATCTCTATATATATTCTTGTTGATTGTAGAATGCTCGAGTATTTGAGAATTAGAGGTCAAATTCCAACAGCCTTATTTAGCTTTCCACCTCTACAAACAGCGTGAGTCCCATTGTTTGCGAGCAATTCAACTTCAACTGTTATATAAGCTGATAATTTGAGCATTGTGCTGACAGGAGGCTGAGAAACAACAAATTCAATGGCACTCTGAATATTGGCACTGAATATAGCAGCCAACTTGAACTTGTTGATGTGCAGTACAATAATATCCAATACTTCACACTGGGAGGGGGATACAAGAACCAACTAAAGTACAATCATCAATATTCATTTTTGATATTAAGTTGCTTTTGCTCTCTTATCTCGGCTTTGTTTGCAGACTAGCGGGCAATCCATTTTGTGAACAAAGTGGAAGCGATGAACAATACTGTCAACTCTCACAACACACCATTACTCCGTATTCCACAGCACCACAAGACAACTGCATACCGATTTCTTGTCCCGCCGAGCAGAGCCTGAGTCCTCACTGCTTCTGTGCATATCCCTACTCTGGGACTCTAGTCTTCTGGGCCCCATCCTTTTCAGCCCTTGGTAATAGGACATACTTCCAGATTTTGGAAGGTGAAATCCTCACTTTGTTCCAGGAGAGTCAACTTCCTGTGGACTCTGTCTCCCTCCAAAACATAACTACAAATCTCTACAACTACTTGACAATGTTCTTGCAAGTCTTTCCATCAGGAAAGTTGAGGTTTGATCAGTCAGATATTTCTAGCATTGGCTCCACTCTCAGCAGTAAACCTTTCGGGCGGGCCGAATTATTCGGACCCTACCATTTTGATGGACTGCAGTATGCGGCCTTCCAGGGTAAATCAAAACCATTTAATTAGTCAGATATCTCGGTGACACATGCGTATTTACTAATTAATTAGTGTTTTCAGAAACTCCAACTGGAGGAAAATCAAACAACAACAAGTAGGACCTGACTATGAGGCGACAAGTAGGAGCGGCTCTTGCCATCCTTACAGCAATGAAGCTTTTGAATATAGTGGCGCCGCTCCTTCGGCGAAACTAGAGCCAAGTAAATAACTATCTACCATTTAGTTCAATCAGTGAACTCGGTCTGCTTCCAATGTTAGCTTGTATAGATCATTTGTAGATTGTTCAAATAGTAAAAATGATGGAATTTATATTTCAATTCATGTCACAATTAAGCATTGTATTGTTGTAAGAACTCATTTGGAATACAAAGTGTTTGAATGATGAATTGAATTACAAGACTCTTATTGTTCTCATATCATCAGAAGGAAACAAAGAATGTATCTGATTCTATCCTAAGATGACAGTGACAATACTTTTTCTTTTTATTACCTCATCTCAAACGTGCTCCTTTGTTGAAATTCAGGTCATTGGCTTCTCAAGCAGAGCAGAGAGGTACCATTCATTCTTCTCGATCCCCCTGTCGAGCTTTCTTCCCGCAGTCCACCTCAGCTTATTGAACCCAATTCGATCAAACATCGGCACATAACTGCTGTTCAACTGCGTACCAATGCAGAAAAAGTGATCGAGCCAGAACAGTCCTCCGGGCCTTAACACTCTGTAGATATCATACAATGCAAACTCCAGCATTACGTCGGGAATCCAATTACTCAACACATGCATTGAATGAACAATGTCAAGAGTATTATCGAAGAACGGGAGCCTATGAGCGACACTGACATGCATTGGCACTAGCCCTCTCGACGCAATAAAACTATTGAAAGGACCATCAAAGTTCATAGTACTAGTCACAATTGTCACATTCCTCTCCCTCATCCTCGCCGCAAAAGTCCCGGAGCCACCACCAATATCAAGCCCGATACGTATTGTACCCGGCTTCCTCGTGCTCAATACACCATCAATGCCGTAATCAAGCCCGCCATTGTCGAAAAGCCACCGGACTTTTTCCCGGCCACCGAGATCAAAACAGTCCTTGCAATCATAGGAGCCCCTTTCTTTGTTCCTGTTAACCAAACAAGAATAGTTCTTGCAAGTGTATGCATCCCAAGTGATGCTAGTGTCCGGCGGGATGGTCCAGAGGCTCTCAGGGAAAGGCGTCGGTTCGACATAGCCCTTCGGCGAGGCCGGGTGGCAGCGCCGGCGAGGCAGAGGCTCACACCCCTTGAGCATCAATCTCTGAGCAAAGACTTCATCACTAGGACACTCACCTCCAACTTTATAACTCATATATTCAATGAGTTCTTCCTGGTGGGGACGGCAGGCGGAGCCGAGCACCGGGAAGAGCTCATCGGAGCCGAGATTGGCGGTGTAACCAAGGGGAAGCTTGTGGGGGCCGACGGCGAGCTTTAGCTCGCCAAAAAGCTCATCTTTCCATCCATCAAGGTCTTCTTGAGTAGCCTTATCGCCGTGAACACGGCCGAGATCGGTGAGAAGAGTTTCGAGAAGCGAGTTGGAGGTGGCGAGGCGGCGGTGGAGGTCGGAGAGTTGTCTCTGGCTGTGAGTGAGCTTGTCCTGAGTGGAGTTGAGCTCACGGAGGAGGAGTTCAGAGTCCCAAAGATGGATTCTTGGAGCATAGTCTTTCCAATGGTTGGATTCACCGGAGAAGAGATAGATGGAAAGGAGATTGGTGGATATGACAAGAAGGAGGATCTTGAGCTTTGTTCTTGTGGGAGTTTGATGCTGGATTCCTTTCTTGGGATGGTAATCATCCATGCCACCCATTTTTCTCAGCTTTGATGAGCTTGAGCTAGAAGAAGTTCAAGTTCATCAATGGAGATGGAGTGAGGGTTTTAATGGAGGAAGGTGGTGGACTTTCTGGTAACTGGCCTAACGCACTGGAGTGGCAGAGAAGAAGTCTTTGATTGTTTCTTTTTTTTTGGTAGGGATGTATTTGTAAGGATTTTAGTTTTATAAGGGTGTATTGGCAAAGAAAAAAGTATAAGGATTGCTTGAGAGAAAGAAAGAATGGCGGGAAACGGGGTGGGTTTATCTCGCGGAGTGTGACACGCCGTTCGGCTGGTTCAAGGCGCGTTATTTAAATAAATATTAGAAATATAATTATGAAAAAGTATTTGTTTTATATTTTTAATAGAATTCTAATATTAATTCATAATTCGAAGTTAATTTGATCCTAATTAACCATAATTATTTATTAAATAATTTAATCATGTACCTTCTAAGAACGACAGTTAGTCCAGAAATACAGTTCAATACATTAATAAGATGAATGTGACATTAACGAAGATGTTAACGTGGATGAGTGGTTATATAAGATTTGATAAGATTAGAAATGAACATGTCAAATGAGAAGATGCGTATTTCTTGGATTGAAGATAAAATAAAGAGAATGTATGGATTTAAGATGGTTTTGAACGTCGTCGTAGACTCTTGATTGCGGTTAAAAAATGTGATAGTTTAATAATAGAAGATAAGAAAAAGGCTAGAGATAAGCCTAGGATTATATGAAGAGAGAGAGAGTGTCTAAGGACCCACGTCGGATCTTGCTTTTGACAGAGAGATATAGAGACAACCCCATCTAGTATGAGGTTTGAGACTTTATTGTTATTGTTGTATGTACCTTTTAATAGAAACTCATCGAAGTGAAATGCATAGAAACATATATGTAAGAATTATCAATAACATTACATATATTTTTTTAATGAGTTTTTAATTATGGATATTTTTAGTGTATATATATAATAATTTTCGAATTAGGAAACTTGCCCACCTTTTCCTCCATTCATATTGGGATCTGAACCAATCTTAAAGAGAAAATACTTTATGGAGTCAAAGAGTGTTAGATCTCCATCACTTTCTTTTCTTTAGTCCTAATTGAAGTTCAGAAGGCTCCATATTCTTCAATTAAGAGAGAGCATCACATGCATTGTTTGAAAGACATGACTTTCAATTAAAGCTTTTTGTGTTATCTTGGTGAGGCAAAAGAGGTCAATGGCTTCTTGTGGTTTTCATCATAAAGTATTCAGTTTGGTTCTTGGAATGGTTGCAAAGGTATCACAATGCACATGCTGCAATTCCATTGGTTTAGGGTTTGCAAATAGGTTTCATATTGCAACATGCCATGCAAGAACAAAATTAGGCCAAGATGCCATTTTGACTCAGTTTTCAATTAGTTAACATTGATTCAATCCTTCAGAAGCTTGGATTGATATTATAAGAAAACATAATGGAAACTGCAAGAATTTGTGTTTTTGATCTTGTTATCCAAGTTGAATACATGACACTTGATTCATATAAATATGGATGATAACATTCATGTCAACATCTGCATTCAGAAATGTAAGTTGATGAAGTTGCAGTAATGTTACTATCGGAACATTCCCGAGTTGATGAAGGCGCACATTTAAGACAATAACTCTAAAAAAATTTATTCATAAGAAAATGGAAATTACTAGTGAACTCACCTGGGTGAAGCTATTCCTTTGATATGAAACATAACTCCATATGGATTACTTGTTGACAGACCTTCAAAGGAGAGATGAAGACATACATCCATAAATACGAAAATTTACAGGAGATGATGAGCATTAGCACTATTACTGGTGTTCATAGGTGACATTGTAGTGATTGGTAGCACGAATAGAAATTACCATGGTGGCGCGCGCCCACACACACACACACACACACACACACACACATCAAACAAGCATATGCCACTCATAACAGTGGAGTTCATGAAGACCAATCATCAGCATACACTCATCCAATTCCATCATACCAACCCTCTAATCACTGTGCTGTGAGTTAGAAATAAAAGCATTTATTGATGTAAGAATGTCATCACATGGAGTATTGAGAATTTGTAATAAGATAACATAAATTTATTCTTCAATTCATACACATGACCTTGTTCATGAATGGGAAAGCTAATGCCTTGTGAAAGGATCAACAGAGAAGATAGAAGAGGAATAGAAGAAAGATCTTCGACGAGTGATTGCACTATTTATTAGCAAGCAAACTGGTATAATTAATGGTGGGACCTTCTGGAACATAACTGAGACTGTCTAATTGGCATTGCTACTTGGGCCACGGAGAAGGCCCTTTTCAATCATGCTTTCCTCAGCTTCCTTAATTGTATCCTCAATAGGTGTAAATACCATGCCAAGATCAATCAGCTTTCTTGCTGCATCTTTGCGTGGCACTAGACCTGGTTGGGTTTCTTCCTCAAACCTGTTACAATTTTGTGATTAGTAACTAATGATCCAATAAATGTACCAGTCATGAACTCAACAAACTAAAAATATCACATAGCATTACCAAAAAGACAACCAGAGTCTTGTAAATAATGAAAAGTTTGTCAGTTAAGACTTTACATCAGCATCTGAAGAAATTTAGTCACGAAATAGCAAAACAATGGATAAATGTTTCAGGTTTTCAGGTTTCACACAAACTTGAGTGCAAAAAGTGCATTCACAAAAGAAAATTCTGACTAAATATAAGATAGTTATAAAATGAGTTGAATAGCAAAAAGGATCTGCACTTGAATTTTGACGACATAATAATGTCAGTTAACTGAGACGTCAGTTGTTCTGCTAATCATACATGCATAATCTCATGGGTCCATAAACGCAACACAAATGACAGTCTAAGAGGAACAATGTCCAAAGATAATGTGATTCATAAAGACAAGGCCACATTATTTACCTGGTCACATTGTGTCCAGGGCAAACCTTTGCTACCGTTTCAGCAAAGTCCTTGAATTGGTATATTCCATTGGTGCACAAGTGTCTTCCTGATGCATTTGGTTTCTCCAAGAGCATGATTTGAGCGTCAGCAACATCTCGCACATGCACACAACCCAGCCAGTAATCTCCCTGATCATTCTTTGACCCTTAATAAAACAACTTAAACCATTAAAACACAAGTTTTATTTTATTTATTTATTTGTTTTTTTTTTGGTTATAGAAATACATTAACTTAAACCATGGAAACTTTTATTTTGAAAAAACCTTGTAAGAGTTGTTGGAGAACTGCAGTGCTGGCATTAAGACCAGGCTGCAAGAGAGGACCAAGGCAAGTAGATGGGTTAATTGCCACAATATCCAACCCATATTTCTCTGCATATTTCCAGGCTTCCTTCTCAGCAATCGTCTTTGATACAGCATACCATTTCTGCTCATAGACAAAGATAAATTCACACATTTCAGCGACAACCAGCAAATTCAACAGTTGAAGTACATACAAGAACTTCATCTATATATACCAGACAACCTACTGCTATTCCATTCATATTTGTTGCATTACACATCCTTGTGATATTAGATTTTGAATGACACGGGAATCATGCTGAAGAAACTTGCAGGTTATGGCATGATAACTAAAATAACTCAAAGTTCCAAATAAAAAAAAACAAAAGTTACTGTCAGTAGCTCAACTCCTAAGGCCCTGCTTGGTAATATATGATATAGTATGGTAATTTTTTTTTTTGACAAAGGGGACAACCGCCAACCCGTCAAGGGCTGACAATGTGACGAACGCACGTGCCCTCACCTTGCGGTCGCGGGGTGTTGAACCCGGGATCTCTCCCAACCAACAACACTCTATGTAAGGGACTCAATACCAATAGGCCAAGAGGCCGTTGATAATACCTACACTTTATGATATTATAATTATTGTTCAACATGTGTGGAAAAATGGTATAATTAATAAACTGTTTGTGTTTGTTTTGATGGTATGGTTGCAGAAAAAATAAAATGACAAGAATACCCTCAAATATAAATTAATGTCAAATCATATTAAATTCAATGATTTAAGATCCAAAAATTAAATTCATTAAAGTATAAAAAATCTAATTAAAATCTTACAAATGTACATCAAATTGTTACCCATTAATTTAAAATTGATAAAATTATAATAAAATTAATACACAAAAATTATTAGGATATTTTTGGTAGTTGACTTTTGTTGGGTGGAGATTAGGACTGCAGTCTTTGATTGCAAGGGGATTGAAGTAAAACTGATATTTACAAAAATTATTTGAGATATTTTCCGCTGAAAAAATTTAGCACTATAGGAAACCACCAAATCGGCGGTTTAAAAAATCCATAAAAAATGGTTTGAAAAATCCATAAAAAACCACAGTTTTTAAACCATAAAAAAGCATGAAGAAATAAACAAGAAAGACATTATGAAACCATGGGAAACCATGAAACAAACAAAGCCTAAAGCAACCTTTTTTAGGGTATTATGCATGAACTCTCAAGAAGCCTTGATGCCAAATTCACCAACATACATACATTCAATGCAACTTCAAAGCCAATTAGTAACTAAAATTGCTGAACAAGTCACTTGCTCTTCCTCATAAATGCTTTGAACATTCAGAACAGCAAAATTGAAATGAGGTCAAAACTAAGTCAAACAGTCTAATTTAGTCTAGTTTTCCTCCACCCTCGCCCAGTATCATCAAAATTGGATTTTTATATTTTATTTTTGGAAAAACAAAGAAACCATATAGGAGAAACATGTTGAAGCTATAACATAATGCAAAGGAACTCCTTTTCTATATTAAGGCAACAACGAAAGAAGGAAAACATAGACATTATCAACACAAACAAAAAGTAATGCAAGTTAGGGCAAAAACAAGAGAAGCAAACCTTGTTTGCCTTGCAATAATCAAGATCAGTCCAGGAATCCTCATCAAAAGCCCTGCCAGGATGCGCCTTCCCCCACCCAGGATTTGGAATCATCGCCGAGATCGACGACATAAGCACGACCCTGCGAGCCCCGGCCTTCCTCGCAGCCTCGAGCACATTAACAGTGCCCTCAACCGCCGGCCGGATCAACTCTTTCTCGGGGTCGGTCGGGTCCTCCAGCGAGCACGGGGACGCCACATGGAACACCCCAGCGCGGCACCCTTCCGCCGCCACCTCAAGCCCCGCCGCGTCGAGTAGGTCCGCCTCATAAAACGCCAAACGCTTAGGATCGGCGCCACCTGGGAGGGCCCGGAGGTGCGCCGTCGGCGATCCGGGCTGGACGGAGGCGGAGATTGAGTAACCCTTGGCTAAGAGTGCCCTCACAAGCCATGAGCCGATGAAGCCATTGGCGCCAGTCACCAGAACCCGCTTCTCCGACGCCATCGATGCCTTCGCGAGGCTCTCTACTTCGCCTTCCGTCTACTTTATATAGAACTATACTTCTTTTTTACGAGTATTTTACTAATTACCCCCTCAAAAATTGAGAAATCATTTATCACTCCTTTATTTTTTAATAATACACTATAATTTTCTGTTTTATTTTTATTTTACTTGTTATCTCCTAAATCAAATTTTTATGTTTTAATCTAAATTAAATGTAAAATCTCATATTATAATATACATAAAATGATCATTTTGACTTTTTTTATATAGATTAATCTCTTGTTTATTTATTTTATTTTTTAATATATATTATTAAAAATTAAATAAAAAAGATTAATTTCAGTTTTTCATTTCTTATAAATTAAACATAAATTTATTTCATAATTTTCTCATAACCTTTCAAAATATTTTTAATTATTTATTAATTATAAATAAATATCAACCATAAAAAAAAGGGAAGGTATTTTTATTTGGTAACTAGTGATTTTTCTATTTTTCAGAGGTGATAAGTAAATTTTTTTAAAATAATAAAATAATTTTTAAGTATAACAAGATGGTTTGGATAAGAATAAGTGATTACAATTTTGAATTCATGGGATTTGGTGATTTGGTCAATGTGGATGATATTTGGGGATTCTCTATGTATTTCTTGGAAGTAGTTATTTATTTATTTTGCAATTTCGATGATATTAAGAGGGTTATAAATTTAGGATTCGTCATTATGTGCTTTGCCAATTGTGTCAAGAGTAAAAAGTTAATTATTAAGCTTAATTTACATTTTTTTGATAATATGAGCGGTAAGCCACTAAAAACTCTCAGATAAGCAAACATGAGGACAGACCGTGCACACATAGGCGTTGGGCCACCCGCCATAATCTCACCCTTCCCAAAATATGCCCTTATCCACGAATCGAACCCGACACCTCTTGATTGCGAGAACTGAGATACCAATATATCACTTGGTGGTTCATATGTACATTGAAAAAAAAAGTTATATATTAGGCTAATAGTATTTACTTGGATTTTAATGTCAATGTCTTCAAGAGTAAGTATTTATAAGCCAAAATTAATGTAATGAAAAAATTTGTATCATAATTTCTTCATTGAATAGTCAAGGACTCCCTAAACTTTAACCAGAATAATGCCTTAAATTTTAACAATTTATAACAATTTAACCTTTCTAACAAGGAAGGATGAGGGTGGGGAGGGCATGGCTTAGGGTTTATGTGGTTAGGAATGAATATTTTAGTAATTTTGTTTTGTAAATATTACTATTTATTATTTACATAATTAGTGTTAATGTTGTGTATTACTAGTGAAAGTATTTTTTTTGAAAAAAATGGATAAATCACATTTATTTAAATATAAAAAATCACATTTATTTAAATATGAAAAATTGGTAAGTGATACATGCAATGCAACCCTTGTTATATAAGAGTGAGATAGTGAAAACAATAGGACACTAAGGGTTGCAGATGATATGTCTTCACCCGCAAGGTGACCCTTCGCCCTCAGTTATTGCTATTTTTTTTTGGACGGATGAGTTATATCAAATCATAATAATAAGAGATTAGTGTCTGAATAATTTGCAAGAAAGTACATTGTTTTTCTTTCAAACATCACCTATTTTTCTCCATCCATATATTCCAAATGAAAGTAACTTTGGTTTAAATTATTTGAATGTTATGGGGTGGGGTGAGATGGCAGGATGTGAGTCCTAGGGCTGTAAACGGGCCGAGCTTGATCGGGCTAGGCCCAGCTCTAATTCGGCTTGAAATAGCCTAGATCAAGCTCGAGCTCGAAATAAGCTCGAATAAGTTTGCTCGAGCTCTGCTCGATTTTAATTTCAAAAGCTCGAGCTCGGCTCGAAAGTTCGAAATTAAAAACTCAGTTATAATTTTGAAATCTCGGATTTAGTTTGAAATTAAAAACTTATTTATAACTTAATTTTTTTTATATTATATATTATATATCAATACTAAATATTAAATATTTTATTTATATATTATAATATTTATTATGGATAATGAACAATAGGTCCCTGAAACAGTGCCAATATCCCTATAGGTCCCTGGGGTAGGTGTTGGGGGGATGTAGCAAATAGTGTGTTGGATAGGGACTTGGTTACTGTTTTAGGGACCTATAAATAATTTGCTCTATTTATTAATTTTTTATGAATTTTTTTATTAATATTAATATTAAATTTCGAGCTTTCCAGCTTAGCTCGATCGAGATCGACTCAGCTCGAAATTGAAGCTCGAGCTTGGCTTGCAAGCTCAAAATTCCGAGCCGATCTCGAGCTTTTACCGAGTCAATCTCGAGCTGCTCACCAACAGCTTGATAGTTTGACAGCCCTAGATGTGACAAAGTAAGAAGGATAGAATAGTTTTTTAATATTTATAGGGTATGAAATAAAATAAATTTATAATTAATTTTCTTTTTAATGGTATTAAAAATATTATTAAATACTTAATTTAACAGTCATTAGGAGAGTCTCCAACATTAATTAACCTCAATTGAGTGAGAGATCTCTTTGTTATATAAAAATAATAAAATAATTTTTAAGTATAACTAATGGTTTGGATAAGAATCATGGTTGCTAGACCTGGCCCAGCCGGTTGAACCGGAAAAACCGGGAACCGGGGAATGGGCCGGGCCGGGTTGACCAGCAAACTGCAGGGACCCACACATCACCCGTAGAGGAATTTTTTTAATTTTTTTTATGGAAGTGAAAAAAAAATAATAAACAAAAACCTTGGGAGCACGGTGAGCCTCAATTTGAGGCGGCATTCGTGAGTGCACCATGCGCCTGCACATGAATTTCATACATCCAAGTTAACCCGAATCCGACATTTGCACCCCCCCTGCGTGCGCACGTGAAAGAGCCTTTTCACCAATAAGGTCTATTGGTTGGTAGAATAAAACCATATTTAAAGCGAGTGAAAGTTTTATCCATAAACAATGTGAGACTAAATACTTCCAAGGCTTTGAATATTTGAAACCAATATTTTTGAAAACAAGTCCATAATAAGGCCCAAAATGAAATGGGCTTAAAAAAATTGTATTTGTATACTTAGTAACTATGATTATATTTAAATTGTGTATTTTAATATTTTTGATTAATTTGTTTTGTTTAGTATGTGTTTGCTTTGGGCATAAACTAAATATAATTATCAAATTTAGTTAATCAATCATATTTTTTATTATTATAATTTTGTTTTATATCATATTTTATTATTATTAATTATTTTTAATATTTTATTATTGACCTCGGTTCAACCCCGGTTGAACCCTTGACCTCTGACTCCTGGGCTTGGCCGGGTCAATGCCCCGGGCCGGGTCTGACAACCTTGATAAGAATAAGTGATTACAATTTTGAATTCATTGGATTTGGTCCATGTGGATGATATTTGGGGATTCTCTATGTATTTCTTGAAAGTAGTTATTTATTTATTTTGCAATTTCGATGATATTTAGAGGATTATAGCTTTAGGATTTGTCATTAAGTGCTTTGCAAATTGTGCCCAGAGTAAAAGTTAATTATTAAGCCTAATCTACTTAAAAAAGTTATAGATTAAGCTAATAGTATTTAATTAGATTTTAATGTCGACGTGTTCAAGAGTAAGTATTTATAAACCAAAATTAATGTAATGAAAAAAATTTGTATTATAGTTTTCTCCATAAATCCACAGGCCACCAAATTTAATAACTCATTCCCTTACAAAAAGAGAGTGAGGGTTCACTTATATGTAAATAACAAATATTATTATGTAGATAACAAATATTAATATTTATAAAACAAATTACTAAAATCTTCTTTCCTAACCACATAAACCCTAACCCATGCCCTCACCTTCATCCTTCCATGTTAGAAGGTTAAGTTGTTAAAATTTAAGGCATCATTTGGGTTAAAATTTAGAGGGTCATTTAGGTGCATTGATTTTTCTTTTTTGAGATCGAAGTGTTTTTTTTTTATTAATGTGGAAATCAATTTTCTAACCCTCTCTTGGTTTGATGCAACCCAATCCTCTAAGAAGCCAAAGCTGATCATGATGGAGTCTATTGTGAAGCGGAGCTTGGAGTTCATAGGGGAGGATCCACCCACCAATCTCTGGGAGTGGACTTTGACAATACTCAGGCACAAGGATTCTAGTTGGAAATTTCTATCTTAGATGTATATATAATGTTAGGGTGGGAATCGGTTTTGATCCCAATTCCGCTCTAATGGTTGAATTTATTTAAAGTTAGGACTCAGAACAGCACGAAAATCGAGAAAGAACCAAAAAGGAGGCACAAGCTTAACGTGGAAACCCTCGAATCGAGGAAAAACCATGGGCCCTCTTGGAAAGGGCTAAATCCACTAATACTTCTTGATACAGCCTTGTGAAGAAGATGAGGGAGAAGGAAAAATGTTTTTTGTTTTAGTGAAGGCCTTATGATTCTTCTTTTCTTCGCCCCCCTCGGTCTTCTTAAATTTGGGGAAGTGAAATCTAGCCTTTTCTTCCTGAATTTGTGCTCTTGCCTTGAATTCAGCCCCCCAATCAGTGATATTATTGACTTTCTCGATTTAATCGTAATCCGCGTACTGTGATCTCGAAGAGCCACGTGTCCTTGGTTTGACTGTTGGATGCTTGTGGGAAGAACACTGTGTTTTCTTGGCGGGACTGGGCTTGACTCGAGGGAAAGGGGAGGGGGCCTAGGAATCCCTCTAACGGAAGGTACTAGGGGGCCATTCCGAAGGAGGTTGTCAGAGGAGAGTTTTCCAAAGGAGGTTGCCGAAGGAGAGCTTTCCGAAGGAGGTTGTCAGAGGAGAGTTTTCCGAGGGAGGTTGCCGAAGGAGAGTTTTCCAAAGGAGGTTGCCGAACTTATCCTTCTGGGATTGGGGAGGGAGTCTGGCCTTTGCGACTGGACTGGCGCCATGTGTTTTCCCACTTTTCTTCCTATCATCAGTCCCTCCTCAAGTATGGTCGCGGCGAGCCTAGGCAATAAGCGTATGATCTATGGTTATTGGTTGGCTCGGTAAGCTAAACATACGGTTGACTTAACTGACTGATGTTGGAGGAAGTCTGGAGCGGTATTTGTTTGGCCCGCTTCAACTGCACCGGAGCAAGCCTTACCAAAGTGCTGGCGAATATCGAGGCACTGGTATGGGGAAGCCTGCCGAAGTGGTGACGCTGGGCAGCTTGCTTGGAAAGTTTTTCGCGGGTAGAACAGTTTTCCCTCTGCCTAGTGTGGGACCCCCATGTAATGCGAGCATTAAATGCAAAGGGTGTTTTGTCAATGGGCACGACTCCCCAAACCGCTGCGGGCACTGGTGTGGCGTGGGGGAGAAGTTAGCGATGATGGGCGCGCTTCCCGATGAGACACATAGCTGGCGCCCGTTCGGTTCGCGGGAGCGGTTATGTTTGAACTGTTGGATATGTACCTGCGCGACTGCTCCCCTTCTGACGTGTCCGTGTGAGGATCCATCTGGGTCGTTGATAGAAGTCTCGACCGTTCAACCATCACCAACAAACTTGGGTGCCACTTTCAAACCCTAAAGAACCTTCTTCGTCTTTCCTCCTTCAGCTTCTCCCTCTGTGCACTTGGTGCATGAACTTGGTCCAACTCTGCAAATCCGTGCCTCTTTCCTCGATCAAGGTAGTGAACCCTCTTCCCCCCCTGATTCTTCATCTAGAACTCTTTCCGATCCCGAAATGGGGGCCACATTTAGTTGTGATGCGTATCCAAATACTTTGAGGAAGAGTGCCATCGATAAACTAGCCATGGAGTATTTGGTTGCCGGCGACGATCCTACTCTTGCCTATAGAATCCCCGAACCATCAGAATATGTGTGCTCTCCCTCTGGGGATCATGAAATCCTGGTCTACTACGACGCGTTGTTAGCAGGCCTTAGGCTTCCCTTTCCCCAACTCTTCTTAGATATCTTTGAGGAATTTGAGGTCTGTCCCTCCCAATTGGCTCCCAACTCCTGGCGATGCCTGTGCGGGTTCGTCATTGTATGTTTTCACTGTGTGTTTGTACCTACCCTCTCTTTGTTCAAAACCTTCTTCGGATTAAGACTGGAACGAGGCACAATTGGTACTACTTTGGTGCTCGGTCGGCAAGGAGGTTCCTCGGAAAGATGCCCTCTTCCATCAAGGAATGGAAGAATAAGTTCTTTTTTGTTTCGAGAAGCGCTGGCTTCGGAGTGAGGAACAGATGGGAGACCCCGAAGGTCCTCAAGCTGGACAACAAGGACTTGGCTTGCGCTGAGAAGGAATGCTTCAATAAGCTGCTGAAGCATTGTGATCTCTCAGTTGACTCTTTTCTTACTCATGAGATCCTTCGGGACTACGGGCTGTTCGTAGCTCTGGGTAGGGTTTGCTCAGACTTTTCTCCTTCAGCTATCTAGCTATTGGTTTAATGTTAACCTTGTTTTCTTTATGTCGGTAGGTAGGCCGATGGATATCAAGGTTGCGGCCGGCGTCATCTTGTCTGCCGTGCGTGCCTATGAGGCGAAGGAGAAGCGTTCTGCTGGAGAGTTTGGGCCAACCGCCACAAAGAGAAAAGAGAGGTGGAAGGCAAAGGCTTCTTCTGATAAGGGCGAGGAGGTCCTGTTGTCGGCGAGGGGAGCGGGGGAGCTTGACTCTTCAAGGGCGAGGGGACCTGGAGAGCCCCACGAGGCGCGTCATGACATTGATTCTTTGGCTCCGCAGGGCGTTGTCCCGTCGAAGAGAGGCAGGGGGGACGCCGAGGACGAAGGGCACAAATCCTCCCTTCCGAAACGGAGGAAACAAGCCGTCCCAAGGAAGGGACATGAGGCTCCTTCAGCACTGGTCATTATCCCCGAGGAAGATGATCAACCCACCGCTCAGCCTGCCGAGCAGCGGGCGGGTGCCATTGTACCCTATGACCCTTCCCCCGGGCAGAGGGGTAAGCTGACGAAGTTGGCGGATATGCCTTCTGTCACTGTCATCGCTGCACAAGAGCCTTCTCCGGAGGTGGTCTCCGCAGAGGCAGCTTTGGCAGAAGGGGACGAGGAGGAGGTGCAAGCTGAGCCTTCTCCTAGGGTCCCTCGGCGGAAAGGCGAGAAGGATGCACCGATTGTGAGCCTTTTCGATACTTCAGGCTCGGAAAAGGGGAAGATGGTGGTGATTAACCCGGTCAATAGGTTGTTCTATCATGACCCCGAGGCAGCTGCCTTTTCTCTGGGGTTGCTTCGGACGGATGCATCTGAGTCTACCCTCCTACGGTTGTTTGATGAGGACATTGGTGACCATCTACATTGGTGACCATCTACGATTAAATGCTGCTTCAGTAGGTATTCGCTAGACTGTTTGTTCTGAATTTCGGTGAGCGCTGGAAGCGAATTAAGCGTTGCTCGTTGTGTAGGCCGGCATATTGGCGGAGGTCTTCGCTAGGATCCTTGAGGAGAGGAATAGCTCCCGGGCACAGGTCAGGTGCCTTGAGGCAGACGTCGAGGTGTACAAGGAGGCGGTCACCTGGCTGGAGAAGGAGAAGGAGAAGATCTCCGCCTCCCTGGAGTTATCCACGCAGCAATGTCAGAAAATGATGGATGCCAGGGAGAGTTGGAGAAGGAAGGCTGAAGACTTATCTCAACAAGTTGCGAAGCTCTCCGCTGGAAAAGAAGAAGCAGAAAAGACGAAGCAGTCTCTGGAGGATGCACGCGCACTGCAATGGAGAAGCTGTGCGCCTCCTTACAGGGGCAAGTCGATAAGTTCTCTTCCGATCTGGCTGCGAAGAAAGAGCTCATTGCCAACTTGGAGAAGGCGAAGGAGGAGTCTCTTCAGGCTTTGGAGAAGAAAGATTGTCTCCTTGCATCCGCCCTCGCCGAGAAGGCTACTGCCGAGGCCGAATTGGAGAGGATCTCGGCAGAGCTGGCTTCGGACCAAGAGACTCTGAAGCTATGCCAAGAGCAGATAGCTTATCTGGAGGCCCGAGCCAAGGTGGGGGACGAGAAGGACGGGGGCTATGCTGCGGGGGTCAAGTTCGGCGCCAATGAGAGTTTTCGGGTCTTTATGGAACTGGTACAGAGGGGATTTCCCTTGGACTGTAACACCTTAACCCTTAAAAGAGGGTTGAAGATTTTGACCGATGAGGACCCCGACGCGGAGTTTGAGGATGAGTCCTTTGAAGAGGACTCTCCCGAGGCCGGTCTCGGGGGAGAGGTCGCCGAATCTGCGGGTGGGCTCTCTTCGGCAGTCACCCATGAAGGACCCCAAGCCAAGGGTTCCACCCCTCCTGCTCCTCCTGCTGACGCTTTTGCCTTGGGCGAAGCTTAGGTGATTAGGATTAGATTCTCACTCTGTACAAGGGAATGTTTTGTAATGAATTTCACTTCGACCGAATTTCAGATACTTATCCTCTTCTATTTTGATTGCTCGAATGTGATTTCATCTCCTTCTAGTGTAAGCGCAACCTTTTCTTCTGTCCGTAAGTTCTATTTTGCTGTTGATGTGACCCATCGAGGAAGGTGTTTGTAGAGCGAGGTAAGAGTCGCCTTGTTGTTGGCGTGAGGCGAGTGGTTATGCTCTACTTGGTTGCTTGCACCTGTCCCGATGTTTACAACACCTCAGCTGAGACCCAATGTCGAGTACTACTAGACCCGTGATCCTGATTTGGGAACGGGGGTCAATCCCTCAGCAGTTCGTCTTGGATTATTAATCACTCCCTCAGGTCTCTCAAGCTTGCGATGGACGACGACCTTCGCCCTTCTTTCAGCAAGTTGTTCATTGAGGGGAGTCCCTCGGACCATATTTAATTCCCACCCGAGTTCTGTCGGTTTATCCGCCATTTAGAAGCTGGGCCGGTGCTATTGCGGGGGCCAATCAAGCGGGAATAGGCCGTCGCCTTATTTCGAGAGGAAGCCTCTGGGGCGATGCAGTTTAGAGAGGGGTGGCGGGAGTTCTTGGAGGACCATCAGGTGTCTAACGGGGAGTTGATGGATATCACTTACCACTGGGGGAGGTTATTTGAAGTTGAAATTACGGGGGCGGATGGCTTCATAAAAGGATATAGACCAGGTCTTTTCTGCACCCAGATTGGTATTTAGAATCCTCGACTTCTTTGGAGTTGTCCGTGTGAGGGCGACGTCTTGTTTCCTTGCAACTCGCTTTTTCCTGCTTATTATGTGAATAAATAAGATGTTAGAACTCTACCTCCTCCTCCTTCTTCTTCCGTGCTCCCCCCGGTTGTGCGTTTAGTGATCTTTCTTGGGTGGGTGGCTGTTGAGGCATGGGGTATGTGTCTTCGGGTGTGGTGGATTGTTCACAGGGGATGAGGAGAAGGTGACCGAGCTGCTCCTCTGCTCGTGCGTGTCTTTAGCAGAAGGGACGCTCGTGAGGGACCCTCTGTGATATCCTCTGGGGTCTTTCGGTCAGTTCCTGAGAGAGGTGTGCCTTCGGTACCGGAGGGATGCTTATAAAGCTTTCTCTTTGATACCCCTAGGGACATTGCGGTTGCTTCGGATCAACCCTTGAAGTGGATATACCGACACCCATATGACCGTTTGGATCCTTGAAGCTTTATCTGGACTTGTTCCATGACTACTCCAATTATGACGGTTGCAGGTTCCAACAATCGCGCCAGGGAGATCAAGACCTCTTTTTTGCTCCCAGTGTGGCCGGCCCTATAAATCCAGTGGGGGTTGAGCCTCCGACAACTCACTTGACCTATCGTGGACATGGATATTGACTTCCGTCCCTCCTTTCGTGTGTTGATCAAGTCTGAAAATCTTGCAGATCGCCTCATACTTCCCCTGCTATTTTGCGAGTTTATGGAGCCCGGGCGGGGACGGCTTAGAGGCCCTAACGGCCGCCAGTGGGACATCACGCTTGTCTTGACCAACGACATGTTGTGGCTGGGGGACGATCTGTTGGACTTTCTGGTGGACCATCACGTGTCTTCCGGGGAGCGTCTGGACTTCTTCCGCTACGCTGATCAGATCCTGGTAGTAAAGATCTATGGCTAGGATGGGAGAATAAAGATGTTCGGCTTCGACGTCCGCCCGGACGAGAGCCGTGCCCCATCTTCCTCCCCTTTCTCTGGGTTTGACATTTAAAATGAGAAGGCATTGTATTGACCCCTTCTTTAAATAAAATATTATAATCTTATCTGTGTCGTGCTTTCTCTTTTCTGTGTTCCTTCGTTCTTTACCCTGTTCTTGGTTTCGTGAACTCTGGATGGTCTTCGGATGAGAGAAATCACTTTTCTTACTCAATCTCCCCTTCCGCTTTATAATTCCGTTGCGAGGTTCCAACGTGAGTGCGGACACTTCGACACAGTAGGGCTCATGTTGCCTCAAATTGGTGTCTCGTGAATAATCTGCCCTCAGGAGGGGTTACACCTTTGCGCCGAGCAGGCGTTCTCGAGGGACTTTTGTAGATGTCCCCCGAAGCACTATGATCGCTTGGGATTGACATTCGAGGAGGGTATGCTTCTGGGCCGAGGCGTCGTTTACGAAGGGCTTTCGCAGATGTCCCACAAAGCACTATGATCGCGGGAGATTGGCATTCAAGGAAGACATGCCTTCGGGCCGAGGCGGCGTTCAAGAAGGGCTTTCGTAGATGTCCCCCGAAGCTCTATGATCCTGTGGAATTGGCATTCGAGGAGGACATGCCTTTGGGCCTAAGCGACGTTCACGAAGGGCTTTCGTAGATGTCCCCCAAAGCGCTATGATCGCATGGGGTTGGCATTCAAGGAGGACATGCCTTTGTGCCGAAGCGGCATTCATGAAGGGTTTTCGTAGATGTCTCCCCAGTTGGAAGGTCACCTCCTTCACTCGGGAGTTGTAGAGGCGCCTAACACTCTGCCGATACACTATAGCTTTTACACTGGCCCTATCCCTTCTTTCCTCGAGGAGGTCGAGTTTGGCTTGAAGTTGCTCTTCGTTCCATGCTTGGTCGAACTCGTGTCCTCGGGGTGGGCACCAAAACTTCCACTAGGATGACTGCTTCAATACCGAAGGTGAGGGTGAAGGGGGTTTTGCCAGTGGGCGTTCTGTTCGTAGTTCGGTAGGCCCACAAGGTACTTGGGATTTCTTCCACCCACTTGGTGCCATTCCGGAGGACTCGGGTCTTCAAGATATGGAGGAGAGTGCGGTTGGTGACCTCTGCTTGTCCATGCGCCTAAGGGTGAGTAACAGAGGTGAGCCTGGACTGAATCTCGAGGTCGTCACAGAAGGCCTTGAAAGCTGTATTGTCGAATTGGCAGCCATTATTCGTGATGAAGGCTACAGGGATGCCGAAGTAGCATATGACTGACTTCCATAGGAAACTTCGGTAGCTTCTCTCTGTGATAGACGACAGCGGCTCGGCCTCTACCCACTTGGTGAAATAGTCGATAGCCACTATTAGGAATTTATGCTGTCGTGTGGCTACGGGGAAGGGGCCGAGGATATTTACCCCCACAACGCGAAGGGCCTTGAACTGACATTTGGTGAGAGTAAGGTAGCTGGGCGTCACTGTATGTTGGAGTGTCGTTGACAAGCATCACACTTCTTGACAAACTCCTTGGCATCCTTAGCGAGGGTGGGCCAATATTACCCTTGCCGCAGAACCTTGTGGCTGAGAGCCTTTCCTCCGAGGTAATCTCCTGCTATACCCTCATGTATTTCACGAAGGACTTGACTTGCCTCGGAAGGGTTCAGGCACTGGAGGAGGGGCAGAGTATAGGATCTTTTATATAGCAACCCGTCTACCATGCTATACCAGGTCGCTCTAGTCTTTACTCGGCACGCCTGCTTCACGTCTGGCGGTAGTGTCCCATCTTGTAAATAAGTCAGTATTGGGTCAATCCAACTAGGTCCACCATCAATCTCCATCAACTCCGCTTCGGGTCGGCAATCAACGGTCCTCGTCGCCAGGTACTGCAGGTTAATTGGTCTGCCAATATTTGCATCCGAGGAAGCTAGCTTTGATAAGAGATCAACTTCTTGGTTTTCAGATCTGGGGATCTTGATGATGTGGAAATCCCGAAATGAGGAAGTCAACTTCTCCACCATTGCTTTATACCTCACCATGTTATCTTCTCTGGCCTCGAACTCCTCAGTTAGGTGACCTACCACTAGCTGGGAATCTGTGTGGGCTTGCAAGTCTTGCAGCCCCAACCCTAGGGCTAGCTGGACCCTTGCTATAATGGCTTCGTACTCGGCTTCGTTATTTGTAGCTTTAAAACCGAGCTTCAAGATAGTTGACGTACTCCACCTCAAGGGAGAGTGTAATACGATCCCCGCTCCGGCACCGTCAGCCGTTGTCGAACCGTCTATATGAAGGATCCACTTCGGGGACGGAGGCTCCTCAACTTCAGAGGGTCCCTCAGCTGAGACGTCTTCTGGACCTGTCACAGTTAGTTCGACAATAAAATCAGCCAGTACCTTGGCTTTGATGGCAGTGCGCGGTTGGTAAGTGATGTCATACTCTCCGAGCTCGATCACCCACTTCGTCAGCCTCCCCGAAGTTTCTGGCCGGTGAAGGACTTGTGGAAGGGGGCTGGTTGGTGAGTACTGTGATCTTGTGAGCTTGTAAATAGGGGCGGAGCTTCCTGTCTGAGACCACAAGAGCATATGCCAGTTTCTCGAGTGGGAGGTACCTTGACTCGGGGTTGGTGAGAACTTTACTGGTGTAATAGACTGGCTTCTGTAATCCTTCTTCTTCCTTCAGGAGTACAGAGCTAACTACCAAATCAGTAACTGCCAAGTAGACGAAGAGCTCCTCTCCAGGCGTGGACTTAGCCAACAAGGTAGGTGACTGGAGATATTCCATCAGTTGGGCGAGGGCCTTCTCGTATTCCTCCGTCTATTCCCACTTCGGTGCCTTCCACAAAGCTCGAAAGAAGGGTAGATTCTTTTCCCCATACCGGGATATGAAGTGCCTGAGAGCGGCTAGCTGCCCGTTGAGCATTTATATCTCTTTAATGTTCTTTGGAGACCTGGTCTGAAGGATGGCTCAGACCTGCTCGGGGTTCGCCTCAATCCCCTATTGTATAATCATGAAGCGGAGGAACTTCCCCGATCGAACTCTGAAGGCACATTTGTTTGGGTTTAGGCTCATGCCATGCGCCCAAAGGGCTCTGAATATCTTTGCTAGGTTTGCCGCATGTTGCTCAGCTTTCTCGCTTTTGACTAGGATGTCGTCCACATAGGCCTCGACATTCTTCCAATTTGGTTTTTGAACACCTTGTTTACCAGTCTCTGGAAGGTTGCCCCTGCGGTTTTTAGTCCGAAGGGCATGACTTTGTAACAATAGGTTCCTCGGCTGTTGATAAAGGAAGTTTTTTCCTCATCCGCCTTGGCCATGTGGACTTGATTGTACCCCGAGAAAGTGTCGAGGAAACTAAGTATTTCATATCCTGACGTGGAGTCAACTAGACTATCTATGTGAGGCAGGGGGTAGCAATCTTTTGGACAAGCTTTATTGAGATTAGTGAAATCAACATACATGCGCCACTTTCCTGTGGACTTCTTAACCAGTACAACGTTTGATAACCACTTCGGGTATTGTACTTCTCTAATGAAGTTAGCCTTTAGCAGCTTGTCCACCTCTTCTTCGGCAACCTTGAGTCGGTCCGGCTCGAAGTTCCTTCTCTTCTGTACCATCGGCTTGTGTTCAGGGTCTACGTTCAAGTGATGCTCCATAATTTCCCTCGGGACTCCCGGCATCTCGTCAGTTGACCACGTGAACACGTCTGAGTTGCTCTTCAAAAAGGCGATCAACTCCTCCTATAGTTCTGGACTGAGCTCCGCTCCTAGGCGGACAGTGCGCTCGGGCTGGACTTCTTTGAGGGCCAGGGCCTTCAAGTCTTCGACAGGGGTGGGTCGGCGCGCCTCCCTCTTCTCGTCCTCTCCTTGCATTTCTTCAACTGTTAAGGCCTCAATAGCTTTGCCGCTTCCTTCTCCTCGGTTCCTGAGCATGGTTGCGTAGCACTGTCGTAAGGCGGTTTGATCCCCTTTTACCTTTCTGCATAAGGCCTCGGTCGGGAATTTCAGCTTCAGATGGCCAGTGGAGAGGACCACCCCCAAGAGGTTGAGGGAAGGCCTCCCCAGGATGGCGTTATAACTTGAGGGACACCGGACGACTAGGAAGTTGACTAGAGCAATGGCCACCTGGGGGAGGGGGGCTTCCGAGGGCCAAAGGGAGTGTAATCTCCCCTTCGGGCTGAAGGGGGCTGCCGTTGAACCCTACGAGAGGTGGCTTCACGGGCTTCAGGTGTTCGACCCTATATTGCATCTGCTCGAAGGCGTCCGAGAAGATGATATCTACTAAGCTCCCGGTGTCGACCAAGACCCTGTAAATGCGGCAAACGCCAATTTTCATGGAGATGAAAAGTGCATCGTCGTGCGGCTGGTGCACCCCTTTGAAGTCTTCATTGGAGAAACAGATGGTCAGGGACGGGCGAGGCCTTTTTGCGGAGGAAGCGTCTTGTACCGCACCCACTACCCACGCATGATTCTTACTTGAAGACGAGCTCTCTCCTCAGCATCCAGGTCCCCCGTAATGAATTGAACGGGGATCTCTTCCTCAGGTGTTTGCCACTGTTTGGATGAGGGGCCTTCTCCCGCTGGGCCTACCATCAGATAGTGCCCGAGCCTTCTACTCCGGACCAGATCCTCTATTGCATCCCTTAGCTGGAAGCAACTCTCCGTGGTATGCCCTTTACCTTGGTGGTAGGCGCAGAACTCTTTGCTTAGTTGCCTTTGACCCGAATCTTTCATCAGAGGGAGGGAGGCTTCAGGATGTTCTGGTCCCTGATCTGCATCAAAATATTCTCTCGAGAGATATTGAGAAGAGTGTAGTCGTTATACCTGGCTCGGGGAGCCTGGTCCTCTGCCCGGGGGGCCTGTCTCTGCCCTTGTCAGCATCTCTTCTAGTGGGGTCCCTCCTTGGGTCCCCTCGCCGAGGCTCCCAGTGCTCCCCCCTCAAGGGTTCCTGTCTTCTTATCCTTCTTTCCCATTGCATGGCTTTCTCCATCTATCCTGTCTTCATCTCCTCTGTAGTGATGAATTCGTTGGCTAGGTCGAGGAGCTCATTGAAGTCCAGAGGTATCCTTCGTGAGAGCTCATCTTTGAAAGGCCCGTCGTGAAGCCCCTCCATCATGGCCCCCACGATGAGGAATGAATCTTGGTGGGTGACAGTCGCCAGTTCATCTTTGTAGCTTCCTAGATAATCCCTCAGGCGTCGTTTTTCCCTTTGCTTGCACCTGAGAAGTAACATCGGGTTTCTCTTTGCCTTCCTGCTGTGGGCGAAGAGACGGGAGAAGAGGCCGCAAGTTGGTCGAAGCTGGCTATACTGCCGATCGGGAGGCCCTTGAACGATCAAACTTTTCTCAAACCTCTATACTTTGAAAGCTAAGATATTTGATAGTTAACTAGTCATTTTATGAAAAAGATACAATACTCTTAAGTCACTGAGCATCAGTATCACATGATCACAAATTTTTGAGAACTATTTTGAACTAAACTAAACAAAAGATGTAATGCCTTTGAAATTATATATAATTGAACTAAAAACTAGAGATCAGTAGAAAGAATGGGAAGTAAATAAATGTTCATCAGTACTTAAAACCAATGTACTTCTTTGCGGTTTCTTGTACTGAATTCCATTCCATGGCTAGTCAGAAATAACTCCAAGTGAATTGGGAGCCATTGCATTGAAAGTGACCAAATTGAGGTTGTTGCACCAAAGGGAGGATCTGCTTGTGTTGATGAACATCTATAGCCACTATTGTAACCCAAAACCCAATTAATCTCATATGTATCGTTGATCATAGATGACGGCAAAGATGTCGATCCTAAACCACACTCCTTTTCCTTCTATTATTGCTACAAATCACCATCATGTTCCATCACTTGAGTCAAACTAAGTGATAGAATTGCAATCATTTTTGACATCTGGTGGTTGTTGTTTATCTTCAACTCCATCTCTCTTATAAACTTCACAGAGTGAGATCTCCGCATGCATGGCTTAATTTAGTATTTATTGATATGAATATACAAATCATGAGATTGAGGGTTTGAACCACAACTATGATGTGCTTCTAGGGGCTTGTCCACATTTATAAAAAAAAATAGAAATAATATACAAATCATGAATTTCTAAGGAGATCTTGAGCATCACCTTTTGATACTAATTGGTATCAGTCCTTGGAGGAAGGCGGTACTCATTCATTATCCAACTTGTACAAAATCCTTTAGGAGGGTGTAACGGATCCAACTCAAGGATTCGCTACTGAGTCACAATCAGAGATTCTAACTATGGAGAAATAACAAGCTTCAAGCCAATTGCACACATAACAACCATTCAAACATCCACAACTACCAATTCAACTGGAGATGTTGGAGTGATTCTCCATAGAGACAACTATGAAATAAAGAAAGCAAGTAACAAGAGAAATTCCACTGAGAACACTGAGAACAGAAATACTGTGATAAGGTAAGTGAGAGATGAGTTCACACTGCCGGCGACCGCTCCGGCAGAAGTCCTCGCGCTCCCTCCGGCGCCTCTGTTCCTCCACGGAGGTCCAGCCTAGGGTTCCTGATCTTCGATGCCCTCTGATCGCACCTTGCGTTGCCTTTTATAATCCCCTCTCTGCCTTGGGATCTGCTCTCTTTCACAGTCCATATCTCAAGGCAGTCCGCCACATCAGGATATGTAACAGAGGGGTAGAAGACAAGTGTTTTTCTCAACCCTATCAGTTGATCCTTTTGTTCCGAATAAGCTGATCAGCTCTGGTTGCCTTTCAATACCTGGAGGTAGTGACTCGATTCAATTAGTCACGATCATGATACTTTTGATCTCTAGGCACATAAAAGAACAATTCTTTCTCCCCTATTAACCTTGCATCATGTAATAAATAAGGAAACAAAGAGATTATGAGTGCAAACCAAAGAGTTTCCAAGGATCAAATTGGTATAGGTGGAGAAAGGAGATAAGCTCCACATTGAATTTCTTGCCTTCAACTTTTCGTTGGAGAGAAAACTCGACAAGCTTTTCTTCAGTAAGATGATACCCTGAAATGAAAAGGTCTTGCTCATGGTTATCCTTGTTATCATTGTCTCCCGTCATCACTCCCGTGATCGTCATTGTTGATATCTTTAGGTATATTTATATTTTAGATAGTTGTCATGTATGTTATCAAACTTTTCTCAAACTGCTATGTTTTGAAAACTAAGATATTAGATAGTTAACTATAGTCATTTCATGAAAAGGAAATTGTACTCTCAAGTCACTGAACATTAGTATCACACATGATGACAAATTTCAGCAAAAAAGTCGAGAACCACAAGACAATGAGAAACTAAAGATTTAATGTCTTTGAAATTAAATGTATATTGGACTGAAAATGAGAGATCAGTAGAAAGAAAGAGAAGCAATTCAAGTTTGTTCATCACTTAAACCAATGTACTTCTTTGCAGTTTCTTAAAATAAATTCCATTCTCAGGGCTTGTTTGAAATAGCCGCAAGTGAATTGGGAGCCACTACATTGAGAGTAAGTTAGTAACAAATAGATGTTGTTTCATCAAAGGAAAGAATTGGTTGTGTTGATGAGCATAGCCTCAATTGTAACCAAAACCCGTATTAATCTCATTGGTATCGTTGTCTCCTTTTCCCATTGTTACTACTGCTGCAAATCACCACCATGTTCCATAACTTCAATCAAGCTTGGTGATGGAGTTGCAACCAGGCAATCATCTCTGACTATAGGTCGATGTTGTTTATCTTCCACTCCAGCTCTTTTATAAACTTTGCAAAGTGTGACCTTAGCTTGTAAAACTCAATTTAGTAATTGTTGATATGAATTTTTAAGGAGATCTATCACCTTTTGATACCGGTTGGTATCAGTTGCTGGAGGAAGGAGGTACTCATTCATTATCCAACTTGTGTGATTCAAAGCCTTACCAGAGTAGAAGATGAGTGTTTTTTTGTTCAATCCTAAGAGCTGGCCCCTTTCGTTCTAAATAAGCAGATCAACTCCGGTTGTCTTCTAGTACTGGGAGGTAGTGACTCGATTTAGTCAGTCACATTACGATACTTTCGATCCCTAGGGACATAAAAGAACCACTTCTCTCCTATCACCGCAAATGCTACAAAATTTGGTCGAAATTGAGTATATTAACCCTACATCAAGTCACAAATAAGGAAATAGAGATTGTAAGTGCAAAGCGGGGAGCTCCCATTGATCAAAGCCGTACAATTCGAGGGAGGAGCTAAGCTCCCCATTGAATTTCTTGGCTTCAACTTTTTTACTGGAGATAAAACTCGACAAGCTCTTCTTCAATAGGATGAAAGTGAAACCTTAGCATCACAAGGTCTTCCTCATAGTGATCCTCGTTATCATCGTCTCTCGTTATCGCTCCGGTGACCACCATTGTTGATCTATATCAAGATTCAATATACATATATATAGACAGATAGATATCCATATATATGTAACTATTATATAAAAACAAAATTTTATCAAAAATCTAAAATTAATATTAACTTAGGGATAAAATATAAAGTTGCCATAGAATTATGCTTGAAGAAGTGATTAACGATATTGAAAATAGAGTGAGAGATTGTAGATCAATTGTTTTAATAGAATTCCACATCTTCGTCAAAAAATTTAGGGAAAATTTCAAAAAAAACCCATGTGGTTTCACCGATTTGCAAAATAGGGAATGTGGTATTTTTTTTTCGAAAAAAAACCTGTGGTTTCTCCGATTTGCAAAAAAGGGAAAAACCGTTAACTCCCATTAACGGTGTTAACTTATGCTTAGTTGGCAGGGGCAATTTTGTTCATTTTTTTGGTTTCGATCTCTCAAACTGATGGAGATTTGAAAAAAATTCAATTTATGGTAATTTTTTTATAATTTTTGGCATCTATTTTATAAAATTTGACAAAAATACCCTTGTCAACTTAACGGTGTTAGTGAGAGTTAACGGTTTTTCCCTTTTTTGCAAATCGGAGAAACCACAGGTTTTTTTTCGAAAAAAAAAAATACCACATTCCCTATTTTAAAAACAGGTAAAACCACATGGGTTTTTTTTTGAAATTTTCCCAAAAATTTATCATTGAGATTAAAACAAAACATCAAAATTTTCCCATTTTGTATCAGAGAAAGTAAGCTACTTCCCATTCATATAGGAGCCAAATTCCAAAGTATTAATAGAAATCGGTAGAAGCCTCCCAAAAGTGATTTCTACCTTTTACATAAATAGATACACTCCCTCTGTTTATACATGAGAAGCTAAAATTAATACATGATTATGGACATCTCACAGTGTATTACTACACTCTCCTTTTGTTTATATGATATTCTTCTGCTCACAAACTTATTGTGGTTGATTCACACTGGCAACCATTTTTTATCTTGTGCAGCTTAGTACATTTCTTTAATATCTTAAGTATATTTCTATCTTATACAGTTGCCATGTATATAATCAAACATTTCTTAAGCTTCCATATTTTTGAAAACTAAGATATTAGATAGTTAACTAGAGTCATTTCGTGAAAAAGAAATTGTACTTTCAAGTCAATGAGCATCTTTGCAATTTCTTGGACTAAATTCCATTCCATGGCTTGTCAGAAATAGCTCCAAGTGAATTGGGAGCCACTGCAATGAAAGGGAGGATTTGGTTGTGCTGATGAACATAGCCACTATTGTAACCCAAAACCAAATTAATCTCATGTATTGTTGATCATAGATGACGACGACAAAGAAGCCGAACCTAAACCACTTTTCTTTTCCTGTTGTTGTTGCAGCAAATCACCACAATGTTCCATCAGTACTTGGGTCAAACTCAGTGATGGAGTTGCAACAACACTATCATTTATGACTTTTGATTGTTGTTGTTTATTTTCCACGCTAGCTCTCTTATAAACTTTGCAGAGTGAGATCTCCGTCTGCATTGCTTAATTTAGTAATTGTTGATATGAATATGTAAATCATGAATAAGGAGATCTTGAACATCACTTTTTGATATCGATTGATATCGGTCCATGGTGGAAGGCGGCATTCATTCATTATCCAACTTATGCGAATGCCTTTCAGAGGTTTACCGGAGTAGAAAACAAGTGTTTTTTCAACCCTATTGCAGCTAACTAATGCTGCAAAATCCATTCAAAAATTATGTCTATTAATCCTACATTATGTCACAAATAAGGAAATAGAGAGATTATGAGAGCAAACGAGGAAGTTCTCATGGATCAAAGTGGTACAAATCGAGAAAGGAGATAAGCTCCGCATTGAATTTCTTGCCTTATGCTTTCCCCAGGAGATAAAAGTCGACAATCCCTTCCTCTGTAGAACGAAAGTGAAACCCCGGCATCATAAGGTCTTACTCATGGTCATCCTTGTTATGATCGTCTCTCATCATTGCTTAGGTGACCGCCATTGTTGACCTATATCAAGATTATATATATATATATATATATATATATATATATATATATATATATATATATATATGCGGTTCTACTATCAGGCCGGTCGGATCATTGTGTTGATCCGGTCACCTCCTATTTTAACCCCTGGAGCATGTTTGAAGGATTTCCCTTTCCCTTATTTTAGGGAAATCTTAACGATTCAAAATTTCAACCATTAAGTGGGAGGACCAAACGGTCACCAAATTGTATGAAAATTGACAAGCTAGCTTATTTTTCGATGATCTCCCCATCCGTAAGGTTAAAAATCCTTCAAAAATGCTCTATGGGCCAAAATAGGAGGCGGTCGGACTGGAACAGTGTTTCAGCCGGCTGCACATTAGAAGGCCTCATAATAGTGTTTAAAAATGTTATGGAATAAAGTGCAGTATATACTCTTTCTATAGGCTATGGAATAAAGTAAATTTTTTTAATAATGTTTAAAAATGTTATTAAATAAGTAATTTAATCATAATGGAGTGATAAATCACTTGAGTAGAAAAAATATTATGAAAAATACTATTCTATAAAAAAGAAATGCATCATGTCCAAGTGATAAAATCAATTTACGACCTATAAGCTATAATCTTAGGCTCTTAAAAATAATTTTATACTAAAACTAAACATGAAGATGGGCCTAAACTTAATAAAAAGTTGTTGGTTGGAGATGTTGCTGGCATAGAGTTATGCTTGAGAAAGTAATTAATAATATTTAAAATAGAGTTACTCATTGTAGGTCAATTGGTTTTATATTATTCTATATTTTCAACGAAGCTCTAAAATTAATACTAACTTAGGGATTGGACTTGAAGTCAGCATAGGATTATACTTGAAAAAGTAATTAATATTATTAAAAATAGAGTTACAGATTATAGATCAATTGGTTTTGTAAAATTCCACATTTTCATCAAAGCCAAAAAGTTTATCATTAATACAAAACAAAAGATTGAAAATTTCCAACTTTGTATCGGAAAAACTAAGCTCCTTCCCATTGGTATTGGAGCCAAATTCCAAAGCTCAAAATAGAGATCAATAAAAGCCACCTCAAGGGATTTTTACCTTTTACATAAATACATACACTCCCTCTGTTTATACATGAGTGGCTAAAATTTGTACATGACTATGGATATCACCTCACAATGTATTACCTCTCTCCTTATCTCTATTTTTGATGTTTATATAATATTCTTTTGCTCACAAACTTAATGTTGTTGGTCGACATGGCAACATTTTTATCTTGTGTATCAATATCTTTATTTGATATTGATGAGTGTTCAAATGAGCATATTTTCATATCATTTCCTATATGTTTTGCATGCCATTTTGATGAATTATAGCCTTCCGGTACTTAAAAAGCTTCATATTTGTTAAACAGGGCATATAGAAGCCACTCCGGGAGAAATGAAGCATTTTGAGGTGAAAAAGAGGCCGAACCAACACTATTTTGGAGCAAATGGGAAGGCATATATACGGGGTATTATACGGCCGTATACTAGCCAGTATACTCGAACCTGCATCATATACTGGCTGTTATACGGCCATATACTGGGAACTGAGCTTCATACGGGCTAGTATACGGCCGTATACGAGTCCGTATGCCATAACCCTCTCTTGTTATTGCGGACCTAAGCAGGATTATAAGCGTCATTGTCACTCCTAAAACCCTAAGCTGAGATATAAATAGGAGGCTTTAGGGTTTAGGAGGGAGAGGTTGGCTTTGGAGGAGATTATCATTGAGATTAGGGATTGGGGGTCTTCTCCCCCAATCTTGGAGAGAGAGAGAGAGATAAGGAAGGAGATAAAGAAGGGGATCAAACTTGTAAAGCTGCCAACGGTATTCTCTATCATGTCAATTTTTTATTGTATTCTTGTTGATTTGGATTGGAGTTCTCTATTTATGGGGAACTAATCTTATAGATACTTGGGTATGAGTAACCTTTGGATATTGCATTAACGACATATTGATTTCTATGTTTTGATTGAATGGATGTATGCTTGAATGTTTATTGGATGTTTTGTATTGATTGTAATCTCTCTACGTTGCGAGATGCCCAGAGAGATTACTTGGGTGCAATACAAGGGCTAGAGCTAGCGCCTCCTTGTATTAGGAACATACTCCATTAGAGAGGGTTGTGAGTACGCTGAGGGATTCGGGTACTAGAAGGAGAGCGACTCTTTAATACGATTCAATCCCACAATTCTTCCAAGACATAGGTTCCCTTAAGCTTAAGACAATCCTAGGAGATTAGTTATCCAATCGCATCGGGAGAAGGATTGGATATAATTTAGGAACTCTTGGTACAAGCATCTCTAATCGTCTTCATATATTTCTTTATGTATCCTTAGATTTAAATCCAAAGGGGACTCATGCTCAAGTATCTCCTTCTCATGCTATAGTTCTCTCTTAATTAATTCTTGATTTCCAAAGTTTGTCTCCAATCTTTTAATTCCTTAGACTTAGATTCAAAAATCACCAAATCTTTGACAAGACTAGGTAATAGAAGTTTAGTTTACACTAGTAATCTATTCCCTGTGGGTTCGACACTCGACTCTCATAATTCACTCTACTACTTGATCATAACCCGTGCACTTGGGAAAATCTTCAGATATGTGAAGTATACTGTTATCTTAGAAAGTTGCCATATATGCCATCAAACTATTCTCAAACTTCCATTTTTCGAAAACTAAGATGTTAGATAGTTAACTAAGTGTTTCATGAAAAAGATATAGTACTCTGAAGTCACTGGAAGTCAAGGGTTCAAGTCATGGAAACAATCTCTTGCAAAAAGACAGGGTAAGTTTGCGTATAATAGACCCAAGTGGTCCGACTCTTCCCCAGACCTCCCACATAACGGGAGCTTTGTAGCACCGGGTTGCCCTTTTACTCTGAAGTCACTGAACGTCAGTATCACATAATCATAAATTTCATCACAAGAGTTATTTAATTTCTCTAAAATTAAATGTATAGTGAAATGGTAAATGGAAATTAGTAGTAAGAAAGTTGAGCAATTCCTCTTTGTTTGTCACTTAAAACCATTGTACTTCTTTGCAATTTCTTGGGCTGAATAACATTCCCAAAGCTTGTTAGAAATAGCTGCAAGTGAACAAGCTCAAGACATCCAATTTCCACATGTCTATCACGGTGTGCCTCGATTCCACCTGCTCATAACAGGGTAGAGCAAGTTCGTGAACCAGAAAAATCTAATCTCCGGTTACTCGATCATCTTTGCCCATGATAGTTCCAATGAGATCCACGTTGGCATACGTCATTCCATTAAAGAGAGAGCCGTAGCCTCTGATGCTCTAGCTGCAAATCCAAGGGGGTTTTGGAGGTGACGGAGGAGAAGAGTGCCTACTGAGTCAGTGATGGAGGCGATGAGAATGGCGGAGAAGGGGATGCCATTCGAGGTGGTGTACTATCCGAGGGCAGGTTTGCCAAACTTCATAGTGGAAGTGGCGATGGTTAACAGGGTGTTGATGATGGATTAGACTACGGAAATGATTGTGAAGACAGAAGTAGAGACCGACGATGGGAGGTTGTCTTGGGTGGAAGGAACAATGAATGGTCTCAACTAGCCAGACTCCTCTATCTGGTCATTGAGGAAGTGATTAATAATATTTAAAATAGAGTTAATAATTGTAGGCCAACTGGTTTTATATAATTCTACATTTTAATCGAAGCTCTAAAATTAATACTAACTTAGAGATTGGCCTTAAAGTGAGCATAGAATTAAACTTGAAAAAATAATTAACATTATTACAAATAGAGTTACCGATTGTAGATCATTTGGTTTTATAATATTCCACATTTTCATCAAAGCCAAAAAAAATATCATTACTATAAAACAAAAGATTGAAAATTTCCAACTTTGTATCGGAGAAAGTAAGCTCCTTCCCATTGGTATTAAAGCCAAACCAAAGCTCAAAATAGAGATCAAAGTGATTTTTACCTTTTGCATAAATACATACACTTCCTCTGTTTATACAAGAGAGGCTAAATTCAGTACATGACTATGGACATCTCCGCACAATATATTGCTTCACTCTCCTTCTCTCTATTTTCGATGTTTATATAATATTCTTTTGCTCACAAACTTAATGTTGTTGGTTGACATGGGCAACATTTTTATCTTGTGTATCAGTATCTTTATTTGATATGTGAAGTATACTTTTATCTTAGAAAGTTGCCATGTATGCTATCAAACTTTTCTCAACCATCTATTTTTTGAAAAATAAGAAGCTAGAAAGTTAACTAAGTATTTCTTAAAAAAGATATAGTACTTTGAAGTCATTGGAGGTCAAGGGTTCGAGTTGTGGAAACAACCTCTTGCAAAAAAATAGGGGAAGTCTACGTATAATAGACCCAGTGTCTGACACTTTCCTGGACCTCGATATAACAGGAGCTTTGTAGCACCGGGTTGCCCTTTTACTCTAAAGTCATTGAATGGCGTCAATATCACATGATCATAAGTTTCATCACAAGAGTTATTTAATTTCTTTGAAATTAAATGTATAGTAAAATGGTGAATGGAAATTAGTAGTAAGAAAGTCGAGCAATTCTGCTTTGTTTGTTACTCAAAAACATTATTTTTCGTTGCAATTTATTGGGCTGAATTACATTCCCAAAGCTTGTTAGAAATAGCTACAAGTGAACGAGCTCGAGATATCCAATTTCAACAAGTGTATCGTGGCGCACCTCGACGGCACTTGCTCACAACTGGTTGGAGTAAGTTCGTGAACCATAACAATCTAATCTCCAGTGACTTTATCATCTTTGCACGTAATAGTTCTGATAAGATCCACGTTTGCATACGTTGTTCCATTAAAGAGAGAGCCATAGCCTCTGATGCTCTAGTTGCAAATCCAAGGGGGTTTTGGATGTGCGGGAGGGGTAGAGTGCCTGCTAAGGCTGTGATGGAGGCAATGAGAATTGGCGGAGATGGGGGTGCCATTTGAGGTAGTGTACTATCCGAGGGTGGGTTTGCCAAACTTTTCATAGTGGAAGTGGTGATGCATGGTTGACAGGGGACTGATGATGGATTGGACTTCGGGAATGACTGTGAAGACAGTAGTAGAGACCAACGAAGGGAGGTTGTCTTGGGTGGAAGGAACAATGAATGGTCTCAAGCAGCCAGACTTCTTTATCTGGTCATTGAGGAAGTAATTAATAATATTTAAAATAAAGTTACTAATTATATACCAACCTGTAACACCCTTATCCTTTTCAGGACCCAGGTGTCACACCAGCCAGATCTAGGGAATTAACCCTAAACCTAAGGCTGTAATCTGCTAATTAACTGAAGAATTAACAATATGCGGAAGGTAATTAAGCAATCTTATTATAACAAAATCCTCAAACGATAGATATTGTTTAATACATCACCAATTAAAATATTGTCTGAAACATAAATTCTCACAACACTCATAAATAGATAACAGGATTTCTAGACATCGAGTCAGAGCCAGCTACAGTACATCTCCTCTACTCGTGGTCAGACGACCCGCTAGAAGTTCTCCTGTCTAACGTCCCCGCGAAAAAGCGATGTCAAGAAGAGGAGGTACTAGAGCTCGATTGGCTGGAACAAACTGTCAGGTGTAACTGTACCCGTAAAATAAGTAAAACTGTAAGGAAATCTGGCGTGTAAAACACGAATAGAAAATACTTAATTAAAATACTGAAAACTATATTGAATACTGAGCAAGTAAACAATGATCAAAGTATTCTCTTAAAATGCATAACTGTGTTTCTGTTTCTCTGTTTTGTGAATTAAATCGTCTGAGTATTCCCCCGTAATCTATATACCGCGTCTCTCTCTCTCTCTGAGATGAGCTCTATCTCTAGAAGGCGAGGAACGCGACATCATCTAATACACAAGACTATTCTTTGACTACACATCTACTTCAGTACTGTATGGCCAGCGACCAACAAGTATATCTGATACAAGTGGTCGACAATATATACGTACACTAAGCATCCCAAGGAATGGAAAGGGGGTTTTGATTTTTATAAAATGGAAGTGTTTTTAAAACAGATAGTTCGGACTTAAAACAGAATTTAAATCACCCCTCTCCTAACTCAGTGTCGTACTCTCTGGCTCTACACGAGCCATCGCTGGTCTATACATGTACATCAATAGAATGTAATCTAACTGTATCTGTAACTGTTTCTCTTTTCTGTTACTGAATACTAAGCATGAAAATGGGTTTATAAAACTCTAGAAACTTCCATAAAAACTCATAGTTCATGCTTTCAAAACTGAAATCTGAATTGTATAAAAATACGGTAAAACATACGAACTATACAGGTAGATTCCCCTCACCTGAATCTGGTCCGAGATTAGGTCTGGCTCGGTCCTTCGGTAACGGCGGACTTGCCTTTGCCCTTTCCTTTCCCTGATAATTGAAATATGAATTCTATAAATACGAAGTCCGTATTCCTAACTCATACTTTAATCTAAACTCCATAAATACGGTAACTCATTAAACTATCTTGGCATAATTTCTCTTTAAGATCTAGTACATGCTTCTAAGGTATAAGAATACGAATTGTACTCGTATTTCTCTATACTTCTAACAAATCTTCACTTAACTTAATTATCACTTTCCTAAACTTAACAACTAGCATATTAAGCAAGGAATGAAGATGATTAATTTGCTAAGCATGGAAGCATTAACTAAATTTCAAATAGACCTTGAAGATAACTAACATGCTCGTCTTAAGCAATTAGGGTTTCATAATTAAGATGATTAAGCATAAAAGCATTAACTAAATTTCAAATGGACCCAACTCCTATAGATTTTCAAGAAAAATCAGGCAGCACCTTCTCTATTTGTAGGGTTCCCGAAATACTACAAACATACACACATTTAACATGAATTAACTTGATTATCATACAACCTTCTAATCCCCTGTTAATAGCCCATAAATTCAGTTTAATCATGCATCTAATTAGGGTTCTCCCCCAAATTCAATTAGGGCTTACTGTCGGTGCTCGTAATAGGCCGGCCGTGAGGCGGTGTCGTGGCGGCGCTGCTCGTCGGAGCCGTGAGGAGCTGGAGTTACTGCAAACTGACGGCAGCCGACTGCAGGTAGAGAACAGGCCGGACAGCCTAGCTGGCGTCGGACTGAGATGGGTGGTGGCGCAAGGTGCTGCAGCTGGCTGGGGGCGGCGAGGCGGCTCGCGGTTAGCTGCCGGCGAAGCTCGTGGTGGCGCGGACTGGCGGCAGCCGGATAAAGGAGGCAGCGGTGGCGGACAGCTGCAAGACGCGGCGGCGCTGTGGGCTGGGGCGCGAGCTCCAGTCGCGCGCGCAGGCGGATATCAGCCGTGAGGACACGCGGCGGCGCGGGTCAGCTGCGGACGGCGGAGGAGAGCGGCGAGGGTCGGCGCGCGCACCGGCGGGCAGGCTGCGACGGTTCAGGCCCATTGTGGGCGTGGGTAAGGTAGGGGAGGTGTTCTGAGAATCGAGAGAGGTACCTCTCTCTCTCTCTCCCATACTTAACTTATAAGAGAAATGATATCTGATAATTTGTTTTATTATAATTTAATAATTAATTTAATTCTTTTAACTTATTTATTGAATAACAATTTTTGATTAACTTATAATATCTTCTATAATATCTCCTACTAAAGGCCGAACAACTTTTCATTGATCTTATCTTGTTATTGTGCCGCCACGAGGGCGATTAATAATGTTATTCTCTGGCTTGTCTCTATCTTAGACCAGATCCGGGAATCCCGGGTCAGACGACCCTAGTGACACGAGTTGACTGTAGCATCACGGGTCGTCCCTCCTCTCGACCCAGATCCACGTTTCTCGGGACTCTAACTTTTGTCTGATATTCTTACTTAATTAATCTGGATTAATTATTATTTAATTAATCTCTGTTTTAATTAATCAAACTCGGCCAGCTATCCATCTCCAACTATTCTATGTAACTCTGGCCTGTCCCAATAAGGCCTTCTCTCGGCCCTATAGTTGCGAGGCTGAACTGTCGGTCCATTAATTTTTGATTTTCTTTAATCTTGAGGTTAAAATAATTAATCTGGTTTCGAAGCTAATTAACCTCATTTAAAATTTTGAAAATTTACTGAAATGGACTTAGAAAATTCTGGGATGTTACACCAACCGGTTTTATATTATTCTACATTTTCATCGAAGCTCTTAAATTAATACTAACTTAGGGATTAGACTTGAAGTTAACATAGAATTATACTTGAAAAAGTAATTAACATTATTAAAAATAAAGTTACCGAATGTAGATCAATTGGTTTCATAATATAACACATTTTCATCAAAGCCAACAAATTTATAATTACTATAAAATAAAAGATTGAAAATTTCCAACTTCGTATCGGAGAAAGTAAGCTCCTTCCCATTCGTATTGGAGCCAAATTCCAAAGCTCAAGATAGAGATCAATAAAAGACAACTCAAGTGATTTTTGCCTTTTACATAAATACATACACTTCCTTTGTTTATTAATGAGAGACTGAAATTAGTACATGACTATGAACATCTCCTCACAATGTATTACTTCACTCTCCTTCTCTCTATTTTTGATGTTTATATAATATTCTTTTTCTCACAAACTTAATGTTGTTGGTCGACATGAGCAACATTTTTATCTTGTGCATCAGTATCTTTATTTGATATGTGAAGTATACTTTTATCTTAGAAAGATGACATTTATGCCATCAAACTTTTCTCAAACTTCTATTGTTTGAAAACTAAGATGTTAGATAGTTAACTACGTCTTCTTGATAAAGATATAGTACTTGAAAGTCACTAGAGGTCAAGGGTCCGAGTCATGGAAACAACCTCTTGCATAAAAACAGGGTAAGTCTGCATATAATAGACCCAAGTGGTACGACTGATCTTCCCGGGACCTCGCACATAACAAGAGCTTTGCAGCACAGGGTTGCCCTTTTACTATGAAGTCACTAAACGACGTCAGTATCACATGATCATAAATTTCACCACAAGAATTATTTAATTTCTTTGAAATTAAATATATAGTGAAATGGTGAATGGAAATTAGTACTAAGAAAGTCGAGATATTCCACTTTGTTTGTCACTCAAAAACATTGTATTCCTTTGAAATTTCTTGGGTTGAATTACATTCCCAAAGATTGTTAGAAATAGCTACAAGTAAACGAGCTCGAGATATCCAATTTCAACAAGTGTATCGTGGCGCGCCTCGATGGCACTTGCTTACAATTAGTTGGAGCAAGTTCGTGAACCATAAGAATCTATTCTCCAGTGACTTTATCATCTTTGCAAGTGATAGATCCGATAAGATCCACGTTTGTATATGTCATTCCATTAAAGAGAGAGTTGTAGCCCTTGATGCTCTAGCTGCAAATCCAAGGGGCTTTTGGAGGTTCGGAAGGAGAAGAGTGCCTATTGAGTCAGTGATGGAGGCGATGAGAATTGGTGGAGATGGTGGTGCTATTCGAGGTGGTGTACTATCCAAGGGCGGGTTTGCCAAACTTCAAATTAAGTGGAAGTGGCGATGGTCGATAGGGGGCTGATGATGGATTGGACTCCGGGACAGACGGTGAAGACGGAAAATGAGACCGACGACGGGAGGTTGTCTCATGTGGAAGGAATAGTGAATGGTCTCAAGCATCTGGACTCCTCTATCAGGCCATTGAGAAAGTAATTAATAATATTTAAAATAGGGTTATTGATTGTAGGCCAACTGGTTTTATATTATTCTACATTTTCATCGAAGCTCTTAAATTAAAACTAATTTAGGGATTAGACTTGAAGTTAATATAGAATTATACTTGAAAAAGTAATTAACATTATTAAAAGTAGAGTTACCGATTGTAGATCAATTGGTTTTATAATATTCCACATTTTCATCATCCCATTCGTATTGGAGCCAAATTCCAAAGCTCAAAATAGAGATCAATAAAAGCCAACTCAAATATTTTTTTCTTTTACATAAATACATACACTTCCTCTTTTTATACATAAGAGGTTGAAATTAGTACATGACCATTAACACCTCCTGACAATGTATTACCTCACTTTCCTTCTCTCTTTTTTTAATCTTTATATAATATTCTTTTGTTCACAAACTTAATGTTGTTGGTCGACATTGGCAACATTTTTATCTTATGTATCAGTATCTTTATTTGATATGTGAAGTATACTTTTATCTTAGAAAGTGGCCATGTATGCCATCAAACTTTTCTCAAACTTCCATTTTTTGAAAACTAAGATGCTAGATAGTTAACTAAGTCTTCATAATAAAGATATAGTCCTCGAAAGTCACTGGAGGTCAAGGGTCCGAGTAATGGAAACAACCTCTTGCAAAAAAAAAAGTCTGCGTATAATAGACCCAAGTGGTTCGACTTTTCCCTGGACCTCGCACATAATGGGTGCTTTGTAGCACTGGGTTGCCCTTTTACTTAGAAGTCACTGAACGACGTTAGTATCACATGGTCATAAATTTCATCACAAGAGTTATTTAATTTGTTTGAAATTAAATGTATAGTGAAATGGTAAATGGAAATTAGTAGTAAGAAAGCCGAGCAATTCTGTTTTGTTTGTCACTAAAAAACATTGTATTTCTTTGCAATTTCTTGGGTTGAATTACATTCCCAAAGCTTGTTAGAAATATCTACAAGTGAACGAGCATGTGATATCCAATTTCAACAAGTGTATCGTGGCGCGCCTCGACGGCATTTGCTTACAACTAGTTGGAGCAAGTTCGTGAACAATAAGAATATAATCTCCAGTGACTTTATCATCTTTGCACATGATAGTGCCGATAAGATCCACGTTTGTATACGTAATTCCATAAAACAGAGAGTTGTAGCCCTTGATGCTCTAGCTGCAAATCCAAGGGGGTTTTGGAGGTTCGGGAGGAGAAGAGTGTCTAGTGAGTCAGTGATGGAGACGATGAGAATTGGCGAAAATGGTGGTGTTATCGAGGTGGTGTACTATCCGAGGGCGGGTTTGCCAAACTTCATTGTGGATGTGGAGATGGTCGATAGGGGGCTGATGATGGATTGGACTCCGGGACAGACGGTGAAGACGGAAAATGAGACCGACGACGGGAGGTTGTCTCATGTGGAAGGAATAGGGAATGGTCTCAAGCATCCGGACTCCTCTATCTGGTCATTGATGAAGTAATTAATAATATTTAAAATAGGGTTATTGATTGTAAGCCAACTAGTTTTATATTATTCTACATTTTCATCGAAGCTCTTAAATTAATACTAATTTAGGGATTAGACTTGAAGTTAACATAGAATTATACTCAAAAAGTAATTAGCATTATTAAAAATAGAGTTACCGATTGTAGATCAATTGGTTTTAAAATATTCCACAATTTCATCAGAGCCAAAAAAACTTATAATTACTATAAAAGAAAAGATTGAAAATTTCCAACATCGTATCGGATAAAGTAAGCTCATTCCCATTCAAATTGGAGCAAACTTCCAAAGTTCATAATAGAGATCCATAAAAGCCAACTCAAATATTTTTTTTCTTTTACATAAATAAATACACTTCCCCTTTTTATACGTGAGAGGTTGAAATTAGTACATGACTATTAACATCTCCTCACAATCTATTGCCTCACTCTCCTTCTCTCTATTTTTAATGTTTATATAATATTCTTTTGCTCACAAACTTAATGTTGTTTGTCGACATTGGCAACATTTTTATCTTGTGTATCAGTATCTTAATTTTATATGTGAAGTATACTTTTACCTTAGAAAGTTGCCATGTATGCCATCAAACTTTTCTCAAACTTCCATTTTTTCAAAACTAAGACGCTAGATAGTTAGTTAACTAAGTCTTCATGATAGAGATATAGTCCTCGAAAGTCACTGGAGGTCAAGGGTCTGAGTCATGGAAATAACCTCTTGCAAAAAAAAAGGGGTAAGTCTGCGTATAGTACACCAAAGTACTCCGACTCTTCCCTGGACCTCGCACATAAGGCGAGCTTTGTAGCACTGGGTTGACCTTTTACCAAGAAGTCACTGAACGACGTTAGTATCACACGGTCAATAATTTAATCACAAGAGTTATTTAATTTGTTTGAAATTAAATGTATAGTGAAATGGTAAATGGAAATTAGTAGTAAGAAAGTCGAGCAATTCTGTTTTGTTTGTCACTAAAAAACATTGTATTTCTTTGCAATTTCTTGGGTTGAATTACATTCAAAAAGCTTGTTAGAAATAGCTACAAGTGAACGAGCGCGAGATATCCAATTTCAACAAGTGTATCGTGGCGCGCCTCGACGGCACTTGCTTACAACTGGTTGGAGTAAGTTCATGAACCATAAGAATCTAATCTCCAGTGACTTTATGATCTTTGCACATGATAGTTCTGATAAGATCCACGTTTGCATACGTCATTCCATTTAAGAGATAGTTGTAGCCCTTGATGCTCTAGATGCAAATCCAAGCGGGTTTTGGTTGTGCGAGAGGGGAAGAGTGCCTATTGAGTCAGTGATGGAGGCGATGAGAATTGGCGAAGATGATGTTGCTATTTAAGGTGGTGTACTATCCGAGGACGGGTTTGCCAAACTTCATAGTGGAAGTGGTGATTGTCGATAAGGGGCTGATGATGGAATGGACTCTGGGAAGGACGGTGAAGACGGAAGATGAGATCGATGATGGGAGGTTGTCTTGGGCGGAAGGAACAGTGAATGGTCTCAAGCATCCGGACTCGTCTATCTGGTCTATAGGGTTATTGATTGTAGTCCAACTGGTTTTATATTATCCTACATGTTCATCAAAGCTCTTAAATTAATACTAATTTAGGGATTAGACTTGAAGTTAACATAGAATTATACTTGAAAAACTAATTAACATTATTAAAAATAGAGTCACCAATTATAGATCAATTGGTTTTATAATATTCCACATTTTAATCAACGCCAAAAGATTTATAATTACTATAAATAAAAAAAATGAAAATTTCAAACTTCGTATCAGATAAAGTAATCTCTTTCCCATTCGTATTGGAGCCAAATTCCAAAGCTAAAAATAGAGATCAATAAAAATTAGAAATTCTGTTTTGTTTGTCACTAAAAAACATTGTATTTTTTTGCAATTTCTTGGGTTGAATTACATTCCCAAAGCTTGTTAGAAATAGCTACGAGTGAACGAGCTCGAGATATCCAATTTCAACAAGTGTATCGTAGCGCGCCTCAACGGCACTTGCTTACAACTGGTTGGAGCAAGTTCGTTAGCCATAAGAATCTAATCTTCAGTGACTTTATCATCTTTGCACGTGATAGTTCCGATAAGATCCACGTTTGCATACGTCATTCCATTAAAGAGAGAGTTGTAGCCCTTGATGCTCTAGCTGCAAATCCAAGGGGTTTTTGCAGGTGCGGGAGGGGAAGAGTGCCTATTGAGTCAGTGATGAAGGCGATGAGAACTGGTGGAGATGGTGGAGCAATTCGAGGTGGTGTACTATCCGAGGGCGGGTTTGCCAAACTTCATAGTGGAAGTGGCAATGGTCGATTGGGTGCTGATGATGGATTGGACTCTGGGAATGACGGTGAAGACGAAAGATAAGACCGACGACGGGAGGTTGTCTTGGGTGGAAGGAAAAGTGAGGGGTCTCAAGCATCCGGACTCCTCTATCCGGTCTTTGAGGAAGTAATTAATAATATTTGAAATGGGGTTATTGATTGTAGGCCCACTTGTTTTACATTATCCAACATTTTCATCGAAGCTCTTAAATTAATACTAATTTGGGGATTAGACTTGAAGTTAATGTAGAATTATACTTGAAAAAGTAATTAACATTATTAAAAATAGAGTTACCGATTGTAGATCAATTGGTTTTATAATATTCCACATTTTCATCATCCCATTCGTATTGGAGCCGAATTCCAAAGCTCAAAATAGAGATAAAAGCCAACTCAAATATTTTTTTTCTTTTACATAAATACATACACATCCTCTTTTTATAAGTGAGAGGTTGAAATTAGTACATGACTATTAACATCTCCTCACAATCTATTGCATCTCTCTCCTTCGCTCTATTTTTAATGTTTATATAATATTCTTTTGCTTGCAAGTGATAGTTCCGATAAGATCCACGTTTGCATACGTCATTCCATTAAAGAGAGAGTTGTAGAGCTTGATGCTCTAGCTGCAAATCCAAGGGGGCTTTGCAGGTGCGGGAGGGGAAGAGTGCCTATTGAGTCAGTGATGAAGGCGATGAGAACTGGTGGAGATGGTGGTGCAATTCGAGGTGGTGTACTATCTGAGGGCGGGTTTGCCAAACTTCATAGGTTAAGTGGCAATGGTCGATTGGGTGCTGATGATAGATTGGACTCTGGGAATGACGGTGAAGACGAAAGATAAGACCGACGACGGGAGGTTTTCTTGGGTGGAAGGAAAAGTGAGGGGTCTCAAGCATCCGGACTCCTCTATCCGGTCATTGAGGAAGTAATTAATAATATTTGAAATGGGGTTATTGATTGTAGGCCCACTTGTTTTACATTATCCAACATTTTCATCGAAGCTCTTAAATTAATACTAATTTGGGGATTAGACTTGAAGTTAATGTAGAATTATACTTGAAAAAGTAATTAACATTATTAAAAATAGAGTTACCGATTGTAGAAAAATTTGATAAATAATATTCCACATTTTAATCATTCAATTAGTATTGGAGCCGAATTCCAAAGCTCAAAAAAGATATAAAAGCCAAATAAAATATTTTTTTTTTTCTTTACATAAATACATACACATCCTCTTTTATAATGCATTGAGAGGTTGAAATTAGTACATGACTATTAACATCTCCTCACAATCTATTGCATCTCTCTCCTTCGCTCTATTTTTAATGTTTATATAATATTCTTTTGCTCACAAACTTAATGTTGTTTGTCGACATTGGCAACATTTTTATCTTGTGTATCAGTATCTTAATTTTATATGTGAAGTATACTTTTACCTTAGAAAGTTGCCATGTATGCCATCAAACTTTTCTCAAACTTCCATTTTTTCAAAACTAAGACGCTAGATAGTTAGTTAACTAAGTCTTCATGATAGAGATATAGTCCTCGAAAGTCACTGGAGGTCAAGGGTCTGAGTCATGGAAATAACCTCTTGCAAAAAAAAAGGGGTAAGTCTGCGTATAGTACACCAAAGTACTCCGACTCTTCCCTGGACCTCGCACATAAGGCGAGCTTTGTAGCACTGGGTTGACCTTTTACCAAGAAGTCACTGAACGACGTTAGTATCACACGGTCAATAATTTAATCACAAGAGTTATTTAATTTGTTTGAAATTAAATGTATAGTGAAATGGTAAATGGAAATTAGTAGTAAGAAAGTCGAGCAATTCTGTTTTGTTTGTCACTAAAAAACATTGTATTTCTTTGCAATTTCTTGGGGTTAATTACATTCAAAAAGCTTGTTAGAAATAGCTACAAGTGAACGAGCCAGATATCCAATTTCAACAAGTGTATCGTGGCCTCGACGGCACTTGCTTACAACTGGTTGGAGTAAGTTCATGAACCATAAGAATCTAATCTCCAGTGACTTTATGATCTTTGCACATGATAGTTCTGATAAGATCCACGTTTGCATACGTCATTCCATTTAAGAGATAGTTGTAGCCCTTGATGCTCTAGATGCAAATCCAAGCGGGTTTTGGATGTGCGAGAGGGGAAGAGTGCCTATTGAGTAAGTGATGGAGGCAATGAGAATTGGCGAAGATGATGTTGCTATTTGATGTGGTGTACTATCCGAGGACGGGTTTGCCAAACTTCATTGTGGAAGTGGCGATGGTCGATAAGGGGCTGATGATGGAATGGACTCTGGGAAGGACAGTGAAGACGAAAGATGAGATCGATGATGGGAGGTTGTCTTGGGCGGAAGGAACTGTGAATGGTCTCAAGCATCCGGACTCGTCTATCTGGTCTATAGGGTTAATTATTGTAGGCCAACTGGTTTTATATTATTCTACATGTTCATCTTGGCTCTTAAATCAATACTAATTTAGGGATTAGACTTGAAGTTAACATAGAATTATACTTGAAAAACTAATTAACATTATTAAAAATAGAGTCACCAATTGTAGATCAATTGGTTTTATAATATTCCACATTTTAATCAACGCCAAAGGATTTATAATTACTATAAATAAAAAAAATGAAAATTTCAAACTTCGTATCAGATAAAGTAATCTCTTTCCCATTCGTATTGGAGCCAAATTCCAAAGCTAAAAATAGAGATCAATAAAAATACGCAATTCTGTTTTGTTTGTCACTAAAAAACATTGTATTTCTTTGCAATTTCTTGGGTTGAATTACATTCCCAAAGCATGTTAGAAATAGCTACGAGTGAACGAGCTCGAGATATCCAATTTCAACAAGTGTATCATAGCGCACCTCAACGGCACTTGCTTACAACTGGTTGGAGCAAGTTCGTGAGCAATCATCTTTGCACGTGATAGTTCCGATAAGATCCACGTTTGCATACGTCATTCCATTAAAGAGAGAGTTGTAGAGCTTGATGCTCTAGCTGCAAATCCAAGGGGGTTTTGCAGGTGCGGGAGGGGAAGAGTGCCTATTGAGTCAGTGATGAAGGCGATGAGAACTGGTGGAGATGGTGGTGCAATTCGAGGTGGTGTACTATCCGAGGGCGGGTTTGCCAAACTTCATAGGGGAAGTGGCAATGGTCGATTGGGTGCTGATGATAGATTGGACTCTGGGAATGACGGTGAAGACGAAAGATAAGACCGACGACGGGAGGTTTTCTTGGGTGGAAGGAAAAGTGAGGGGTCTCAAGCATCCGGACTCCTCTATCCGGTCATTGAGGAAGTAATTAATAATATTTGAAATGGGGTTATTGATTGTAGGCCCACTTGTTTTACATTATCCAACATTTTCATCGAAGCTCTTAAATTAATACTAATTTGGGGATTAGACTTGAAGTTAATGTAGAATTATACTTGAAAAAGTAATTAACATTATTAAAAATAGAGTTACCGATTGTAGATCAATTGGTTTTATAATATTCCACATTTTCATCATCCCATTCGTTTTGGAGCCAAATTCCAAAGCTCAAAATAGAGATAAAAGTCAACTCAAATATTTTTTTCTTTTACATAAATACATACACATCCTCTTTTTATACGTGAGAGGTTGAAATTAGTACATGACTATTAACATCTCCTCACAATCTATTGCCTCACTCTCCTTCTCTCTATATTTAATGTTTATATAATATTCTTTTGCTCACAAACTTAATGTTGTTGGTCGACATTGGCAACATTTTTATCTTGTGTATCAGTATCTTAATTTTATATGTGAAGTATACTTTTACCTTAGAAAGTTGCCATGTATGCCATCAAACTTTTCTCAAACTTCCATTTTTTTCAAAACTAAGACGCTAGATAGTTAGTTAACTGAGTCTTCATGATAGAGATATAGTCCTCGAAAGTCACTGGAGGTCAAGGGTCTGAGTCATGGAAATAACCTCTTGCAAAAAAAAGGGGTAAGTCTGCGTATAGTATTCCAAAGTACTCCGACTTTTCCCTGGAGCTCGCACATAATGCGTGCTTTGTGGCACTGGGTTGACCATTTACCAAGAAGTCACTGAACGACGTTAGTATCACACGGTCAATAATTTAATCACAAGAGTTATTTAATTTGTTTGAAATTAAATGTATAGTGAAATTGTAAATGGAAATTAGTAGTAAGAAAGTCAAGCAATTCTGTTTTATTTGTCACTAAAAAACATTGTATTTCTTTGCAATTTCTTGGGTTGAATTACATTCAAAAAGCTTGTTAGAAATAGCTACAAGTGAACGGGCGCGAGATATCCAATTTCAACAACTGTATCGTGGCGCGCCTCGACAGCACTTGCTTACAACTGGTTGAAGTAAGTTCGTGAACCATAAGAATCTAATCTCCAGTGACTTTATGATCTTTGCACATGATAGTACTGATAAGATCCACGTTTGCACACGTCATTCCATTTAAGAGATAGTTGTAGCCCTTGATGCTCTAGATGCAAATCCAAGCGGGTTTTGGATGTGCGAGAGGGGAAGAGTGCCTATTGAGTCAGTGATGGAGGCGATGAGAATTGGCGAAGATGATGTTGCTATTTGAGGTGGTGTACTATCCGAGGACGGGTTTGCCAAACTTCATAGTGGAAGTGGCGATGGTCGATAAGGGGCTGATGATGGAATGGACTCTGGGAATGACGGTGAAGACGGAAGATGAGATCGATGATGGGATGTTGTCTTGGGCGGAAGGAACAGTGAATGGTCTCAAGCATCCGGACTCGTCTATCTGGTCTATAGGGTTATTGACTGTAGTCCAACTGGTTTTATATTATTCTACATGTTCATCAAAGCTCTTAAATTAATACTAATTTAGGGATTAGACTTGAAGTTAACATAGAATTATACTTGAAAAACTAATTAACATTATTAAAAATAGAGTCACCAATTATAGATCAATTGGTTTTATAATATTCCACATTTTAATCAACGCCAAAAGATTTATAATTACTATAAATAAAAAAAATGAAAATTTCAAACTTCGTACGATAAAGTAATCTCTTTCCCATTCGTATTGGAGCCAAATTCCAAAGCTAAAAATAGAGATCAATAAAAATTAGAAATTACGCTTTGTTTGTCACTAAAAACATTGTATTTCTTTGCAATTTCTTTGGTTGAATTACATTCCCAAAGCTTGTTAGAAATAGCTACGAAAGTGAACGAGCTTTGAGATATCCAATTTCAACAAGTGTATCATAGCGACTCAACGGCACTTGCTTACAACCGGTTGGAGCAAGTTCGTGAGCAATCATCATCATCTTTGCACGTGATAGTTCCGATAAGATCCACGTTTGCATACGTCATTCCATTAAAGAGAGAGTTGTAGAGCTTGATGCTCTAGCTGCAAATCCAAGGGGGTTTTGCATGTGCGGGAGGGGAAGAGTGCCTATTCAGTCAGTGATGAAGGCGATGAGAACTGGTGGAGATGTTGGAGCAATTCGAGGTGGTGTACTATCCGAGGGCGGGTTTGCCAAACTTCATAGGGGAAGTGGCAATGGTCGATTGGGTGCTGATGATAGATTGGACTCTGGGAATGACGGTGAAGACGAAAGATAAGACCGACGACGGGAGGTTTTCTTGGGTGGAAGGAAAAGTGAGGGGTCTCAAGCATCCGGACTCCTCTATCCGGTCATTGAGGAAGTAATTAATAATATTTGAAATGGGGTTATTGATTGTAGGCCCACTTGTTTTACATTATCCAACATTTTCATCGAAGCTCTTAAATTAATACTAATTTGGGGATTAGACTTGAAGTTAATGTAGAATTATACTTGAAAAAGTAATTAACATTATTAAAAATAGAGTTACCGATTGTAGATCAATTGGTTTTATAATATTCCACATTTTCATCATCCCATTCGTATTGGAGCCGAATTCCAAAGCTCAAAATAGAGATAAAAGCCAACTCAAATATTTTTTTCTTTTACATAAATACATACACATCCTCTTTTTATACGTGAGAGGTTGAAATTAGTACATGACTATTAGCATCTCCTCACAATCTATTGCCTCACTCTCCTTCTCTCTATTTTTAATGTTTATATAATATTCTTTTGCTCACAAACTTAATGTTGTTGGTCGGCATTGGCAACATTTTTATCTTGTGTATCAGTATCTTAATTTTATATGTGAAGTATACTTTTACCTTAGAAAGTTGTCATGTATGCCATCAAACTTTTCTCAAACTTCCATTTTTTGAAAACTAAGATGCTAGATAGTTAGTTAACTAAGACTTCATGATAGAGATATAGTCCTCGAAAGTCACTGGAGGTCAAGGGTCTGAGTCATGGAAATAACCTCTTGCAAAAAAAGGGGTAAGTCTGCGTATAGTACACCAAAGTACTCCGACTCTTCCCTGGACCTCGCACATAACGCAATCTTTGTAGCACTGGGTTGACCTTTTACCAAGAAGTCACTGAACGACGTTAGTATCACACGGTCAATAATTTAATCACAAGAGTTATTTAATTTGTTTGAAATTAAATGTATAGTGAAATGGTAAATGGAAATTAGTAGTAAGAAAGTCGAGCAATTCTGTTTTGTTTGTCACTAAAAAACATTGTATTTCTTTGCAATTTCTTGGGGTTAATTACATTCAAAAAGCTTGTTAGAAATAGCTACAAGTGAACGAGCGCGAGATATCCAATTTCAACAAGTGTATCGTGGCCTACCGGCGGCACTTGCTTACAACTGGTTGGAGTAAGTTCGTGAACCATAAGAATCTAATCTCCAGTGACTTTATGATCTTTGCACATGATAGTTCTGATAAGATCCACGTTTGCATACGTCATTCCATTTAAGAGATAGTTGTAGCCCTTGATGCTCTAGATGCAAATCCAAGCGGGTTTTGGATGTGCGAGAGGGGAAGAGTGCCTATTGAGACAGTGATGGAGGCGATGAGAATTGGCGAAGATGATGTTGCTATTTGAGGTGGTGTACTATCCGAGGACGGGTTTGCCAAACTTCATAGTGGAAGTGGCGATGGTCGATAAGGGGCTGATGATGGAATGGACTCTGGGAATGACGGTGAAGACGGAAGATGAGATCGATGATGGGATGTTGTCTTGGGCGGAAGGAACAGTGAATGGTCTCAAGCATCCGGACTCGTCTATCTGGTCTATAGGGTTATTGATTGTAGTCCAACTGGTTTTATATTATTCTACATGTTCATCAAAGCTCTTAAATTAATACTAATTTAGGGATTAGACTTGAAGTTAACATAGAATTATACTTGAAAAACTAATTAACATTATTAAAAATAGAGTCACCAATTGTAGATCAATTGGTTTTATAATATTCCACATTTTAATCAACGCCAAAAGATTTATAATTACTATAAATAAAAAAAATGAAAATTTCAAACTTCGTATCAGATAAAGTAATCTCTTTCCCATTCGTATTGGAGCCAAATTCCAAAGCTAAAAATAGAGATCAATAAAAATTAGAAATTCTGTTTTGTTTGTCACTAAAAAACATTGTATTTCTTTGCAATTTCTTTGGTTGAATTACATTCCCAAAGCTTGTTAGAAATAGCTACGAGTGAACGAGCTCGAGATATCCAATTTCAACAAGTGTATCATAGCGCACCTCAACGGCACTTGCTTACAACTGGTTGGAGCAAGTTCGTGAGCAATCATCTTTGCACGTGATAGTTCCGATAAGATCCACGTTTGCATACGTCATTCCATTAAAGAGAGAGTTGTAGAGCTTGATGCTCTAGCTGCAAATCCAAGGGGGTTTTGCATGTGCGGGAGGGGAAGAGTGCCTATTCAGTCAGTGATGAAGGCGATGAGAACTGGTGGAGATGTTGGAGCAATTCGAGGTGGTGTACTATCCGAGGGCGGGTTTGCCAAACTTCATAGGGGAAGTGGCAATGGTCGATTGGGTGCTGATGATAGATTGGACTCTGGGAATGACGGTGAAGACGAAAGATAAGACCGACGACGGGAGGTTTTCTTGGGTGGAAGGAAAAGTGAGGGGTCTCAAGCATCCGGACTCCTCTATCCGGTCATTGAGGAAGTAATTAATAATATTTGAAATGGGGTTATTGATTGTAGGCCCACTTGTTTTACATTATCCAACATTTTCATCGAAGCTCTTAAATTAATACTAATTTGGGGATTAGACTTGAAGTTAATGTAGAATTATACTTGAAAAAGTAATTAACATTATTAAAAATAGAGTTACCGATTGTAGATCAATTGGTTTTATAATATTCCACATTTTCATCATCCCATTCGTATTGGAGCCGAATTCCAAAGCTCAAAATAGAGATAAAAGCCAACTCAAATATTTTTTTCTTTTACATAAATACATACACATCCTCTTTTTATACGTGAGAGGTTGAAATTAGTACATGACTATTAACATCTCCTCACAATCTATTGCATCTCTCTCCTTCGCTCTATTTTTAATGTTTATATAATATTCTTTTGCTCACAAACTTAATGTTGTTTATGCGACATTGGCAACATTTTTATCTTGTGTATCAGTATCTTAATTTTATATGTGAAGTATACTTTTACCTTAGAAAGTTGCCATGTATGCCATCAAACTTTTCTCAAACTTCCATTTTTTCAAAACTAAGACGCTAGATAGTTAGTTAACTAAGTCTTCATGATAGAGATATAGTCCTCGAAAGTCACTGGAGGTCAAGGGTCTGAGTCATGGAAATAACCTCTTGCAAAAAAAAAGGGGTAAGTCTGCGTATAGTACACCAAAGTACTCCGACTCTTCCCTGGACCTCGCACATAAGGCGAGCTTTGTAGCACTGGGTTGACCTTTTACCAAGAAGTCACTGAACGACGTTAGTATCACACGGTCAATAATTTAATCACAAGAGTTATTTAATTTGTTTGAAATTAAATGTATAGTGAAATGGTAAATGGAAATTAGTAGTAAGAAAGTCGAGCAATTCTGTTTTGTTTGTCACTAAAAAACATTGTATTTCTTTGCAATTTCTTGGGGTTAATTACATTCAAAAAGCTTGTTAGAAATAGCTACAAGTGAACGAGCGCGAGATATCCAATTTCAACAAGTGTATCGTGGCGCGCCTCGACGGCACTTGCTTACAACTGGTTGGAGTAAGTTCATGAACCATAAGAATCTAATCTCCAGTGACTTTATGATCTTTGCACATGATAGTTCTGATAAGATCCACGTTTGCATACGTCATTCCATTTAAGAGATAGTTGTAGCCCTTGATGCTCTAGATGCAAATCCAAGCGGGTTTTGGATGTGCGAGAGGGGAAGAGTGCCTATTGAGACAGTGATGGAGGCGATGAGAATTGGCGAAGATGATGTTGCTATTTGAGGTGGTGTACTATCCGAGGACGGGTTTGCCAAACTTCATAGTGGAAGTGGCGATGGTCGATAAGGGGCTGATGATGGAATGGACTCTGGGAATGACGGTGAAGACGGAAGATGAGATCGATGATGGGATGTTGTCTTGGGCGGAAGGAACAGTGAATGGTCTCAAGCATCCGGACTCGTCTATCTGGTCTATAGGGTTATTGATTGTAGTCCAACTGGTTTTATATTATTCTACATGTTCATCAAAGCTCTTAAATTAATACTAATTTAGGGATTAGACTTGAAGTTAACATAGAATTATACTTGAAAAACTAATTAACATTATTAAAAATAGAGTCACCAATTGGTTTTATAATATTCCACATTTTAATCAACGCCAAAAGATTTATAATTACTATAAATAAAAAAAATGAAAATTTCGAACTTCGTATCGGATAAAGTAATCTCCTTCCCATTCGTATTGGAGCCAAATTCCAAAGCTAAAAATAGAGATCAATAAAAATTAGAAATTTTATTTTGTTTGTCACTAAAAAACATTGTATTTCTTTGCAATTTCTTTGGTTAAATTACATTCCCAAAGCTTGTTAGAAATAGCTACGAGTGAACGAACTCGAGATATCCAATTTCAACAAGTGTATCATAGCGCGCCTCAACGGCACTTGCTTACAACTGGTTGGAGCAAGTTCGTGAGCAATAAGAATCTAATCTTCGGTGACTTTATCATCTTTGCACGTGATAGTTCCGATAAGATCCACGTTTGCATACGTCATTCCATTAAAGAGAGAGTTGTAGAGCTTGATGCTCTAGCTGCAAATCCAAGGGGGTTTTGCAGGTGCGGGAGGGGAAGAGTGCCTATTGAGTCAGTGATGAAGGCGATGAGAACTGGTGGAGATGGTGGAGCAATTCGAGGTGGTGTACTATCCGAGGGCGGGTTTGCCAAACTTCATAGGGGAAGTGGCAATGGTCGATTGGTCTTGATGATAGATTGGACTCTGGGAATGACGGTGAAGACGAAAGATAAGACCGACGACGGGAGGTTTTCTTGGGTGGAAGGAAAAGTGAGGGGTCTCAAGCATCCGGACTCCTCTATCCGGTCATTGAGGAAGTAATTAATAATATTTGAAATGGGGTTATTGATTGTAGGCCCACTTGTTTTACATTATCCAACATTTTCATCGAAGCTCTTAAATTAATACTAATTTGGGGATTAGACTTGAAGTTAATGTAGAATTATACTTGAAAAAGTAATTAACATTATTAAAAATAGAGTTACCGATTGTAGATCAATTGGTTTTATAATATTCCACATTTTCATCATTCCATTCGTATTGGAGCCGAATTCCAAAGCTCAAAATAGAGATAAAAGCCAACTCAAATATTTTTTTTCTTTTACATAAATACATACACATCCTCTTTTTATACGTGAGAGGTTGAAATTAGTACATGACTATTAACATCTCCTCACAATCTATTGCATCTCTCTCCTTCGCTCTATTTTTAATGTTTATATAATATTCTTTTGCTCACAAACTTAATGTTGTTTGTCGACATTGGCAACATTTTTATCTTGTGTATCAGTATCTTAATTTTATATGTGAAGTATACTTTTACCTTAGAAAGTTGCCATGTATGCCATCAAACTTTTCTCAAACTTCCATTTTTTCAAAACTAAGACGCTAGATAGTTAGTTAACTAAGTCTTCATGATAGAGATATAGTCCTCGAAAGTCACTGGAGGTCAAGGGTCTGAGTCATGGAAATAACCTCTTGCAAAAAAATGGGTAAGTCTGTGTATAGTAGACCAAAGTACTCCGACTCTTCCCCGGACCTCGCACATAACGGGTGCTTTGTAGCACTGGGTTGACCTTTTACCAAGAAGTCACTGAACGACGTTAGTATCACACGGTCAATAATTTAATCACAAGAGTTATTTAATTTGTTTGAAATTAAATGTATAGTGAAATGGTAAATGGAAATTAGTAGTAAGAAAGTCGAGCAATTCTGTTTTGTTTGTCACTAAAAAACATTGTATTTCTTTGCAATTTCTTGGGGTTAATTACATTCAAAAAGCTTGTTAGAAATAGCTACAAGTGAACGAGCGCGAGATATCCAATTTCAACAAGTGTATCGTGGCGCGCCTCGACGGCACTTGCTTACAACTGGTTGGAGTAAGTTCATGAACCATAAGAATCTAATCTCCAGTGACTTTATGATCTTTGCACATGATAGTTTGATAAGATCCACGTTTGCATACGTCATTCCATTTAAGAGATAGTCTTAGCCCTTGATGCTCTAGATGCAAATCCAAGCGGGTTTTGGATGTGCGAGAGGGGAAGAGTGCCTATTGAGTTAGTGATGGGGGCGATGAGAATTGGCGAAGATGATGTTGCTATTTGAGGTTGTGTACTATCCGAGGACGGGTTTGCCAAACTTCATAGTGGAAGTGGCGATGGTCGATAAGGGGCTGATGATGGAATGGACTCTGGGAATGACGGTGAAGACGGAAGATGAGATCGATGATGGGATGTTGTCTTGGGCGGAAGGAACAGTGAATGGTCTCAAGCATCCGGACTCGTCTATCTGGTCTATAGGGTTATTGATTGTAGTCCAACTGGTTTTATATTATTCTACATGTTCATCAAAGCTCTTAAATTAATACTAATTTAGGGATTAGACTTGAAGTTAACATAGAATTATACTTGAAAAACTAATTAACATTATTAAAAATAGAGTCACCAATTGTAGATCAATTGGTTTTATAATATTCCACATTTTAATCAACGCCAAAAGATTTATAATTACTATTAAAAAAAATGAAAATTTTGAACTTCTTATCGGATAAAGTAATCTCATTCCCATTCGTATTGGAGCCAAATTCCAAAGCTAAAAATAATGATCAATAAAAATAAGCAATTCTGTTTTGTTTGTCACTAAAAAACATTGTATTTCTTTGCAATTTCCTGGGTTGAATTACATTCCCAAAGCTTGTTAGAAATAGCTACGAGTGAACGAGCTCGAGATATCCAATTTCAACAAGTGTATCGTAGCGCGCCTCGACGGCACTTGCTTACAACTGGTTGGAGCAAGTTCGTGAACCATAAGAATCTAATCTTCAGTGACTTTATCATCTTTGCACGTGATAGTTCCGATAAGATCCACGTTTGCATACGTCATTCCATTAAAGACAGAGTTGTAGCCCTTGATGCTCTAGCTGCAAATCCAAGGGGGTTTTGCAGGTGCGGGAGGGGAAGAGTGAATATTGAGTCAGTGATGAAGGCGATGAGAACTGGTGGAGATGGTGGTGCAATTCGAGGTGGTGTACTATCCGAGGGCGGGTTTGCCAAACTTCATAGTGGAAGTGGCAATGGTCGATTGGGTGCTGATGATGGATTGGACTCTGGGAATGACGGTGAAGACGAAAGATAAGACCGACGACGGGAGGTTGTCTTGGGTGGAAGGAACAGTGAGGGGTCTCAAGCATCCGGACTCCTCTATCCGGTCTTTGAGGAAGTAATTAATAATATTTGAAATTTGGTTATTGATTGTAGGCCCACTTGTTTTACATTATTCTACATTTTCATCGAAGCTCTTAAATTAATACTAATTTGGGGATTAGACTTGAAGTTAATATAGAATTATACTTGAAAAAGTAATTAACATTATTAAAAATAGAGTTACCGATTGTAGATCAATTGGTTTTATAATATTCCACATTTTCATCATCCCATTCGTATTGGAGCCAAATTCCAAAGCTCAAAATAGAGATAAAAGCCAACTCAAATATTTTTTTCTTTTACATAAATACATACACATCCTCTTTTTATACGTGAGAGGTTGAAATTAGTACATGACTATTAACATCTCCTCACAATCTATTGCATCTCTCTCCTTCGCTCTATTTTTAATGTTTATATAATATTCTTTTGCTCACAAACTTAATGTTGTTTGTCGACATTGGCAACATTTTTATCTTGTGTATCAGTATCTTAATTTTATATGTGAAGTATACTTTTACCTTAGAAAGTTGCCATGTATGCCATCAAACTTTTCTCAAACTTCCATTTTTTGAAAACTAAGATGCTAGATAGTTAACTAAGTCTTCATGATAGAGATATAGTCCTCGAAAGTCACTGGAGGTCAAGGGTCTGAGTCATGGAAATAACCTCTTGCAAAAAAAAGGGGTAAGTCTGCGTATAGTAGACCAAAGTACTCCGACTCTTCCCTGGACCTCGCACATAACGCGAGCTTTGTAGCACTGGGTTGACCTTTTACCAAGAAGTCACTGAACGACGTTAGTATCACACGGTCAATAATTTAATCACAAGAGTTATTTAATTTGTTTGAAATTAAATGTATAGTGAAATGGTAAATGGAAATTAGTAGTAAGAAAGTCGAGCAATTCTGTTTTGTTTGTCACTAAAAAACATTGTATTTCTTTGCAATTTCTTGGGTTGAATTACATTCAAAAAGCTTGTTAGAAATAGCTACAAGTGAACGGGCGCGAGATATCCAATTTCAACAACTGTATCGTGGCGCGCCTCGACGGCACTTGCTTACAACTGGTTGGAGTAAGTTCGTGAACCATAAGAATCTAATCTCCAGTGACTTTATGATCTTTGCACATGATAGTTCTGATAAGATCCACGTTTGCACACGTCATTCCATTTAAGAGATAGTTGTAGCCCTTGATGCTCTAGATGCAAATCCAAGCGGGTTTTGGATGTGCGAGAGGGGAAGAGTGTCTATTGAGTCAGTGATGGAGGCGACGAGAATTGGCGAAGATGATGTTGATATTTGAGGTGGTGTACTATCCGAGGACGGGTTTTCCAAACTTCATAGTGGAAGTGGCGATGGTCGATAAGGGGCTGATGATAGAATGGACTCTGGGAAGGACGGTGAAGACGGAAGATGAGATCGATGATGGGAGGTTGTCTTGGGCGGAAGGAACAGTGAATGGTCTCAAGCATCCGGACTCGTCTATCTGGTCTATTGGGTTATTGATTGTAGGCCAACTGGTTTTATATTATTCTACATGTTCATCAAGGCTCTTAAATTAATACTAATTTAGGGATTAGACTTTAAGTTAACATAGAATTATACTTGAAAAACTAATTAACATTATTAAAAATAGAGTCACCAATTGTAGATCAATTGGTTTTATAATATTCCACATTTTAATCAACGCCAAAAGATTTATAATTACTATTAAAAAAAATGAAAATTTTGAACTTCGTATCGGATAAAGTAATCTCCTTCCCATTCGTATTGGAGCCAAATTCCAAAGCTAAAAATAATGATCAATAAAAATTAGCAATTCTGTTTTGTTTGTCACTAAAAAACATTGTATTTCTTTGCAATTTCTTGGGTTGAATTACATTCCCAAAGCTTGTTAGAAATAGCTACGAGTGAACGAGCTCGAGATATCCAATTTCAACAAGTGTATCATAGCGCGCCTCAACGGCACTTGCTTACAACTGGTTGGAGCAAGTTCGTGACCCATAAGAATCTAATCTTCAGTCACTTTATCATCTTCGCGCGTGATAGTTCCGATAAGATCCACGTTTGCATACGTCATTCCATTAAAGAGAGAGTTGTAGCCCTTGATGCTCTAGCTGCAAATCCAAGGGAGTTTTGCAGGTGCGGGAGGGGAAGAGTGCCTATTGGGCCAGTGATGAAGGCGATGAGAACTGGTGGAGATGGTGGTGCAATTCGAGGTCGTGTACTATCCGAGGGCGGGTTTGCCAAACTTCATAGTGGAAGTGGCAATGGTCGATTGGGTGCTGATGATGGATTGGACTCTGGGAATGACGGTGAAGACGAAAGATAAGACCGACGACGGGAGGTTGTCTTGGGTGGAAGGAACTGTGAGGGGTCTCAAGCATCTGGACTCCTCTATCTGGTCATTGAGGAAGTAATTAATAATATTTGAAATGGGGTTATTGATTGTAGGCCCACTTGTTTTACATTATTCTACATTTTCATCGATCTCTTAAATTAATACTAATTTGGGGATTAGACTTGAAGTTAATATAGAATTATACATGAAAAAGTAATTAACATTATTAAAAATATAGTTACCGATTGTAGATCAATTGGTTTTATAATATTCCACATTTTCATCATCCCATTCGTATTGGAGCCAAATTCCAAAGCTCAAAATAGAGATAAAAGCCAACTCATAGTGAATGGTCTCAAGCATCCGGACTCCTCTATCTGGTCATTGAGGAAGTAATTAATAATATTTAAAATTGGGTTATTGACTGTCGGCCAAATGGTTTTATATTATTCTACATTTTCATCGAAGCTCTTAAATTAAAACTAATTTAGGGATTAGAATTGAAGTTAACATAGAATTATACTTGAAAAATTAATTAACGTTATTAAAAATAGAGTTACCGATTGTTGATCTATTGGTTTTATAATATTCCAAATTTTCAACATCCCATTCATATTGGAGCCAAATTCAAAAGCTCAAAATAGAGATCAATAAATGCTAACTAAAATATTTTTTTCTTTTACATAAAAACATACACTTCCTCTTTTTATACATGAGAGGTTGAAATTAGTAAATGACCATTAACATCTCTTGACAATGTATTACCTAACTTTCCTTCTCTCTATTTTTAATGTTTATATAATATTCTCTTGCTCACAAACTTAATTTTGTTGGTCAGCATTGGCAACAAATTTATCTTGTGTATCAGTATCTTTATTTGATATGTGAAGTATACTTTTACCTTACAAAGTGGCCATGTATGCCATCAAACTTTTCTCAAACTTCCATTTTTTCAAAATTAAGATACTAGATAGTTAACTAAGTCTTCACGATAAAGATATAGTCCTCGAAAGTCACTGGAGGTCAAGGGTACGAGTAATGGAAACAACCTCTTGCAAAAAAAAAAGAAAAGAGTAAGTCTGTGTATAATAGACCCAAGTGGTCCGACTCTTCCCTGGAACTCGCACATAACGGGTGCTTTGTAGCACCGGGCTGCCCTTTTACTCAGAAGTCACTAAACAATGTTAGTATCACATGGTCATAAATTTCATCATAAGAGTTATTTAATTTCTTTGAAATTAAATCTATAGTGAAATGTTAAATGGAAATTAGTAGTAAGAAAGTCGAGCAATTCTGTTTCTTTGTCACTAAAAAACAATGTATTTCTTTACAATTTCTTGGGTTGAATTACATTCCCAAAGCTTGTTGGAAATAGCTACAAGTGAATGAGCGCGAGATATCCAATTTCAACAAGTGTATCATGGCGTGCCTCGACAGCACTTGCTTACAATTGGTTGGAGCAAGTTAGTGAACCATCAGAAATTATACTTGAAAAAGTAATTAACATTATTAAAAATAGAGTTACCGATTGTAGATCAATTGGTTTTAAAATATTCCACATTTTTATCAAAGCCAAAAAAACTTATAATACTATAAAAGAAAAGATTGAAAATTTCCAACATCGTATCGGATAAAGTAAGCTCATTCCTATTCGTATTGGAGCCAACTTCCAAAGCTCAAAAAAGAGATCCATAAAAGCAAACTCAAATATTTTTTGTTTTACATAAATACATACACTTTCTCTTTTTATACGTGAGAGGTTGAAATTAGTACATGACTATTAACATCTCCTCACAATCTATTACCTCACTCTCCTTCTCTCTATTTTTAATGTTTATATAATATTGTTTTGTTCACAAACTTAATGTTGTTGGTCGATATTGGCAACATTTTTATCATGTGTATCAGTATCTTAATTTGATATGTGAAGCATACTTTTATCTTAGAAAGTTGCCATGTATGCCATCAAACTTTTCGCAAACTTCCTTTTTTTGAAAACTAAGATGCTAGATAGTTAACTAAGTCTTCATGATAAAGATATAGTCCACGAAAGTCACTAGAGGTCATGGGTCCGAGTCATGGAAATAACCTCTTGCAAAAAGAAAAGGGTAAGTCTGCGTATAATAGACCCAAGTAGTCTGACTATTCCCTGGACCTCGCACATATCGGGAGCTTTGTAGCACCGGGTTGCCCTTTTACTCATAAGTCACTGAACGACGTTAGTATCACATGGTCATAAATTTCATCACAAGAGTTATTTAATTTCTTTGAAATTAAATGTATAGTGAAATGGTAAATGGAAATTAGTAGTAAGAAAGTCGAGCAATTCTGTTTGGTTTGCCAATAAAAAAATTTGTATTTCTTTCCAATTTCTTGGGTTGAATTACATTCCCAAAGCTTGTTAGAAATAGCTACAAGTGAGCGAGCGCGAGATATCCAATTTCAACAAGTGTATCGTGGCGCGCCTCGACGACACTTGCTTACAACTGGTTGGAGCAAGTTCGTGAACCATAAGAATCTAATCTCCAGTGACTTTATCATCTTTGCACGTGATAGTTCCGATATGATCCACGTATGTATACGTCATTCCATTAAAGAGAGAGTTGTAGCCCTTGATGCTCAAGCTGCAAATCCAAAGGGGTTTTGGAGGTGTGGGAGGGGAAGAGTGCCTATTGAGTCAGTGATGGAGGTGATGAGAATTGGTGGAGATGGTGGTGCTATTCGAGGTGGTGTACTATCTGATGGCGGGTTTGCAAAACTTCATAGGGGGATGATGATGGATTGGACTCTGGGAATGACGGTGAAGATGGAAAATGAGACCGAGGACAGGAGGTTGTCTTTGGTGGAAGGAACAGTGAATGGTCTCCAGCATCTGGACTCCTCTATCTATTTATTGTGGAAGTAATTAATAATATTTAAAGTAGGATTATTGACTGTAGGCCAACTGGTTTTATATTATTCTACATTTTCATTGAAGCTCTTAAATTAATACTAATTTAGGGATTAGACTTGAAGTTAACATAGAATTATACTTGAAAAAGTAATTAACATTATTAAAAATAGAGTTACCGATTGTAGACCAATTGGTTTTATAATATTCCACATTTTCATCAAAGCCAAAAAATTTATAATTACTATAAAACAAAGGATTGAAAATTTCCAACTTCGTATCAGATAAAGTAAGCTCCTTCCCATTTGTATTGGAGCTAAATTCCAAAGCTAAAAATAGAGATCAATAAAGTCAAGCAGTTCTGTTTGGTTTGCCACTAAAAAACATTGTATTTCTTTGAAATTTCTTGGGTTGAATTACATTCCCAAAGCTTGTTAGAAATAGCTACAAGTGAACGAGCGCGAGATATCCAATTTCAACAAGTGTATCGTGGCACGCCTAGACGGCACTTGCTTACAACTGGTTCGAGCAAGTTCGTGAACCATACGAATCTAATCTCCAGTGACTTTATCATCTTTGCACGTGATAGTTTTGATAAGATCCACGTTTGCATACGTCATTCCATTAAAGACGGAGTTGTAGCCCTTGATGATCTAGAAGCAAATGCAAAGGGGTTTTGGAGGTGTGGGAGGGGAAGAGTGCCTATTGAGTTAGTGATGGAGGCGATGAGAATTGGCGGAGATGGTGGTGCTATTCGAGGTGGTGTACTATCCGAAGTCGGGTTTGCGAAACTTCAATGTGGATGTGGAGATGGTCGACAGGGGGCTAATGATGGATTGGACTCTCTGAATGACGGTGAAGACGGAAGATAAGACCGACGATAGAGGGTCGTCTTGGGTGGACGGAACAGTGAGTGGTCTCAAGCATCCGGACTTCTGGATCTGGTCATTGAGGAAGTAATTAATAATATTTAAAATAAGGTTATTGATTGTAGGCCAACTGGTTTTTTATTATTCTACTTTTTCATCAAAGCTCTTAAATTAAAACTAATTTAGGGATTAGACTTGAAGTTAACATAGAATTATACTTGAAAAAGTAATTAACATTATTAAAAATAGAGTTACCGATTGTAGATCAATTGGTTTTATAATATTCCACATTTTCATCATCTCATTCGTATTGTAGCCAAATTCCAAAGCTTAAAATAGAGATCAATAAAAGCTAACTAAAATATTTTTTTCTTTTACATAAATACATACACTTCCTCTTTTTATACATGAGAGGTTGAAATTAGTAAATGACCATTAACATCTCTTGACAATGTATTACCTAACTTTCCTTCTCTCTATTTTTAATGTTTATATAATATTCTCTTGCTCACAAACTTAATTTTGTTGGTCGACATTGGCAACAAATTTATCTTGTGTATCAGTATCTTTATTTGATATGTGAAGTATACTTTTACCTTACAAAGTGGCCATGTATGCCATCAAACTTTTCTCAAACTTCCATTTTTTCAAAACTAAGATACTAGATAGTTAACTAAGTCTTCACGATAAAGATATAGTCCTCGAAAGTCACTGGAGGTCAAGTAAATGGAAACAACCTCTTGCAAAAAAAACGGAAAGAGTAAGTCTGTGTATAATAGACCCAAGTGGTCCGACTCTTCCCTGGTCCTCGCACATAACGGGTGCTTTGTAGCACCGGGTTGCCCTTTTATTCAGAAGTCACTAAACGATGTTAGTATCACATGGTAATAAATTTCATCACAAGAGTTATTTAATTTCTTTGAAATTAAATGTATAGTGAAATGGTAAATGGAAATTAGCAGTAAGAAAGTCGAGCAATTCTGTTTTGTTTGTCACTAAAAAACATTGTATTTCTTTGCAATTTCTTGGGTTGAATTACATTCCCAAAGCTTGTTAGAAATAGGTACAAGTGAGAGAGCGCGAGATATCCAATTTCAACAAGTGTATCATGGCGCGCCTCGACGGCACTTGCTTACAACTGGTTGGAGCAAGTTCGTGAACCATAAGAATCTAAGCTCCAGTGACTTTATCATCTTTGCACGTGATAGTTCCGATAAGATCCACGTTTGCATACGTCATTCCATTAAAGAGAGAGTTGTAGCCCTTGATGCTCTAGCTGCAAACCCAAGGGGGTTTTGGAGGTGCGGGAGGAGAAGAGTGTCTATTGAGTCAGTGATGGAGGCGATGAGAATTGGCGGAGATGGTGGTGCTATGCGAGGTGGTGTACTATCCGAGGGCGGGTTTACCAAACTTCATTGTGGATGTGGAGATGGTCGATAGGGGGCTGATGATGGATTGGACTCTCTGAATGACGGTGAAGACGGAAGATGAGACCGACGACCGGGGGTCGTCTTGGCTGGAAGGAACAGTGAGTGGTCTCAAGCATCCAGACTCCTCTATCTGGTCATCGAGGAAGTAATTAATAATATTTAAAATAGGGTTATTGATTGTAGGCCAACTTGTTTTACATTATTCTACATTTTCATCGAAGCTCTTAAATTAATACTAATTTAGGGATTAGACTGTAGGTTAACATAGAATTATACTTGAAAAAGTAATTAACATTATTAAAAATAGTGTTACCGATTGTGGATCAATTGGTTTTAAAATATTCCACATTTTCATAAAAGCCAAAAAAAACTTATAATTACTATAAAAGAAAAGATTGAAAATTTCCAACATCGTATCGGATAAATTAAGCTCCTTCCCATTTGTATTGGAGCCAACTTCCAAAGCTCAAAAAAGAGATCCATAAAATCCAACTCAAATATTTTTTCATTTACATAAATACATACACTTCCTCTTTTTATACGTGAGAGGTTGAAATTAGTACATGACTATTAACATCTCCTCACAATCTATTACCTCACTCTCCTTTTCTCTATTTTTAATGTTTATATAATATTATTTTGCTCACAAACTCAATGTTGTTGGTCGACATTGGCAACATTTTTATCTTATCTATCAGTATCTTAATTTGATATGTGAAGTATACTTTTATCTTAGAAAGTTGCCATGTACGCCATCAAACTTTTCTCAAACTTCCATTTTTTTAAAACTAAGATGCTAGATAGTTAACTAAGTCTTCATGATAAAGATATAGTCCTCGAAAGTCATTGGAGGTCAAGGGTCCGAGTCATGGAAACAACCTCTTGCAAAAAGAAAAGGGTAAGTCTGCGTATAATAGACCCAAGTAGTCCGACTCTTCCCTGGACCTCGCACATAACGGGAGCTTTGTAGCACCGGGTTGCCCTTTTACTCAGAAGTCACGAAACACCGTTAGTATCACATGGTCATAAATTTCATCACAAGAGTTATTTAATTTCTTTGAAATTAAATGTGTAGTGAAATGGTAAATGGAAATTAGTAGTAAGAAAGTCGAGCAATTCTGTTTTGTTTGTCACTAAAAAACATTGTATTTCTTTGCAATTTCTTGGGTTGAATTACATTCCCAAAGCTTGTTAGAAATAGCTACAAGTGAGAGAGCGCGAGATATCCAATTTCAACAAGTGTATCGTGGCGCGCCTCGACGGCACTTGCTTACAACTGGTTGGAGCAAGTTAGTGAACCATAAGAATCTAATCTCCAGTAACTTTATCATCTTTGCACGTGATAGTTCCTATAAGATCCACGTTTGCATATGTCATTCCATTAAAGAGAGAGTTGTAGCCCTTGATGCTCTAGCTGCAAATCCAAGGGGGTTTTGGAGGTGCGGGAGGAGAAGTGTGCCTATTGAGTCAGTAATGGAGGCGATGAGAATTGGTAGAGATGGTGGTGCTATTCGAGGTGGTGTACTATCCGAAGTCGGGTTTGCGAAACTTCATTGTGGATGTGGAGATGGTCGACAGGGGGCTAATGATGGATTGGACTCTCTGAATGACGGTGAAGACGGAAGATAAGACCGACGACAGAGGGTCGTCTTGGGTGGACGGAACAGTGAGTGGTCTCAAGCATCCGGACTCCTCTATCTGGTCATTGTGGAAGTAATTAATAATATTTAAAATAGGGTTATTGATTGTAGGCCAACTGGTTTTATATTATTCTACATTTTCATCGAAGCTCTTAAATTAATACTAATTAGGGATTAGACTTGAAGTTAACATAGAATTATACTTGAAAAAGTAATTAACATTATTAAAAATAGAGTTACCAATTGTAGACCAATTGGTTTTATAATATTCCACATTTTCATCATAGCCAAAAAATTTATAATTACTATAAAACAAAAGATTGAAAATTTCAAATTCGTATCGGATAAAGTAAGCTCCTTCCCATTCGTATTGGAGCCAAATTCCAAAGCTAAAAATAGAGATCAATAAAGTTGAGCAATTCTGTTTTGTTTGTCACTAAAAAAAATTGTATTTCTTTGCAATTTCTTGGGTTGAATTACATTCCCAAAGCTTGTTAGAAATAGCTACAAGTGAATGAGCTCGAGATATCCAATTTACAACTTTGTATCAGAGAAAGTAAGATCCTTCCCATTGGTATTGTAGCCAAATTCCATAGCTCAAAATAGAGATCAATTAAAGCCACCTCAAGTGATTTTTACCGTTTACATAAAAAAAAATACACTTCCTCTATTTATACATGAGAGGCTAAAATTAGTACATGACTATGGTTATCTCCTCACAGTGTATTACTTCACTCTCCTTCAATTCCCTCTATTTTTGATGTTTATATAATATTCTTTTGCTCACAAACTTAATGTTGTTGGTCAACATGGGCAACATATTTATCTTGTGGATCAGTAAATTTATTTGATATGTGAAGTATACTTTTATCTTAGAGAGTTGCTAAGTATGTCATCAAACTTTTCTCAAACTTCCATTTTTTGAAAACTAAGATGCTAGATAGTTAACTGAGTCTTTCATGTAAAAGATATAGTACTTTGAAGTCACTAGAGGTCAAGGGTTCGAGTCGTGAAAACAAGCTCTTGCAAAAAAACAGGGTAAGATTGTATATAATAGACCCAAGTGGTCAGACCCTTTCCCGGACCTTGCACATAACGGGAGCTTTATTGCACCGGGTTACACTTTTACTCTGAAGTCATTAAACGTCAGTATCACATGATCATAAATTTCACTACAAGAGTTATTTAATTTCTCTGAAATTAAATGTATAGTGTAATAGTAAATGGAAATTAGTAGTAAGAAAGTCGAGCAATTCCGCTTTGTTTGTTACTTAAAACCATTGTACTTCTTTGCAATTTCTTGGGTTGAATTACATTCTCAAAGCTTGTTAGAAATAGCTGCAAGTGAACAAGCTCAAGATATCAAATTTTAACATGTCTATCGCGGCGCGCCTCTGTGTCACATGCTCACAACTGAGTGGAGAAAGTTCGTGAACCAAAAGAATCTAATTTTCGGTGACTCGATCATCTTTGCCCGTGATAATTCTGATGAGATCCCCATTAAAGAGAGAGTCATAGCCCCAGATGCCCTAGCTGCAAATCCAAGGTGGTTTTGGAGGTGCGGGAGGGGAAAAGTGCTTGCTGAGTCAATGATGGAGGCAATGAGAATGGTGAAGATGGGGGTGCCATTCGAGGTTGTGTACTATCGGAGGGCAGGTTTGATAAACTTTATAGTGAAAATGGGGATGGTCGACAGGGGGCTGGTTGTTGTTATTTATCTTCCACTCCAGCTCTCTTATAAACTCTGCAAAATGAGATCTCAACCTACATCGCTCAATTTAGCAATTGTTGATATGAATATATAAGTCATGAATTTTTAAGTAGATATTGAACATCACCTTTTGATGCCGATCGGTATCGTCGGTGGAGGAAGGCGGTACTTATTCATGATCCAACTTGTGCGAACACCTTTCGGAGCCTTACCGGAGTAGAAGACAAGTGTTTTCTTCAACCCTATCATCTGAGCCCTTTCATTTTGGATAAGCCGATCAACTCCGGTCGCCTTTCAGAGGTGGTGATTCTATTCGGTCGGTCGCCGTTACGATACTTTCGATCTCTAGGCACATAGAAAAACCACTCCTTCTCTCCTATTGCTGCCAATATTGCAAAATTCTTTCTAAAATTAGGACTATTAACCCTACATCAAACAACAAATTAGGAAAAAGAAAGATTGTAAGTGTAAACAATGGAGCTCCCATGGATCAAAGTAGTGAGGGTGTAGATAAGCTCCACATTGAATTTCTTGCCTTCAACTTTCTGCCGAAGATTAAACTCGACAAGCTCTTCTTCGGTGGGATGAAAGCAAAGCCCCAACATCACAAGATCTTGCTCATAGTCATCCTTGGCATAATCTTCTGTCATCCGGTGATAGCCATTATCGATCCTATATTAAGGTTCAATATAAAGATATAAAGATATAAAGATAGATAGATATCTAAATATATGTAACTAGTATATACATGCCTATCTGTGTGTATATATAGATGGACACTACCAAACACAAAGTTATCAATATCAAAAGGTATGTATAGATAATATATAGATTCTGATAAGAATATAATATATGTATATATATAGAGTCATGTTAGTGTGAGTCCTACAAGATTTGCAGAACCTACCGCTTATGTGATCGCATGGTCGGCCCACGCCTCAGTGACCGACCCTACCGCTTAAGTTGTCTCACATATGAAAGCGCAAGTGCGGCTGGCCTCACACTAATATTTCCCTATATATATATATATATATATATATAGTATGTCGGTACACAATTTTTTTTTAATATAAGTAGATAAATCACATTTATTGAAATGTGAAAACATTACAATATACATAGTGGTGACCCAGGTTCCAGTTGACATGAATCTATATTAATTTCTAATTATCTAGTTAATGTTGCACTCGGAGATATCATCTACAAAGTCTCTAGAATGATGGTGGATGACAGGCCAATGTTCACCAAGAAAATGTTATATAAAAAAATGCATTATATTCCCAAAAGATAAAACATATCAATTTTTGACCTATTAATTTGAATTTAAAGGAGGGGAGTTTTGGCGCGACGGTAAAGTTGTAGCCATGTGACCTGAAGGTCACAGATTCAAGTCGTGGAAACAACTCTTGCAAAAAAAATATAAGGTGAGGTTGCGTACACCCAAGTGATCTAACCCTTCCCCGAACCATGCGCATGCAGTAGCTTTGTAGCACCGGTCTGCCCTTTTTTAACTTGGGTCTAAAATTTTATAATGAATAACTTGGGCATAGAATTATGCTTGAAGAAGTAGTTAACCATGGAGATGGGTCTAAAATGAATAACTTGGGCATAGAATTATGCTTGAATTAGAAGTAATTAACATCATTGAAATTAGAACTACCAATTGTAAACTAATTGTTTTTATAGAATTCTACATTTTCATCAGAGCTCTAAATTTAATAACATCTTAGGAATTAAACATGAATTTTACAAAAAAATTATGTTTAAATAAGTAATTAACAATAATGAAAATTGAATTACCAATAACAATTGATTTAATGAATTCCACATTTTTATCACATTTCTAATTTAATAACAACTTAGAGAATAAACACGAAATTTGCAAAGAATTTACTTGAATAAGTAATTATCAATATTGACAATAGAGCTAGTAATTGTAAATCAATTGGTTTTCTAGAATTCCATGTTTTCATTAGAGCAAGAAAATTTATCATTAGCATTTAAAAAAATTGAAAATTTCCAACTTCTTATCGGAGAAAATAAACTCCTTCACGTATCGAAGCCAAATTTCAAAGATCAAAATAAAAATCAATAAAAGCCTTCCATAAGTGATTTCTATCTTTTACATAAATACATACAACATACAATTTTTTATTCTTTCATTCATATGTGGCATCTCCTCACAAACTTACTATGGTTGATTCACATTGGCAACATTTTTATCTTGTGTATCATTGTACATTTCTTTGATATCTTAAGTATATATATTTCTATCTTAGCTAGCTGTAATCAAATTTTCTCAAAACTTACATATTTTGATATAAAAAAAAATATATTAGATAGTTAGATAGTGTCATTTCATGAAGAACATTAGTATCACAAGATGAGACATTGCAGCACAAGGGTTAGAACCATTTAGAATGAAACTAAGCACTAATATGTTCTTTATATATACATACTTATATAGATTCAAGACAATGAGAAACTAAAGATTTAATGTCTAATTAATTAAATGTATATTGAACTGAAAACTAGCTAGAGATCAGTAAAAAGAAAGGGAAGCAATTCAGCTTTGATCATCCCTTAAAGCCAGTGTACTTTTTTGCTATTTCTTGGACTGAATTCCATTCCCAAAGTTTATTAGAAATAGCTGCAAGTGAATTGGGAGTCACTGCACTGAGAGGAGCCAATTGGGGTTGTTGCATCAAAGGAAGGTAGTGGTTGTGCTGATGAACATGGGCTCTATTGTAACCCAAAACCCGATTAATCTCATCGGTATCAATGATCATGGATGACGATGAAGAAGCCGATCCTAAACCAATCTTCTTTCCCTGCTGCTGCTGCAAATCACCACCATGTTCCATCAATTGAGTCAAGCTTGGTAATGGAGTTGCAACAACACTACAATCATCTTCGACTTTCAGTTGTTGTTGTTGTTTATCTTCCACTCCAGCTCTCTTATAAACTTTGCAAAGTGCGATCTCCGCCTACATCGCTCAATTTAGTAATTGTTGATATGAATATATAAATCATGAATTTTTAAGTAGATATTGAACATCACCTTTTGATGCCGATCGGTATCGGTCGGTGGAGGAAGGCGGTACTCATTCATGATCCAACTTGTGCGAACACCTTTCGGAGCCTTACCGGAGTAGAAGACAAGTGTTTTTTTCAACCCTATCATTTGAGCACTTTCATTTCGGATAAGCCGATCAGCTCCGGTCGCCTTCCAGTACCCAGAGGTGGTGACTCTATTCGGTCGGTCACCGTTACGATACTTTCGATCTCTAGGCACATAAAAAAACCATTCCTTCTCTCCTATCGCGGCCAATGCTGCAAAATTCTTTCAAAAATTAGGACTATTAACCCTACATCAAGTAACAAATTAGGAAAAGGAAAGATTATAAATACAAACCGGGGAGTTCCCATGGATCAAAGCGGTATAGATCGAGAGAGGAGATAAGCTCTACATTGAATTTCTTGCCTTCAACTTTCCGCCGGAGATAAAACTCGACAAGCTCTTCTTCGGTGGGATGAAAGCGAAACCCCGGCATCACAAGATCTTGCTCATAGTCATCCTTGGTATCATCTCCTGTCATCACTCCGGTGATAGCCATTGTTGATCCTAAATCAAGGTTAAAGATATATAGATAGATATCTAAATATATGTAACTATTCTATATATATATAGATAGAAACACTACAAACACAAACTTATCACTTGATGATTTTTGGAGGGGTGCAACTGTGCAAGTTGTATAGAAGAAAAAGAGAAGGTTGATGTAGATCTCTATTAAATGGTGATAACTACTAGACTATTTGGGACACCATGATTAATTACTAGGGATAGATAGAACATGAGATGCATTAAAGATGACAGCTTGGAGGTGGCCACAATATATGGCCCTCTCAACACTCGTTTGTTTTCTTCTTAGTTTTTCTATTGTAAAAGTAAATGCTATGAGTGTATATCCATTCCCATGCATTGCATGCATATATGCATGCAGCTCAACCACGTGGCAACACCTCCTCTCTCTATCTCTCTATGGAGTGAGGAGAAGCATGAGGAGTCAAGTGAAACTCGTGAACACTTCTTCATTTGAAGACAAAAGAACACTACTTCTCATTGCATACCTTCAACCATTTTCTAATGCTTGGACTGCACAAGATACTTCAAGAGATCTTTTTGCATTTATGATTATCAACACATTGATTTTCTCTTGAAGAAGATGATAAAAAGAAAGTTATGTATGTCCCTCTCTTACTAGGAATCTATCATTAGGACCGAATTGTTTAAATGTTTTTCAAAACTAAGAATTTGGAATAAGTAATTATCATAAGTGTTTCTAAAATTTTCTATAAATATATATATTTCTACTGTAATTGTTTTTTTTTAATTTTTTTATTAGCTAGCCTAAACATTTTTGTATTAACAAGTTATGTAAAAGTAATTATAAGAGCATTGTTTCCAAAACAAATAAAAATAATTTCATCTCAAAAATACAAAACCAAGTGTGTTTTTTTTTTTTTTTTGTTAACTTTAGAAATATTTCTCCGAGAAATAGTTATCCAACAAATTCTGAAGAACAGTAATTGTTTTTGTTTTTACCAAAAATTTCTAAAATTGCTTAACTTATATAAAATCAATCTAAACATACCCTAAGTTTACTAGCATTATGAAATATCACATGTTAAAGAGTAATGCTATTCTATCTCAAATTGTTTTACCGAAAAGTCACCCTGAATGAGTGTGATATATATGATGACCCCAAAGAAAAATGAGTGGATATAAAGGCTGGAAAATCAGTTATAGAAAAAAAATTTATGGAAAAAAGTGGTAATCAAACACAGCCTTTAGTGTTTTCCGGTAAAGCTATTCTGAATGAATAATATTACTCCATGTTAATTATGTAATAAATATATATTTAATGGATATGGTAACTTGGCGTGGTAATTAGTTAGCCTTGATATGCATGGGAGAGAGGCACAAGGCTGCTTTCACTCAAACAACCAACAAATTGACCTTATTTATATCTCCTACATGGATAACCTCATTTAAGTTTCAGGTCCCAGAGAGACACAGGACCATTAAACCCTAACTAGGGGACCAGGGGAACACAAAAAGACCAATTAAATGAACTCATCAATTATGAGATTCATTGCTTTCTGTACCCTCTATGTTGTCATTGTTATGTTTTTTTTTTTTTTTAACCTTCAAGAAAATAGACAAAGAAAAAATGGATTTCATAAAATTTTATTTTTAACCAAACACATTGTGTATTTTCTTATGTGATTGATAAAAAAAAAAGGATAAACCACCTCATTAAAGAGGTAAAAGGCTCGGTCTTTTTTTTTAACAAAAATGGATAAACCATATTTATTAATTTAAAATCAGTCGTTTATAAAGTGCGAATTATATAATATTGTGTGATAGAGTTGGTGACCAGGAATGTTGGTTCCAGGTTGCCAAAGTCATCATAGTAGGACAAGGCAGGGTCCACCTATATGCCGTCGCTTGGGGTGGTATATAGTGTCCTCAAAGTCATCTCCCAATTGTGAGTCCAGGTCCTCCTTAGTGAAAGTCAGGAAGCTTTTCACCATGGACTCTATTATCATCAATTTTGGCCTCTTTGATATGTGAGCTATATTAAACTAAGAAAGCATTAGAAAACTACATTCATAGTTAACTTAGGGGTTACATGACTAAAGAATTGTTTAGAGTCTGCAAATTCACATCTGATCCTTGCATTATATGGGGGTTGCATGTGATTGATCTTTTTGATTTTGTTGCATACTAATCTCACGAGTCACATGAAATAGATGATAATACTATTTTGTTGACATGTGATGGTCGGTTGTTTACTTGAAATTATGATTTTAGATATAATTTGACGATGAAATTTAACCAAAATCATTACATTATTGAGTAAGATGATTCAAATTTACTTTTAAGTTAAACAATAAACAAATAAAAATAAATAATTTATTTTTATTTTTTTTAGAAAGGTAGATAAACCACATTTATTAATGAAATGGTTGGTACAAGTAGGATTTGGTTCGTAGTGAACCAAGGTAGAAACATGCAATTACAAAGACATGCTTGAGGGGGAGAAGTAAAACAAACAGTACCCTACATATCAGGACTCATCAAAATTAACCTATGCTTTGTGACAGAAAATTAACTGTTAGGACAAGCTATTAGTCTCATTTTTTTTACTATCACTGAGTTATGTTTTGTTTTTGTTTTTATTTTTTGTTTATTTATTTATTATTGTTTTTTTCACCGGAGAGTCGCCCCGATGAAATAATTGAATATTTCACCTTCGTTGGCCAAGTGGTCGTTGTCGAGAGTAGGATGGGCCTATTATAGGGTCTGCCCGACAAGTTGGAACGGTTTGGCGAAAATTTGTTTTCATATATGTATAACTCTTTTCGTGACAATGATAAAAGAGCAATCTGGATGAATCCATTGATAATAATAAAGATGTTTGTTTACATGATAAATAAATAATTAAACATGAATGTCGCCAATTATTCAAAAGCATGGTTTTGTGTCACATCGCAATGACGAGGCTATATGTTTTGTTGCATGCCATCAAATAGTTCATGTATCAACGACTCAAGGGTTATTGGTACTTGGGTACTTTATTAAGATGGAGGATTCTCTTATAGATGACCCAGGATCGAATCTACATTCTTACAAAGTGAGAATCAAGTGTAGTATTATTCTCATGCGGACTAACCCAGGGTCGTCACGCCTAAAATCAAGCATAATATTGTTCTCCTGTGGACTAACTCAAGATCGAGCGGCCACACTTGCCTTCAGGGGCGCTTGTTGCCTTTGTCAATAAATAAATAAATAAATAAATAATTCATGTGTCATATATTACAAGCCAATTATAAACAAATGTAACAAAAAAACATTTGGGAGGAAAATATTCAAATTAATTTAATTTATAATTTAGGTTTTGAAATTATTGCAGATGATAACAAATATTCCTCACATGTGGGAGTCAAATATCAATATATGAATAATACAACAACAATAACAACAACTAAGCCTTAATCCCATATTAGATGGGGTTGGTTATATAAATTCTTTGTTTCATGTAGTTCTATTAAAGATAAGATTCAAATCAACATCTAATAAATATAGGTCCTTAGACATTATTTCTCTCAACGTAATCCTCGGCCTACCTCTACCCATTTTTTTATCTTTCATTACTAAATTATCACATTTTCGAACATGACACTTAGGGGTCTATAACGCACATATCCAAACTATCTTAAATATCTTCTCTTATTTTATCTCCAATATATGAATAATATAAAGAGTAATTAATTATAGGTCTCTCGCATTGTTTACTTTATCCCATGGAGTCCCTGGGATAGGTGTATGGGGGAGGTATAGCAAATAGTGGGAGGGGGGGAGGGGAGGTCCCTGGTTACTGTTTGGAGGGACTTATAAATAATTTGCCCGTAATATAAACCCTAAAACAAAATTGATGTTGATCCTCCATAGGCACAAGTTGCACTTAAAGGAATTCGTATTGTCATTTTCATAAAAATTGGATTGATTTTGACCGTTTGATATATGCATGTACAAGTTCACTATTTACAGGGTAATACAAGCATATACCCACTTTTGTAGGATATACAAATAATTCTATTGACCTATTCTATTTACGTGCCAAAGGTGTAATAGCCGAGCGGCGAAGGTCCCTTACACACGAGATGAAGACCACGGTTCGATTCTCCTCTGTGACAGGGTGTGTGCGCAAGGCATGGATCACCCAGTGGGTGTGGCCCATACACACTGGAATAAATTTCATGTGGGATTAATAGTCATGGGCGGTAAAAGAACAGTGCAGTGAAACCCACTGCGAGCATGAAAGGACTCACCCCGGAGTGAAACCCGTGATAGTCTGATCCTTGCGTACTTCCTATCTTTGATCAGAATGGGGTTTATCCCCTTTAATAAAAAAAATAAAAATAAATTAAAAAATAAATAAATAAACAAGAAATCATAGATCTCTCCATTGAAAATCAATGATTTTAAATGTCAAAATAAATATTGAACCAATGCATTGATTTATTTGAGTCATTAAAAAGCAGCTAGAGACATGACCCTTGAAGAAGAAAGAACATTCAACCACAATTAAAGCATTCATTTATTGGGAGCAAAGAAAACTGAAGACAAAGACCCAACAATTGAAACCATAAATATATCATGTGTTCAAAACTTACATTCGCTAGTAAATAGTTGTGATGGGTTTTAAATTAAGTTATATTTTCTTCTGTTTTATTTATTATAAAAAAATAAATTTATTTATAAAAAATTTTATTGAAAGTTATATTTTTATTATAATTCAACTTTTAAACAAATTGGTTATAATTTGAATTACATATATAAGTTTGAGTGTCATCATCATCAATTGGTTGTAAATTATTTTATTCTTTTTATATTATTGTTTTTATGAATATTTTATGGGTATATCTAATATACTTGTTTTTTTTTTTTAAACATTTAGTTAATAGTTGATTCAAGACACAAAAAAAAATAGATAATTTTTTTTCATTATAACTCATTTAAAAGTTCAGAAATTAATGAAAAATCTCGACTAACTTGGTAGAGTTAAAAAAATTAATTTATTTTTGTTATTAGTATTCCATTGACTTGACTAAGGCATGTTCATTTATGTGAAATGAAATAAATAGAAAAAAATTGAAATATCATTTCATCGAAATGGAGAAGATTGAGACGTCAAAAATCATAAAACTACTAATATGTTTGGATAGAGACTTTTTTTAGGGTCTTGTATGGATTGGTTTTTGAAATTCTTAATTTGATAGGACTTCTGAAAAAAAAAATGTTTTTCAAAATATTATTATTTTTGTGTTTGGACAGGTTAATCTAGTAGTTTTATAATAATAATAATAATAATAATAATAATAATAATAATAATAATAAATAAATAAATAAATAAATAAATATAATTATAATAATAATAAAATGTGTTCTGGTAATTGATACTTTTGCTATTTTGAAAAGGTTTGAAAAAAAGGTTTTGGTAATTAACATTTTTTAAATCAACTTTTACAAAATAATTTTTTTCAGAACCTACAATTCACTAGCTCTTGAAAAAAAAAAGTTATTTTTAAGTTTTTTTACTGCTTCTACTTTTTTAAAAAAGTCCTTCCAAACATATTATATTTTGTCTAAGAGTTGCTTGTTTGATAGAAGGATTTTTGAAAAAAAAGACTTTTAAGAGTAAGTTAAACATTTTTATTATTTTTGTGTTTAGATATATTAATTTTATAATAATAATAATACTAATAATAATAAATAATAAATAATAAATAAATAAATAATAATAAATCAAACCAACTTCCATTCAATTATTATGCAACACTTTGAACCAACCGTAGGGAATTTACAAGACTTCACTCAAAATTTCATAGTTTCCAGTAAATCCCCAGTTTGTGTAAAATGCCTGCAAATACTCCCCAGAAGACAATCTCAGCAAATATCACATACAAAAGAGTCCCCAGTCTTTCAGAGTTCCAGACATCAACAAAGACATGCTTGTGTATCCAGTGGACCTGCAAATCCAACCAATTACTTCAATCAGTACTAAGCTTTTGTCAAACATGATCAGAGTTGCAGAAAACGAAAACCTACTAGAGAATTATCCAGCGTATCGTAGTACCACCCGTTGAAAAATGCAGCAAAAATTCCTTGCGCTCCGAGAACAAACACCAGCATTGCGTTCATTCCAATCCATTCGAGGAACAGAAATGGTGTCCTTAATCCCCAGACATCAATCTGCAGATAAATTTAGTCATTGATCAATCTTCGGAGAAATAGAAAAGTTTTGATTTAGAATCATGATCGAAGAACAGGTATCATACCAGTATATAGAAACCTGATAGAACTAGTCCTGCAGCTCCAGCAGTAAAACAGACATAGCTGATGCTGTAGAGTTGCTTGTTAATAGGAATGGCTGCAATTGGAGGTGTTAAGAGTGAGAATTAATGAATTCAATTGATCACTGTGATTCAGATAAAAGAAGCAAACCATTTGTGAAATGGAGGATGATGGCAAAGGTGATTAAAGCAAACCCCATTAGCAGCCATTGTTTAAGTCTATCCGAATGATTCTGCACAGAACCAAAGTCCTATTACTACTAGAATTACAGAAAAAGTAGTGAATTAGAATTTGATCAAATAAGGTACCTTGAAATGAATAAGAACATGCCCATAATGGACTCCAATGGTACCAGAAAGAATGGCCGATATGGAGCTGAAACCAAAGTAGTAGTACATATGAGAACTTGAGTACAAGTTGTTGCATTTTACCACAAGGAGGAAATGGAAACAGACCTCAACAAGCCTTCTGGTTCAAACGGACCAAGGCACCATGAAGGAGCATCTTCTCTGAGAGGTCCTAGATTTGGCGAATCATAGGTGCAGTCCTTTGATCGTCTCCAAACAGGCTGAGTATAGACATGGTTAATGCCCCAAACTTGCCTGTCAACATAGCCAACTGCATTGCAAGCAGGACCTATGTGTCCTCTCACGCCGCATCGAACCTGAAAACAAATAAATAACATCTATGAACACATTAGCTTCCAACAAGACCTAATAGAATTATGTTCTCTAACATACCAGAAATCTCTTCCCGTCATTGATATCGCCTGGGCTATTGAAAACAAAGCTCCAGTCTGGAACATAGAGTGCATATGTGGTGGTGATGTATATGATAAGCGCGACGAAACCACCAAGCCTAGAGAATTACTTGGAAAACATAGATTAAATGCAGGACAGAAATTGAACAATGTATGAGATTTCTTTGATTACCATTGCCAGTGATATGCATGGAAAACAGCAAAACGATGTGGTTGAAGAGCTGTAGGCCGGAGCTTTGCAGTCAGAGCTTCAACCATAGCCACCACAAAGTAAACCAGAGCTATTCTCTACACCCAAAAAGAGGAACTTGAGTACAAACTATCAATCTGAGGAAAGAAAAGGAACCGATGAATGGGTTGATGGTACTTGTAGGATGCCCATCCAACGAATGTGCTTCATGTCAACACCATAGGAGAGAACATTAGGTGCATGGGAGTATCCACCTACAGTGAGCAACAGATTGAGAACAAAGCAACAAAGGAGATGAAGAGGGTAAATGAACCACAATAGGGGAATGACCTTGGAGGAGAATTCCCCAGAAGAGAAGCTTGAGTGTTCTGTTGGTGATCTTCCTCATGGCGTCTGATATTCTTGGAACCCTCTGTCATTGCATTCAAAGGTTCAGAGAGAATGATGCGGAAAAAAGTTTGCTATCAGTTTTTTTTCCCCAAATCAAACCGGACGGAACTTAACTAGACCCAAACAATTAGACTGGACAAGGATATTAAAATTTTTGTTATGAACATCTTAACAACTAAAATTCATTACTTAACATATCAAGGTAACAAATGCTGGATGTTATATAAAATCCAACAATTCACTGTACAAACCTTGAGAGCAAAAGCAATGGCAACTCCAACAATGAAGAGGAAGAAGGGCAAGACAAAATCAGCAAGAGTGCAACCATTCCAAGGTGAATGATCAATTTTAGCATATGCTTCTCCAGCATCATCGACCAGTATCATAATCTGAAACATAACTCCATTATCATCAACCAAAGAGAAAATCTATAGCTAAAACTATAACTATAACTATATATGAAGATGCATGTAACCATTGCATGCAGAGTTAACGTACCACAATGGTGAGTCCTCTAAATGCATCCAATGCTGCCACCCTCTTGCTCCTTGCCTTTGGAGGCTCTGGCTGTGCCACCTCCCTGGCAACATTCTCCAAGGGCTCCTCCACCTTCTCTGTGCTACCATTTCCATGAATACCGGCAACACCATTACTGCCTACTCCTCCATCCTCAACTCTGATGGACAGGGAGTTGTCATGGTTTTTGACGAAATCATTGGCCTTGTTATGGTTCTCAAAACCATCGGCCATAGCCATTGCCTTCTCTTTTCCATGATCTCCATTCATGTTTGTAGTCATTGTAGCAGCTCTATGAGACTCTGCTCCTCTCTTATCCTGTGGTATATTTCAAGACAACAAAGAATTGACTAATCAGTAATCAGGCATTTACTTGCAGCACAACACAAAAATACAAGGTCCATTGTTGGCAGCCGGCAGTGTGAGGTCGGCCAATAAAATTTAACGTCCCTGACTGAGAAAATTGGTTGTCTACTTTTCTTTTTCTTTTAAGAAAAACAAGCATTCAATTAAAACACAGAAAAAAATTAAAGTAAATCAGAACAAGTCAGTGTGTTAAGGTTGGATCACACTAGAAGAGAACTAAACAAGACCTGCAGTTGGGAGAACTCCATTTGGATTACAAACAATATAAAAAAAAAATTTAAAACAAGGAAAGAAAGGAGTAGCAAAGTCTGAAAAGTTTAGTGCGTGAATTAAATGAAAAGAGCATCCGGTCTCTATTAATCCAGATAACACAAAGACTTCTAATGGCCATTTGGTGTCTTCTTTCCATTTGGAGGATTCTCCTTTTCTACAAAAAAAAATAATAATAATTATTACTAATTAATTTTTTTCCAACCTTAGCTATAGGAATATGTGTTATGTGTTATATATCATACCTTTTTCCAACCATGCATTCTAAAAAGATCCAAAATCAATATGAAAAAAATAGCAGGTAGAAAATGTCTAGGAGAACATCCAAATCACTTGAATTTCCAAAACAACATATTCAGTTATTAAAATGTTTATCTACAAAAATATTCACCCTTTGGAAAGTGTTGTGTTGTACAGTACTGGATCAATCCTGTAAAATAATGAGTACAAAAAGGCAAAGAATATAAAATTAAAGTGAGGATAAAATCCAAAAAAATAAAAATAAAAAAACAAGTTTGTTGTCCACTTCTTTAAAGAAGATAGAGGAAATGTACACAGGAACCTAACTTATGAAAAATTTAAGATATATAATGTAAAATTGGTAAAATAGTCATAAGCTCAAGAAGCCAGAGATGAGAGAACCAAACATTCAACTCCCTGCTTCATCCCACGATTTGTTATTAGCAAACAGAGGATATAAATTGAATTCACAGAGCATGGCAAGCATTCCTCAATGAGAGACATAATCTCATCCAAACTTAAAAACTACTACAGAGAATCAGTATGTTAGAATATTCAAAAGGCGAACACAGCCTTCTTTCAGCAACCTGAAATCAAAGATGAAAAACGTCAGTTTGTGTAAGAAAAAAAACCAAAGGAATCAATACTGAGGGTCCAATGGAATTACCAGTTTCAAGAGCACCATTCGCGTGCATTCTGAAACATTTTTAACCATGGGCTTGGGCCCTTCTTGTTGACTTCCCATCCCTTCGGATACCAAGGGAACTGCCACATCATGAAGCAGCGTTCAGGATGCGGCATCATAGCAAGGTGCCTTCCATCAGGAGAGCAAAGGGCTGCAACACCTAGTGGTGAACCATTAGGATTGAAGGGATAAACCTCGGTAACACTACAGGCATCGTCACAATACCGCAAAGGGGCTAAGTTGGACTCAAGAACTCGATCTAAGACTTTGTCATCTGGAAAATATGCTCTTCCCTCACCATGAGCAGCCCAAACACCCAGTGAACTGCCCTGCATCCCCTTAAACATGATAGCTGGAGAGTCCCCAATCCTCACACCAGTGAAACGACATTCAAAGCGTCCTGATTCATTGTGAATGAATCTTGGTTGTGAGGTGTCTCCGCCTGCACCTAGAGAACCACCAACACCAGCCCCCGGTACCCATCCAAGAAGAGCCATGAGCTGACATCCGTTGCACACACCAAGACTGAAAGTATCCGGCCGGTTATAGAACTCCTGGAACTGCTGTAGAAGAGGCTGGTTGAACCTTATGGACGCAGACCAACCTTTAGCAGAATCTAGTACATCAGCGTAACTGAAACCTCCAACAAATGCAAGCCCACGGAACTGATCCAATGACACTTTTCCACTCAAAAGGTCAGACATTGTGATGTCCCAAGGTTCAAATCCAGCAGCATAGAATGCAGCAGACATTTCCCTGTCCCCATTGCTTCCTTCCTCACGAATGATGGCTACTTTTGGCTTCGTAGTTGCCAACATGAATTTCTCATCTGTAGATTTGGGTGTGAAAGATAATTGCCATGATGGTGTGTGTCTATTCCTCAAGCCTTCTTTCTCAAGTTTTACACAAGAGGCCAACCTTTGAAATCCTTCAAGATGAAAACTAGTTTCCTCCCATATGTCCCTCAGATAAGGCATTTGTTCCTTCAGCTGAGGTGTTCCATCAACAAATAGCTCTATTACAGGTGATGCAGTTACACGACCAATGACCTCCCCGGAAACACCAGCATTTTTAAGCTTTTCTCTGACTGCATGTATATTCTTTGAGCTGACCTCGAGAATAAGACCAAGCTCTTCTGAAAACAATAGCTGGTGAAGACCGCTCCCTCTTGAGTTCAGGAACAACTGGACACCACAATTCCCAGCAAATGCCATTTCAAGGATGGATACTATAAGCCCGCCATCACTGATATCATGACCTGCGGAGATCAATTTCCGGCCTATTAGTTCCTGAACAACTTCAAAAGCCTTCTTCAGGTAGGAAACGTCATCAAGATCGGGGCACTCATCACCGATTTGGTTGAATGCCTGCAGAAAAGCAGAGCCGCCTAATCGTCGTTTTCCTTGGGCCAAATCAATGTGCAACAGAACACCATCATCTCCGAGTTTCAAGTCTGGGGTCACTGTCAATGTTATGTCAGGACATGTAGCATAGGCACTGATGACAAGATTTCCAGGAGCCTTGACAATTTCACCACCAGCATGAGCAGCCATAGAAAGGCTGTCCTTCCCCCCGTCAATTGCTATACCCAGTTCAATCATGGCTTCTGAAAGGGCTGTAGCAGCATCATACATGGCTGCTCCTTCCCCATCAAGCTTGGCTGCGTACATCCAGTTCCCGCTTGCTTTGACATCACCAAGAGAAGTAATTTTAGCCCAGACAAGATTTGTCAATGCTTCACCAACAGCAAGCCGTGCCATTGACTTCGCATTCAAAAGACTTTTCATTGGCTGCTCCCCTATGGCACAAGCACCACCTGTCAGATCAGAGTGTGTCTGAGCAATAACAGCTACATCAGCAAGAGGGAGCTGTAAAGGTCCAACAGTCTGTTGCTGTGCCACAAGACCTGTTACACATCTGTCCACTTTTGTTGTCAGGAAGCGTTTTGAGCAAACTGAGGGAAGCCTCAGGACCCTCTCCAGTGATTCTATCAACGTGGTTGTTGGGGCAATATCTGGGGGCTCAAGAACTGGGTTCGTGCTCTTGAATTCAAAGCATTTCTTAGGCATGTCCCCAAGAACCTTTTCAAGTTCAAGATCCACAACTGGAGATGGAGGCGGCAGTCCGCTTGATTGGCAATGCTCAATGGATGACTTGTCTACTAAAACAACTCGTCCACTGCCACTAATAGTCCCAATAACAGCCATGGAAACCCTTTCTCTTTCACAAATAGACTGCAACAAGCTCCGCTTTTCAGGTTTCACCAGAAGAGCATCCTGCTCCTGATACTCAGCACCCCATATCTCCAGGACTGACAATGTGTGATCACCAACAACAATAGCTCGGATATCAATTTCAGCTCCTTTGGGATAAATAATTTCCTTCACAACATTACAGTTACCACCGGCACCTTGATCATGGATGCTAATAATCGGGTTTTCTTCTCCCATTTCACCACAGGCACGGACAACACGGTACAGTTTTTGTGCCATCTCAGCATCTCCTCTTTGGACGGCATTGAAATCCAAATCAGCATCATTCTGCCCACTTACCATGCTGGAAGCAGCACCACCGCCCATTCCAATTCGATATGCAGGACCTCCAATCTTCACAACCAGCATTCCAACATCTGGCTCTCCCTTCTCTATATGAGAATGATCAATTTGCCCTATTCCTCCGCTGAACATAATTGGCTTCAGCCATTCACGTCTTTCTCCATTTGGAAGCCTCATTCCAAATGTTCTTGTAAAACCTTGGATTAAAGGTTCTCCAAATTTATTTCCATAGTCTGACGCCCCGTTACTTGCTTCAATTAGAATCTGTAAAGGAGAAGCTAAGTTTGCTGGATATACAAAAGATGGATCTTCCCAGGGTGCGTATGAACCTTCAATGTGAAGGTTACCAACACAATAACCAGCTGTGGAAGCAACAACAAGTGATCCTCTTCCTGTTGCATGTGTGTCCCTAATACGACCTCCAGCACCAGTTTCAGCACCAGGATAAGGAGCGACAGCACATGGAAAATTGTGGGTCTCTGCGGTAAATAGGATATCAAGGTCTCGCTTTGATCTGTTCAAGGGAGATGTGGCACCAGGTGTTGTTGGCATTAGTGGATTGACACCAAATCCCTTAATTGCACTTGAGTTGTCTTTGAAGCCAATCACAGAATTGTTTGGATTCGCCTTCAAAGTGCCCTTCACAATCTGCATGAGGGTCCTATTCATCGGTTGACCATCTATAACAAGTTTTCCATTGAAAAACCAATGTCTGCTATGCTCACTATTAGACTGGGCAATGTCAAAGAGCTCAACAGTTGTTGGGTTACGTTTTATATCATCCCTAAAAAGACTTGTATAGTACTGAATATCATGCTCATCAAAGGCAAGGCCCATTTTCATATTGATTTCTTCCAGAGCCTCTCTTCCTCTCTCAAGAATGGGAACAAAGCTAACTGGCTCTGGGACAATGGTTGATTTAAATGATGCGAGCTTCCTGGGATAAACACACTCTGTCATCCGATCATGAATCATAGACACAAACTCATTGATTTGGCTCTCCTCTAGTGGACTGCTTCCAGCCTTTAAATACAACAAATATCTTCTTGATCTCTCCATACGATCCACTTCCGTCAACGTGCATGCTTGGCAAATAGACACAGCATTTGCTGACCATGCTGTGGTAAAAGACATACGCGGGCCTACCTCGATCAAAATAGTAGAGATACCTTCACGGGTCTCTTCTTTATCTAGGAAGCTATCAGTCAGCAAATTCTCAGGTTCATATGTCTCTCTCAAAAGCCACTTCAGTATTTCAAGCTTCTCACATGATAGCTTAGAACTCAGCCCAATATTAAAACATTGCTCTGTTTTCAACCCAATGATTTGGCTAGAAATTTTCAGCTGAATCTTCCTGAGAAGCTCCAAGGTTGCACTCTCTTGCATCAGTGGACATCGATAGAAATGTATAATTTCAGCAGGCTGTTTCGCTGCATCAGACCCTTGAGCTATTGGAATCTCTGTACCTCTTGAAACCACAGCTCTTGGAATACTTGATAGCTTTTCATTATAAACTGCTTTCAAACTTCTTAAGCCAGAGTTTCTCCCACATACACGGAACTTTACTTGACTAGATTGTTTTTGCAGAAAAAGGCTTTGTCTTCGTGGTCCCTTTCGAAGAGTCAAACAAGATAGGCAATAAGAATTTGTATTGGTAGGAAAAAAGATAAGATGCCATCTGAATAAAATCTCACCCAATCAAAATAGCTAAAACAAGTGATTTTGTACTGATCAAGGATTATTATCAAAGAAAATAAAATGGTTGCCACATTAAATATTACCTGAAACTGCCAGTATTTTACCACAGAAGCTTCTCCTACAGTGGCCATCAGCTTGCTGCTCAAAAGAGTAGACAATCAAGTTACTATTACAAATTCAAAGTTCAGAATGCTCAATATGCATTTGATGGAAGCCTTTATTTTGCATTATTGCAGTGTGTCTCACCTTTCACATGCATAATCATTTAAGATCAAATTAGACAAAAACATTGCTGTAAGTATGTAAACTTTTTGACCCTAGCCAATAAAATGAGAACTCCCCTCTAGAAACTTTCAGTAAAGTGTGACAGAAGAGTGGAAAATGTATCCTTGAAGGATTAAATAAGGAGGTTTGAGAAGGCAGGAAGTAGGAGTACCCTGCCTACTTAAGCTTCTTAATGTCGAAAGAATATGATCATGATTGAGAGCTAGAACTTCCTTTAAGGATGCAAACTAATAAGTCCTTCAGAATAACCAAACTGTTGGGGTTGGACCAACCCAACATGGGTCCCTCCTCATGTGTGGGTCACATGGGTAAGTAAGTAACTTGACTTACTTAACCCTACATATATAAACAAGATGAATAAATTGGTTCAAGGGCTCAAGCTAGAGAAAAAGGGGGAAAAAGAAGAGAAGGAAAGGGTGAAGCTTTGGTGGTCTTTCAATCCTCTTGCTCAAGAGAAGGTGACCTAGATCTAGTTTCCATTGGTGTTCCTTTGGTAACCTCTTCCCCATTCTCTTTAGTATTCCATCTAAGTGTGATGATGCATAGTATGAACTAAGAGTGTGTTACTCTTAATGATGTATGTGCATCCTTCAAAATGCATTGGTAGAAGTTTGTAATCCCATCGGTATTGTTATAGTGGAAGATTGTAGGGCGATTTTGTCCCGGTTTTCCCTTGCTTTGAGGGTTTTACATTTTGTATGTAGTCCATATGTTTGATGAATTGTATACATGGTGGTGTAAGCTTGTTTAGGTGAACATTGTTTGCACAGTGAAAGGAAATGGGATATACGCGATTGTCTCAACAAGAATGTGGTATCGGTAGAGGTTGGTGGTATTTTCTCCTTCAGTGTGAAGCAAGATGGAAAATAGCGATGGAGGATGATTTGCTTGAATGGAACAATTGGCAAATATGGAAGGTAAAAGATGGAAGATTTTTATACTCCAAGGACCTTTACGATTGAAGGAAAGAAGTTTCGGGAAGACATGTCCGATGATGATTGGAAGAAAGAGGCAGGAAGATTACGCGGGTTTGCGTTACAATGGACAAACTTGGCGATGTGGTTTTCATCATGTTTAATGAGACTAGTGCCAAGATCTTATGGAAGAAACTACATGACGAAACTTGTATGAGAGGAAGGCGGCGGGGAACAAGGCATTTCTCATAAGGAAGCTTGTGAACTCAAGTATAGAGAGTGGCAAAGCGGTGGGAGCATTTGAATTAAATGCAAAAGTATTGTGAATCAACTAGCATCGATGGAGAATGGTCTTGGATTTACGAGTCAAGCCTTATTATTTGCTTAAGTTCTTTTACCAGGAGGAAATTGGGAAACTCTTTGTTGTCTCTCTTAGCAATTCTTCACGGATAGGAAGTTGACAATGATAGGCCAAGTCACAAGTAGCTTGTTGATGAAGAAGTTAGAAGAAAGTGAGATGCTGACATCATCCCAAGCTTATCTTGAAGCTTTGGTTTTAGGAGGCGAGGAAGGTCAAAGAGTAGAGGCTTCAACAAAATTAAAAGGCGGTGGAAGGGAGATCCAAGTCTAGGAATGGCTTGAAGTGCTTACATTGCAACAAGGTTGGTCAGCAATGAAGAGGGAGAGTAGAAAGTTCAAGAATGATCAAAGAACATAGAGCAAAGGGGCGAAGCACAAGATGCTAATGTGGTTGGCAAAAGATGATGGTTTGGTGATTGTTTTTGGCAATGAAAATGATTGCTTTAGTGCTACTTGATGCAAGTCAAGGATTGATTCCGAGCTTCATTCCATGCAACTCCTTGTAGGGATTTCTTTACTACATACGAAGTCAAAGGACTTGGGGTGGTAAAGATGAAGCAACATAATGTTACATCCAAGATTGTTATGGCCGAGGGAGATGTGTGCATCGTGACTACTAGTGTGGAGTCCTGAAGTTGGTTCTCAAGATGACACGATTCCGGATTTTAAGGTTGAATTTGATATCCACCGTATGTTTGATGATGAAGGGTTTGAATCACTTTCTCAAGGTGTGTGGAAGCTTGCAAGTGATCTCTTGTGTGGCAAGAGGCATGAAGACTTGTACTCTTTACAGGCCGGAGGCTAACCTAGTTAAAGGTGAAGCTTAATGCTACTCTTGAAGATTCCACTATCAACTTATAGCGGCACCGTGACTTGTACACGAGTGAGAAGAGGTTAGAAGTCTTGAAGGAAAGAAGAATTTGCTCTCCAAGATCAAAGGTTCATCACTTAGTCCTTGTGATGATCATTGTTTGATAGGGCAAGCACATCGGTCTCATTTGGGGAGCACTAGTACAGGAGAACTAATATTCTTGAAACTAGTTCATTCGATGTTTATGGGCCAAATGGAGATGAAGTCACTTGGAGGCTCCTTGTACTTCACTTTCATTGATGATGCTACAAGAAGGTTTGGGCTTACGGCATGAAGAATAAAAGTGATGTATTTGAGATCTTCAAAAGGTTTCGTACTATAGTTTGAAAGGCAAACCGGCCAACATTCTCAAGTGCCTTAGAAGTGACAATGGTGGAGAATATCGCTTCTTGGGAGTTCAAGGATTATTTGTAGCGCATGGGATAAGACATGAGAGACCTGGCCCCTTACACCCTTACACCTCAACATAATGGAGTGGGGAAAGGATGGAATCGTGACTATATCGGAGAAGATTAGAAGTATGTTGTCTTGTGAAGCTACCAAAATGTTATTGGGGTGAGGCTATGAGCACCGCCATATTTGATTAATCGATCTCTATTCATGCATTGAATCGTGAAACACCGAGAAGGTGTGGAGTGGTAAAAGATGCTTCCTACTCACATTTCGAGGGTGTTTGGTTGCAGTAGGCCTTGTACATGTACTTGAAGGAACAAAGGTCAAAGCTTGACATGAAATCCATTATTTGTATTTTCTTGGGTTATGGTGATGATGAGTTTGGATACAAACTTTGGGATCCTAAGAACCAGAAAGCTCATAAGGAGTAGAGATGTTGTCTTTCGAAAGGATCAAACTTTGGAGGATTTTTGGGAAGGATGAAGCTCTAAGCAAAGCAACCTTTGAAGACTTTGAAGAGATTCAAGATGTATAAATCTCCATCGTGGTAAATGCAGGTAATCCAAGATGAAGGCCAAGACAATGATGAGATTCCTTCACGTGGCGATGAAGATGCAAATGAAAATGCTCGTAGGGACGGGAGCATGCCAATGGTGATGAACTTGATGATGAAGTCATTGAACATGATGATGCTCAAGATGGGGAGGCTTCACATGAGGGGGAGCCAACAACGTTGAGGAGATCGGACCGGCCTAGAAAATCATCTTCAAGGTATCCATCATCGGAGTATGTAACCATCACCGAGAATGGAGAACCGGAGAGCTTTGGAGAAGCACAAAATCATATGCAAAAGGAGAAGTGGATAAAAACTATGCAAGAAGAAATGAAATCCTTGCATGAGAATCACACTAATGAGTTAGTGGAACTTCCTAAAGGGAAGAAAGCATTGATGAACAAATGGGTCTACCGGATAAAGCATGAAGAACACTCTTCTCAACCAAGGTACAAGGCAAGGTTGGTTGTGAAAGGCTTTGGGCAAAGGAAAGGTATAGATTTTGATGAAATTTTCTCTCCGGTTGTGAAGATGTCTTCAATCCGAGTTGTGTTGGGATTGGCATGAAGCATGGACTTGGAGGTTGAAAGCAACTTGATGTGAAGCCGCATTTCTACATGGTGACTTGGAAGAAATAATCTACATGGAGCAACCGGAAGGGTTTAAAGTCAAGGGAAAAAGCATATGGTTTCTGAAGCTAAGGAAGAGCTTATATGGCCTCAAACAAAGCCCCAAGGCAATGGTACAAAGAAATTTGACTCATTCATGGAGAACCATGGGAATTTTGGCTAACATCTTAGGACCATTGTGTGTTCATCAAGAGGTATGATGATGGTGACTTTATCATTCTATATTGCTCTACATGGATGACATGTTAATTGTCGTGGACATGATACTAACAAGATTGTCAAATTGAAGAATGCTTTAAGTAAGTCCTTTGCTGAGGACTTAGGACCGGCAAAGCAAATCTTGGGTATGTCCATAAGGCGTGATAGGGGGCTAAGAAGCTATGGCTATCACAAGAGAAGTACATCGAGAAGGTACTCGTCGTTTCAACATGAAGAGTAAAGCCGGTGAATACTCCACTTGGAAGTCATTTCAAATTAAAGCAAAGCAACCAGTGAGAATGAGAAGAAAGAAATGAAGAATATCCCATATGCATCGGGGGTAGGGAGCTTGATGTATCTTATGGTTTTTACCTGACAAGACCGGATATAGCACATGCCGCTGGAGTAGTTTGTAGACATCTTAATCCGAAAAGGAGCATTGTGGCGGTAAAAAGTGGATCTTTCGTTATTGAGAGGCACTTCTAGGACATGTTTATGTTTTGGAAGTGGTAAGCCCGTATTGGAAGGATATACCGATGGAATATGCGAGACCTATGGCGGACCGATACAAGGAAGTCAACATCCGATTCTTATTCACTTTCATGTGAGCGGTGTCTTGCAATCAGAAATTGCGAAAGTGTGTTGCATTGTCTACCAACGGAAAGGCCCGGAGTACATAGCCATTACGAGCATGCAAGGAGATGTTATGGATGAAAAGGTTCTTGAATGATTTGGGGCTCGAACAAGAGAGGTATGTTCTCTATCAGGATAGTCAGTCAGCCATCCATTTGAGCAAAATTCAAGTTTCATTCAAAAGCAAGCACATCGGGATGTGAGGTATCATTGGATAAGAGGATGTCTTGGAAGACAAAACTCTTTAAAGCTAGCAAAGGTCCATACGGAGAAAAAACATCTAGGACATGTTGACTAAAACCCGCGTGCGAAAGACAAGCATGAGCATTGTAGAGTCATGGGCGGAATGGAAAGGAAGCTAGCTATTTCTCCTAGCAGGAAAGCCACACATAAGTCGGTGGTAGGGGGATTTGTTGGGGTTGGACCAACCCAACATGGGACACCTCACTCCTGTATGGGTCACATGGGTAAGTAAGTAATTTGACTTACTTAACCCTACATATATAAACAAGATGAATAAATTGGTTCAAGGGCTCAAGCTAGAGGAAAAAGGGGGAAAAAGAAGAGAAGGAAAGGGTGAAGCTTTGGTGGTCTTTCAATCCTCTTGCTCAAGAGAAGGTGACCTAGATCTAGCTTCCATTGGTGTTCCTTTGGTAACCTCTTCCCCATTCTCTTTAGTATTCCATCTAAGTGTGATGATGCATAGTATGAACTAAGAGTGTGTTACTCTTAATGATGTATGTGATCCTCTAGTGCATTAGAGAAGTTTGTAATCCCATTGTTATTGTTATAGTGAAAGATTGTAGGACATTTTATCCGGTGGTTTTACCCTTTGTTTTGAGGGGTTTTCCACATTTTTGTATGTCATCCATGTGTTTGATGAATTGCCTCTATGAGTGGTATAACTTGTTTTAGGTGAACATTGTTTGCACAAAGGAAGAAATTGAGATATACGGTGTCTCAACAAGACAAACAACCAAGCTTAATGGGACCAAAACCTTAACTAAGCATGAATTCTGATTTTCCTTCAGAAAGTACCACCTAGTTGAATCCAACACACCCATCCAGCTATTTTATCATGTTATATAGACTGTGTGCGTGGATGTATGCATTATGAATGGACACAATTGTACAGCGCTGACTGAAACATTAAGCTAGTGAAAAAAAGACATGAAGCATCAAAAAATCAGGCTTCCCACTTGACTTGCACATAATTTTCTCCTAACCTTCTCAATTATCCAAAATCATATAATTAGAACAGAGTCGCACGAAACAAATCATGCTTTTAACTTCTATAGAATCCAGATATATACGTTCCAACTAAAAAAATATATATTTTTTCAACCTGCAGATCATATGCTCCTATTTTTCCCTCACCACAGCGAATTGCAAGCAACAACACATATGCAGCTACTATTTTGATTGCGAACATCTTCAAACATATAATCAGAACAGAGTCCAGTAGAATTGATTGTTAACATTGATATTAGATTAAAGCGCAAGCCATATTTTTAACTCCTACAAGTCCATATATACTTTCTAGATATTAAAAAAAAAAACACACACACACACACACACAAGAACTCGATTTTTTTTTCCATCCTGCTGATCATATAATCCTGCTTTTCCCTCGCCACAGCGAATTGCAGGCAACAACAAGTAAGTGAACACGATACAAAATAATTTATGAAAAAAAAGAACTTGGGATAAGATCAAGGTGGTCGGGAAAGCAGACCTTCGTTTGGGCTTTTCGTCGAACACCTGAGCGGCGCGCAGAGAGAAGGACGCGACGGCGCTAGGTCCACTAGCGAAGGGAAAGGGTGAACAAGGGACTGTATGGACCCACGTGGCACGTGGGTCCCACTTCGGTGTGGTGTGTTGGATTCCATGGACCCCGCTTCCCGGCTTTCCTACTGTAGGTCTCGAGATGTGTTCTCTGCATGCGGATATAAAATTACTTTTTATTAAAAAAAAATTTCATAACTTTAAATTTTAAAAAAAAAAATAAAATGAATAAATCACATTTATTTATGATAAACAGCCATTTGCTAATAAAAATTTTCAATGAATATAATAGCAAAACATGACTCATTGAATTTGTTCCCGGTCCTCTTTCCTTAGCCTCGTGATCGCACCTTTGTCCCTAACCTCTCTCCTGAACTTCATCGCCACTTTAATGATGGGAAATAAACTTCATTAGGATCAGTGGACACAATACAAGATTGAAGGAGAAAGGGCAACAGGTGTGGAGTTTCAAAATTTTCATATAATTTATTAAATTTATTTCATGAATATCAACATATATTTATAATAAACATGATCAATAATATATCCTATATGATAATAAGCATATATCTTACCACTAGGCTCGGAGAGAATTATCCAATTAACTCTCTTCTGAAACATGAAATTTCCTTACATGGAAATTGTTATTCCTACAGGCAAAATGCCACACAACACAAGCAACAGAAATAATGCACCTGATAATCCAAAACATTTTTCATTCTTTTAGCAGATAAAAGTCAGCAATATTCTGAATTTGGCGGAAAAAGCCAGTGAAGTTTTCAGATTTCAATTCTTCAATCTTCACAACCCACTTTCACCTAGAACTAAATCAGAGTGCCTGGTGGTAAGTTCACCAGAAAACTTGAAGCCTTCGGGGATTCAATACATGCCAGCTACGATAGGTTTAACATCCAACAAGTTATCCAAACAAATCAGCTTTCATGTGTAATCAGCAACCTAGGAGGCACATGAAAGGCCAATCAATGTATTTATCTCACAATTCAAGGTTATACCTGGCAACATCGACTTCAGATCAATTTAAATGCATCTGCAGAATGATAGAGGATGGTTAAGAACTTCTCATTTACAGAAGTAAAAGAAACTGCAAATAATTTGCTACCTATATGAAGCTGTGCACTGACGCTCTCAAGTGTTTGTCATTTTGAGACATGTAACAGACATAGATGTACGCACATTCTTCCCTTCATGATTTTTTTTTTTTATGGGATTAAGGCTTAGTTGTTGTTGTTGTTGTTGTTGTTGTTGTTGTGTGATATAGATTAAAGAAGTTTCATATTGGAAAATTTGCTAACCAGATCAAGAGCTTCTGCTGCAATTTTCTGACTTTCAGCACCACAAACTTCTACAAACAGATTCAGCAGGTGTTTCCTTTGATCTATTCTTAAATTTTTCTTGAGGCCACTTGCCACCATCTCCATTTCAGGCTAGACACAATAAGAAGATCATGAATGTGAGACAACCAGGGAACTCAAAATTGACTCAGGAGTCAGGATAGATGTTATGTCATTAAGTCATTTTAGAAGTGAAAGACATATGCTTCATCACTACAAAAAAGTACTTTACTCAACCTAATGTGTTACCAAAACCATATATGATTTTCTTTCTAGAACCAAAAATAACCTATTAACTATAAATTAGCAATATGTCACTAATAAACAAGTTATCAATTCCTATCCAGAAAGGACATGTGAACAATCCAACCAGTTGAAATACATACTGAATTTTCTTCAAAAGGAAAAATACGATGGATTTGATATATCTTTGATAGTTCCTCCATTGCTTCAGACCTTTTTCCTTGAGCTATAAATGCCTGAAGTGGGAAGAGGTCGTGGAGGTGAGAAGCCCAAATTATCAATCAAGAATACCTAAGCAATCTAAGTAGAGACAGAGAAACAAATTCAGAAAATCCTACCCAAGATTGCAAAAACCATGAACGTGTGCGGGCTGCAACAGCTGCACGCACAAGTCTAGCAGCATGAACATTCTCAAGTCCGATGTTACCAGCAAGCCCAGATATGAATCTTCTGACATCCTCACCATCAATTTGAACAGGGGCATCAGGCTGTCTTATTCTAAATTACTTACAAAAAGAAGAAAATATCAAAATACACGAAAAGAGGATAAGATTATAAGTGGTATTAAAGAAATGGGAAGAGATAAAACCTGCTGCAAGTATTAAGAACAAGACCTACAGCTGCTCGATAGAATGAATCACGTGCATTGGTCGTTTCAAACGAGACATTTGCACCAGAAATCCTGCAAATCTGGCGAAGCTGCTCTAACACAAGGGTGGTGGGGGGTAGCATTAGTTCATTAACTCAAAAATGGGCAAGCAAGAAAAGAGATTAGTAGAATCCTGTGAAAAACTCTATCCCATACAAAACTGTGTCCAGTATGACCTAAGCAACTAATCAGTATAAGACTTCCTATCCTTGAGGTACTGGTCATCAGGGAATCAGATGACAAGCTGACTGTCCTTCATTATGTATTGCTGAATGGACCACATGAGCCTGTTCTAATTAAATCTTCCTTTTCTTAGCATCTATATGCTTGAGACTACCCTTATAATTTGACAAATTTCACTCCTTGATAACCACTCAGACAACTGAAGAATGTAAATCAACTTACACTAGAATGACTAAATACAATCCAAGATTCCAAGTAAATTTAAATAAATAAATAAATAATCAACTAGGACACCAAGACTCCAATTAAGGTATCATAGATCAAATTAGACTAGCAGGAAAGGAAAAAAAATCATTTCCTTCAATATTTTAACCAATATATACTCATACCTTTCAATACTTAAAAAAAAAAAAAAAAAAAAGCAGCCTCGTGCTACAAAGTTCCCGTTATGCGTGGGGTCTAGGGAAGGTCAGACCACTTAGGTCTATTGTACGCAACCTTACCCTGCATTTTCACAAGAGACTGTTTCCTCGACTCAACCCGGGACCTCCAGATCACATGGCGACAACTTTACCGTTGCACCAAGGCTCCCCTTCAACACTAACATATATAGAAAGAAAAAGGCCAATCTAGCATACAAAATGCTTTGACAATGGAAAACAGAAACAGGTCTTCAGAAGTATTCCACCCTAAACAATTGCAGATAAATGATACAATAGAAGTAGCAGAAGTCATATAGATCACAGAGTCACTAACTTGAATTATATCATCCTCCTTATAATCCATTCCGTTCATTCTGCTATCCATAATTGCTGGCAATCAAGTGAATATATAATGATCTGAAGGAAATAAAGAACCAATAATACATTCATGAAGCCATTTCGAAGATGAATGTAAAATTTTACCTACAAAAGAGAAGAAAACAAAATCAGTAAGAGTATTCAAATCAATTCCACAATTAGTTTTTTTCTTTCTTGCTTTCTTATTTGCTTAGATAATCTCAATAAAATTCAGAATAGTTCACCTCGAACCAATCTATTAGCTTCTCTCTGGAACTCCTCCTTACTATCTGAAACAACCGGCAAAGTGATTGGCTCCGGCCACCAATGCGGAAGCTTCTCTGGCTTCGCCAAACGGTTCTTCTGAGATCTTTCTTTGATTTTCAGCTCTGGTCTTGTAGCTGCCGGCGATAGAGGGTTCAATGGAACACTGGCCCTCCTCCTCCCAACCACGACTTCTCTGCCACCGAGACTCCGATCTCTCCTCAATACCAACCAATTCCCAAACCCCCTAAACACTAATTGTCGCCAGAGCCATGTCAAAACCCTAGCTGCCAGAACTGCCGCGAAGCTCCAGAGGATCAGGTTAGCAACAAAGTCGAGCGACGATCTACGGCACGAGAATACTATGCGGTGGCCGGGATCGACGCGGACGGAGGTGCGAAGGTCGTTATAAGCATCGGCACCGGAGGAGAGGAAGCGGCGTAAGCGGAACTCAGAGGTGCGGAGTATGCGGTTCAGGGAAGCGGAGGCACGCGAGGAGAAGTCAGAGATGGAGACCGAGAGCTCGACGTCGCGGTCGGGGAGACGACGGCGAGGGTCCGGGCGGCGGCCACGGCGGAATAGGGAGGAAGAGAAGTAGATGGATGGATTAGCACCAACACCACGCCGGCGGAAATGGGCGGAGAAGAGCTCCGTCGGGGAGGCCAATGAGATTGCGGCGTTCATCGCCGCATCGGCGAAGGAAACGAAGGAGACGAGGAGAGAGGGTTTTCGTGGCTTTGGAGTGTTCGTAAAGGAAAGGAGTGATTCGTTTCCGTTTTCACCGTTTTCACCGTTTTCACCGTTTCTCCATTTCGTTTTGAAATCCTTTTTTTTATTTAAATCGTGTCATACTTTACATTTTTGCATATACCCCCTTAAAATGGTTAATAGCATGTTTTCTCCAACAAACCATGAACCATCAATATCTATATTATTCTCTTATGTGATTAATATTCAACTAAATTTTTTTAAAAAAATAAGACTACTTTTTAAATTTTAATTTGGAATGTTAACCACAAAAAAAAGTTATAATTATCCACTTTTAGAGGGGCATATATGAAAACTTATACATACACACATCAAATGGTAAATGTTATGCTACTGTGCTACAGTGAGCATGGTAGCATATCATGGGGTGCCTCATAGGGTGATGGTTGGGTTCTGCTGTTCTGGTTTATAATTCTTTGGGTGTTGGTTTTGCCACGACACCTTCATGGCACTGTAGAAGGTACCCACACTAAATATCTCTCTAGTACAAAGAATAAGCTTCAAATTTCACAAAATAGATTACAAGGAAAGGAAGTACTTTTAGATATGAATTTACTTTCATAACATTAGAATATATACACATTCTAAAAGTTTTTATTTTGTCTATCTGACAGCTTATTTTCATAATATATCTCATTCACTTTGTAAAAAATGGCTGCAAATTTGGCAGCTTTAAATAACAAGAACTTTAAAGTTTCAATCAGACAGTTGTAGCTTTGAGGGTGACGAGGTTTGAAATTTTGTTGGTATAGAAATCTAGTTGAATGTTGTTGTTGGGGCTTTGAATCATTTGATGGTTGTTAACACCTGAAAATAAAGATTCTATGAGACAAATCAAAGTATTGTTGTTTGTTTGAAGGTTTAGATGCAAGAAAAGTGTAACTTGATTTACCTGATGGAACAAGAAGAGTTTTGCCACCGCCATTCTGACAAAACAGGATATTCGTTTCCAATTAGTCTCCGACCATGCATATTTGTGATTTGAGAATATCGAACCTACGATGAGTTATGAAGACGTGGTTATATATGTTGAGATATTTAGGGATTTGTTAGTGTTTGGTTATTTTGCATTATTATTTATTAAGGGTACAATAGTCTTTTCAGTTTTCTTTGTTTAGCCTATATATAGTTCTTTTGTGTTTAGGGTTTCAGTAGTATTTTGTTTCAGATTGTATTATACTAGTTGAATAAAACCTAGCTTTCTCTTCTCTTTTGTTTCTTCTTCTTCTCTTTCTTCTCTTCTATTTTGTTTCTTTGGATTATTCAACATGGTATCAGAGCGGATTGCATGGAAGGAAGTTCAACATCGTAGTTATCAGTTGCCTTGGGATTTGCATCTAGTATTTTGGTTCCCTTTCTTTTGCATTATGGTTGGTTTTTTATTATGGCTGCTGAAAGAGACGATTCGTTTATGTATGTGAGTGTGAGGTTGGATATAAAGAATTATTCGTATTGAAATTATGTGATGAGAAATTTTCTTAGAGGTAAAAAAAATTGTGGGGATATGTTAGTGGAACTTCTGTGCAACCTAAGCATAATGATGTGAATTATGCTACTGCGATAGGTGTTTGGGAAGCTAATAATGCAAAAATTATTACTTGGATTAACAATTCTGTTGAGCATTCAATAGGCACACAGTTGACAAAGTATGAGACAACAAAGGAGGTTTGGGATCATCTGCAGAGGTTATTCACTCAATCAAATTTTACAAAGCAATATCAATTGGAGAATGACGTCATACGAGCTCTTCAGCAAAAGACTATGAGTGTGCATGAGTTTTATTCTGCTATGATAGATCTTTGGGATCAATTGGCTCTTACAGAATCGTACGAATTAAAAGCATGTGGTGCCTATATTGCTCGTAGAGAGCAACAACGGTTGATGTAGATTTTACTGGCTTTTCGCAATGATTTTTAAAGACTTAGAGGTTCAATTTTGCATCGTTTTCCACTTTCGACTGTTGACTCAATTGTCAGTGAATTATTGGCTAAAGAAATTTGTTTTAAGTCTTCTTCTGAAAAGGGAATTCTTTCTGCTCCAAATCCTCTTGTATTGGCAGTGGCCTCTAAGCCTCCCTCTAATAATCAAAATAATTCTTACACAAGCCTTCGATGAGTGCAATTATTATAAACAAAAAGGTCATTGGAAGGCTCAGTGTCATAAGTTGAGACATCAGAATTAATCATAGTAGCAATCTCAGGCTTGGAAACCTAACAACCAGTCACAATCTAATGCTAATAGATCACATTAGGGTTACAAACCACCACAGTCTAACGTTGCAGCAGTAGTTTCCTCAAGTCCTTTCACCGATCCTAGTACTCTAGTTGAGCAATTCTAGAAGCTTCTCTCTTTACAGCTCCAAGCTATGTCGGTCTATTCTTCTGTAGGTCAGTTGCCTCATAGTTCTTCAGGTGTTGGTTATGTCGTTACTCCTCACTTGTTTCTCCCAAAATCCAGAGAAGCTTATGTGAATAACCGTGGGAAGTGCGACTCTATGGAGTTTATTGGTGTTTGTGATTCTATATATATTGCTGGAACAAACAAGATGGAGGTTGAAAATGCATGGTTATAAAGCAGAGTTGCATCAATAATTTCTCTAATCTGTTCTTATGGTGCAGAATATGGATATGATTCAGCAAATGATGTCAAACGAGATGATATTTTGAAAGATGTGTCACAGAAGACAGTTGAAGCCCTTTAATTAAAGGATGAATATGGAAAGCAACTTCAAACAATGTCGGAGATATTGGCTAATTTGGGGAAGGAAATAGAGAGGTTATAAACTCTCTATGCTTGTAGTTGCGGCATCGTGAGTTTGAGAGGGATGTTGAGATATTTAGGGATTTGTTAGGGTTTGGTTATTTTGTTTTATTATTTATTAAGGGTACAATAGTCTTTTCAGTTTTCTTTATTTAGCCTATATATAGTTCCTTTGTGTTTAGGGTTTCAGTAGTATTTTGTTTCAGATTGCATTATGCTAGTTGAATAAAACCTAGTCTTCTCTTCTCTTTTGTTTCTTCTTCTTCTCTTTCTTCTCTTCTATTTTATTTCTTTGGATTATTCAACAATATATACATCTACATAGAAATGAATGATCTGATGACTGATATTGCAATTGAATTTCCTTAAAAACACCTATTTTTATATGATCGTATTTGTTTGGTAGGTAGTCCATCATAAAAGTTGAGGACTTTCCTGCAACAAGTGGCTCTTGCTAAGTTGAACCATAAATTGCATCGACCATGGAACCACCACCTAAAGTATTGAAATTAGATTATGAAGTGAACCATCAAACATAGCTAAGAGATTGACCAAAAACGGGAAAACACCAATTGGAGAACATAATCATAATGGAGCTTTTACAATGTCGGGCTCAAGCAAACATTGAACCAGAATAGTAGCACAAGGTCTAACAGATTGTTTTCTAAAGAGAAAAAGCGTTCTGCTTGTCTTGCCTTACGAACCGTTTATATACATAAGAAAGTAAAATTTTATAGCATTTGTCAGGGGTTGCTTAAAAAAACACTTCCTTTCCGGCTTGTGGGATAGCTTCCACATCTGTTTATCATGCACTAACCTCCTATTTTCCAAGCTTGGTTGAAAGGTAGGGAATATCATATAGTAGTAAATTCCATAGAGTCAGCTTGCTTGTTCGGGTGTAATTTTGCCTTTTGGAACTTGTTTCTTTGATTGTATTCCATGTTTGGTTATAATATTATTGCAACGAATATCAATATAGAAAGACCAAACATCAAATTAACTTCTACATTCCCATAGTTGACACAATTACGAAGCCAATTCATGTAACCATCATAATCAATAGCAGTATCTAAAGTAAGTTATGAAAAGAAATTGCTTGACCAACTAGCAGAGTTTTGGAAGCATGGTAGAAGATTCTTCAAAATAATATAATAAAAAAAACTTATGTTGATTGTAAATTTATGATATCACATATAGGCGAAGAAGACCTTAAACATACAAAAACAAAAATACGAATAATGATCACAAGTGGCATAGCTTGAAAACAAGAATTATAAAACATTTTCATGGCTATGTCAAAGCTTAACATATGTTTAATGTATCGATTATTGATAAAAGATCAATTAAAATATATAGCTTTTATGTAGTCAACAAATATAGGAAGAAAAAGTTATGCTCATATGTATATAAATATATAAATCAATGTATAACAAGTTTTTCACTTTGGAGTTCTTTAATATGTTAGTGTATTTTGTTATATATGCATGAATGAATAATAATGTATATAAGTCAATATTAATGGAAAACAAAAAAATTGAAAAATATATTTTAAATACAATCAATTAAAATTTAAAAAATAACCAAACAACTCAACATGCCGTCGTGCAACACACATACATTACACTAGTATATTTTTAGAAACCAATGAATGCATGCTTTACTTTGCATTTATTTTACTTTGTTATTATTTTCTCCTTTAAAAATATGTTGAATGTTGGATTATTATTATTATTATTATTATTATTATTATTATTATTATTATTTAAGAAAATTAACTCTAGTTTTACAAACAAGGTCATGACTTTGACTTTCCACTTGCATCACCATCCAATGCATGGTGTCCTTGTGTTCTGTCATTTGTACGGAGTCTTGGAATGTTGAGAGAAAACTTTTATTATTATTATTATTATTATTATTATTATTATTATTATTATTATTATTATTATTATTATTTAATTATTTAAGAAAATTAACACTAGTTTTACAAAAAAGGTCACGGCTTTCACTATCCACTTACATCGCGGTCCAATGCATGGTGTCCTTGTGTTCTGTCATTCATACGGAGTCTTGGAATCTATTAAATACATTACCGGGCTAATAATGACTTTCATCTCATGACCAAGAGCATGTATGTAGCCCTGATGGGTACTCTTTTGCCGAAAAATGTATCTGGTAGATGAAGATGATAATTCTGAGTTGGAATATTACTATTTTTTATTGATATTTTTTTTTCAATATATATTTTATATTTCTTTAAAATATAATTTTGACCCACTATATTTATAAGGTAATATTATCTTTCCATTTATATAATAGAGGAGATGTATATGACTTTAGAGGATGCATTAGAATCTCATCTTTTTTGAAGGGTTGCCCTAAAGTTTTTGCAGCAAGCGAAAGGTGAAGAAGACGGTGGCGCAAGTGGAAGTATCGAGATCATCATCGTGTGATCTACTACTTTTGTTCGGTCATCTTTATTTTACTTGTTCTGGATCTATTATGCTTTATCATGTTGTCTATGGGTATTATATTTTTTTTATGATATTTATCTTCATGATCGGTCATTTTTATGAAAGAACATTTAGATCTAATGTTCTAAAGTTTAAAATGAAGACTAATATTAGTGATTGATCAATCTGCAGTTCAACAGAGGTATAAGTGTAACGGGCAGAAATTGACGAAGCCGGTAGTGTAAAGTGATCTACATCGTCATAAAGTCATCTCCTACTTCCGTTTGGTGGTCATTTTCTTCCCGATCTATTACTTTTTATGTATCTATGATTTTTTTACATTTTTTTTCTATTTTATTTACTCTAACCAATAACAAAGGGTCTAATATTACAAATAGATGTACATAGTAATAGAGTTACTTGCTATATATTTTAAGTCGGTGACCTTTTTTACTAAATTTTTATTATTATTATTATTATTATTATTATTATTATTATTATTATTATTATTATTATTATATATATATATATATATATATATATATATATATATATATATATATAATGTTATATTAAAGAGGATTTGTGGTTTTATTAAAATAATATTACTCAGATCTAAAAGTCTAAATATATAAAAGAAATTAATATTGGTGTGAATATATTTGTTGATGAGATAATTATTTATTTAATTAAAAGCAATGAAAAGAAGCCTGATCTTTTTCTGGAAAAGGCAACAAGGCACTGCAACACTAACCATTGAGTCAACTATTATTTTTGGTTATTGGTCTTTTTCTTACCCATTTTTATTTTTTTTATTTGTAATTATTTTATCATTTTTATCTATTTTATTCTAATATATAATAAGGTTAAGTTGTTTTAATGAGAAATTAATTTTAAGAAAAAAATAAAGACAATGGTCATATATATATATATATATATATATATATATATATATATATTCATATTGTTGTCTCTCTGCATGAGCTAAAATCATTCAAGGTTGCAGAGAAGGAAAGAAAGCAAAGGATGGATCAAGATATGAACAATATGTCTCCGAAACTGGTAGCAAATGTAAATAACATGATATTTGATTCTGTAAATCCATTATCATCATTTTCTCTTTACATATATGTCATGAGTTCTTTCTTTTTCAAAAATATTGTCTTTCAGTTGTTAGAGTTGTAGCATTGCATGCATTTTTATTAATAACTTGATTCCTTTTTCATATTTTAATACTATTTTGGGTATTTACTTATTTCTTCAATACTTTTTATAAGTTTATATACACTTGTTTTTAATAGAAACATCAAAAGAAAGTTATTAGAACAAATAGTTCTAGTAATAGTTGTAATAGTTTTTATATCTTCTATTGAATAATCTTACTTAAATATAAATTTCTTTGGTTAGATAAAAAAAAATATTCTTTTTGAGTGATTTTTTGTTGTAATTCATACATAATTTGTGTAATTATGTTTCCCTTGAGTATGAGGGGATGAGATAAATAGTCATTAGAAAGAGGGGTTTATGCTTATATATCATTTTGAGTAAGACTTTAATTTAAACTTGTGAAACATCTTTTATAGATTAACATGTGGTTTTGGATTGGATGAGTCATTACAAATAATATCAAAGTTTGATTTTATAAATGGTATCAAAGTTTAATCCTCTAGTATTAGAGGTTAATCTAACTTGATCTTATGAATTGTATCAGAGTTTAATTTTACTAATAGTATAAGAGTTTGATTTTACTGATGGTATCAGAGCTTAACAAAGCTTGATCATATTAATGGTATGATATCTTAATTTGACAAAAATATAATTTTTGTTGATGTGAAATTGAGTTTACCATGCATTTTTCTTGTTTTCATATCACTGTCAATATTTTGTATTTTCAACTTAAGAAACTATTGCTATATAATAATTAAAATGTATGTTTCTCATGTTTTGCTTGAAACATACTGACCATAATTTTTTTATGAAATTTTATTTAATAATGTATTTCCTACTTGTTGCTCCAGTTAGAAGGTTGTGGAACAGTCTTGTTAAGACAAGTTCCAGTTTCTGACAATGTAAAAAAAGCTTCAGTATCTTCTGAAGACAAAATTCATGACCTTTCAATTAAAGGTGATATTTGCGATAAAAATTTGGAATTGAAAATGGAAAATAGAATCACTGGTACTGAACCTGGAATGGTAATTCGACATAATATCGGTACTGAATCTGACTCACAATTTTATGAAGGAATCGGTTTCAGGTGATTATTGTGACTAATCTGTTTCTATTCTAAGTATAAGATACATCCTTTTGGTGATTACTTTTATAAATCACTATTTTAATCAATATTACTATTTTTTTATGATTTCCAAATCTATGCAGAACCGAATCGTCCCATACAAACCTTGAGAGCAATGCAATGTTGCTTAATTCCCTTCATGTTGGCATCTCACAAGCCATATCAGGAAATGATATAGACGGTATATCTCTTTTAAATGAGGGAGGGAATCAAACCATTGAAATGCAGAATAAGCTGGGAAAACAAAAGTATGTTTGATAATATGATTTATGGTTTAAGTACTGATATTGATATAAAGAGATATTTATTTTTCTATAATCATTTTACCCTTGCTAATTATAATATTTTTTTATTGCATTGCAGGCTAAATATTCAAGAGGATACTCTAATGGGAAAACAGAGTAGTTTACTATTAGACCAATTCCCTACCTTAAACAACTTCGAGTCATTATCTGGGGCAATTAATCTTATGTATCCCTTCCGTACAGGATCAGCTTCAGTTTCCCCTCGTGTTCCATGGGCCCAACTCCCTTATGAAAACAAAGTTCAAACATTGTCTAGGGCTGCTTACCATACTCGTGCAACATTCTCTCGTGATGCATGGGGCCAACTCCCTTCAACATTGTCAGGGGGTGTTAAACACACTCATCCCTTGCCTACACAAATAGCTTCCCCTCCTGTTGCATGGCACCAACTTCCTTCCTCGATAAAAATCCAAACATTGCATGGTACAGTGAACCGTAAGTGTCCTTTTCTTATGGTATCAGCTTCAATATGTATTCTCTACACATGGAGGGAAGAAATAGTTTTTCTTATCTTAAATTTTGATGAATCCTACACCTTGCAGATAACTTTCCAAGTGTTGATACCGGTGCAAAATTAAAAGCTATTGAATCATATGGTGGAACTTCACTTTCTAGTGATGCACCATATCAAACCCAATGCTTTGAAAATATTCTATCACAAGTAGGATTTTCAAAGAGTGCGGAATCAAATATTGTTGATGGCAAATGCCACAAGTTCAATGAAGATGAAGCAAATAATGGTAAGATGGGCATAGAAGTTCTTAATCCAGTTAAAAAGGTGACTTCAAAGGTCTTGCCAAGACAAAGCATGAGTGGAACTATTCCATCTAAGAATGAAAGGTTATCTTCTATCTTTAATGGTTTTCTTGTTTTTAATAACTCTCATAATTATATTAATAAAATATATAATGTTACAGTGAGGTTGGTCATCCTTCCAAGAAGGCATCTAATGTTGCCCGTTCAGGTAATTAGAATATGGAGCTTCTTTTTTTTTGTTACGTAACAAAACTCATAATCATTGTTATCTTTACTTATCCTACATCTTATTCTTTTCAAGATAAACAAAATATTGATCAACGTGAACTAATAGCAGCTGCTAACGCAGCTCGGAATGCAAGTCGTAAGTGTCATTCCTTCCCTATATTCAATATCTACTTTCATCTAAATTTACTTCATCTTGAACTCATTTCTCTTTGCAGATGTTGCTTGCTCAAATTCCTTCTGGAAGAGAGTTGAACCTTTATTCTCTTCCGTTAATCAAAAGGACATAGACGATATGACTCAACGGGCAAGCACAATTTACTGCTTTTAATACTTTTATTTTGTATTGCATACATAATTCCTTGCTAATTAACTTTCATATCAAGTAAGTTAAATGAATCAAATTTATAAAAGTTTATCCTACATGCCTGATTTTGGTCATAAAACAACGGTATTCACCACGTCTTCCGTATTTAACTCTTTTAGTTGGAATCTTTGTTTCTTAGAATCATTAATATCCTGCTTCTAACTTCCCAGTAATATTTAGTGTGGTGACTGATCTACTATGCATTACATATATTTCATAATGCATGGCTAACAAGTGTTTGGTATCAGAATAATATGTGCTACGATGAATATGTGGTGTTTCAATTGATCTATAATTGCCTATTTAATATTGGTAGTATGTTTTCTTTAGCAGTATTCTATAGATATACTGAATTTGAATATCTTATTTTTAGGGTGAAGATGTTTGTACAGAAATGCCCCAACAAAATTCTTCGATTTTAGCAGAAGCAGGAGGAATTCAAACAAACACGAATGACAATGGCAAAGCCATGCATTCTGTTTTTCCAGGTTAGACATCATGTGTAAAGAAAATTTCTATGAAATAGGAAACCAAAAAAATTGGTGCTCACAAATATTTCTCTAGTGCAAAGGCTTATTTCTTCCTTTATTGTGGAAGATGAAATGAAAAATCTTAACTATGGTAACAGAGGAGACAAATTTTATCATAATTCAAACAGTTCTCCTTGTGATGTAAATTCTGCAAAAGAGGATCAAAGAAAATATAAATTTAAAATGGAAGGTATCCTTGATTATGAAAAATTGTTTTTAAAGCATTTCTCTCTCTAATAGTTATATTATGGTCATCGACTATGGAAGTTTAAATGTCTAGAATCTTGCAGTTAGTGATGAAGTGGGGCATGAAAATAACAGTAGGAGGCATTCAAATAATGTTCTTTCCCGGTATCGGTCACAAACTAGTTCACGCCACCAACAAAACTTGGGTGTTGCTTTTTCTATAGTTCCAAATGTGTGCCACAATAAGGGCATGTCCCTCAATGATAGGGTCTTAATGGAACTACACAGCTTAAATATGCACCTAGAGACCATGGTATGTATCTCATAACTAATATCTAGTAAATTTGTATTCGATCAACTATTGTTCCATAAAAAATTTATATATTTCTTTATCACGTTTGTCTTGTTCCAGACAAGGCAAGTTGCGGAAGAAGATTCTGAGATTGATAAAAAAATAGAAGAACTACAGTTGAGACTTTCCCAACAGGTTGTCTTTTACTAAATCATTTTTCTTTTGTAGTTAGGTGGCTTTATAATCTTGTAAGATATGTGGTATATTTTTAAAATTTTGTCAAATTATCTGATTATTTTAGCTCGCATGGATGGAAATGAAGTTATGATGTTAATATGATTCAAGAATGCAAGTATTCCATAAAGTTATTACTAATGTTTGTTTTTGGAACCAAAATGCATGGAACAATGACAAATAGCAAATAGCTTATGTTCTAGATGTGGTTATTTTGTTCCTTTTTGTGCAACTTTTGCAAATAAACATCATAATTCTTTTTCTTTTTATGAAATAGCACTGATACCATTAGCATTATAGGTGAGTACAAGGAAAAGGCGGTTTGAAAAATTGGAGAAAGCCATGAAACATGAAAAAGAAATTGAGAACAAGTAAGAACTTTTATACTTCAGAATTGTCTTCTACTCAAATATTTTACCAAGTATTTATGATATAATTAATTCTCTCTTGTTCTACAGAAACCTTGAACAACATGCCCTAAATAAACTTGTTGAGTCAGCATACAGAAAACTTAAGGTAATTTTTGTTAGTTGTTTTGCACAAAAGCTCATTAGTTACAATGTAGAAGTATTTTGATTACACTAGTATCTGCATTTATGTTATGAAGTTTCAAACGATTATAGTTTAATACTTTGTTATTTTATATTTTCTTTTTTATTTATTGATATAAGTGGATAAACCCCATTCATTGAAAAAGATAAATAAGATATAGGTTCTGATTTTGTTTATGCTATGAAATTGTACATTTATTATTAGTCATTCTATTGTTTTTGTTGTGCCAATGCAAATAGTTATCTCATCAATTACTCTCTTAAAATCTTTTTATATTGAAGTAATTGTTGTTTGATAAATAATAAATAATAAATATATTTCCAGGGTGGTCGAAGAAGACGTGGCTCTAGCAATAAGATTGGTGGCAGGAGGTTGTCTAAGCGAAATGCAATGCCTTTTGTGAACCGAACTTTGGCCAGATGCAAAGAATTTGAGGAAACTGGCCGAAGTTGCTTTAGTGAACCTGTCTTTCGTGAGATTCTCTTCTCTACACCTCCTCAGTGCAACAATCAGAACCCTATGGCATCCTATGCGGGCACACTAACTTCTCAGGAATTAGGTATGTCACTTACATTGTTCTCTAATATGTTTTCCATTTATAAATGTATATATCTTCATTTGGCTTATCATAATAGGACTTCTTTATAATTTTTACATCCTTATATATATTTTTCTATTCCTATTGCTTATGTGATTTGAAACTTATGGCGATGCAGTGGCTTCAGGTTCCATGACAAGTCTAATTGAGAGAAATGGACTCTTCCCTGATCAAAAAGGTTTCAATAAAGGGAAGAATTTAAATAGAGATGCAGAAACAAGAAATTCAATTGATAAGGTTGGAAGTCCATCATCAAACAAGGCAGAACAAAACACAACTCATCCATTGAATTCAATGGGTGGTATTCTTCAATCGGCTATCAAGCCAACACTTGTTGCCCTTCCCACAATGCATGACTCTTCAGAACCAATGACCAAAGTAAAACGTCTTAAGTTATCACGAGGTAACTCAACTAGGAATGCTACACGAAATGTATCAAAAGACTTGGAAGATAAAGTGACACTGTATCAAATTGACTCAAGTCAAAATTTAGAGTTGGTGGATGGACTTCATGTTGTGGATCGGTGTATTGGATCTTGGTTGGATATTGATGAAGACGCATTTGAAGGTGAAGACCTAGTGGGACTAGACATTCCCACAGATGACCTTAGGGAACTTGATTCATTTCTTTATGAGTTCCAACCCTAATTGATTCACATTCGGTTGGATGTAACCATGTTTACCTCAACCTTGAGCTTGAACATGAAAATTCATTTTCTTTGTATATCTTCCTTTAGCCATCCTAAAATTCTCCTTGTTACAATTTGGAAATTTTAATCCTCTGTGTGTGGCTATTTGAAAGAGGAAAAGTAAATGTTTATTCTTCATTTTTCTTGTACATGTTCTATCATGAATATTGTATTTCTTTTTGGGAATTCTTCTTCAATTGTAAAAAGGTTTGAATTTTAAAACTTTTTAAAATAGAAAACTCAAAATTTTAATTGATTGTCATATTTAATATGTTATACATTTTTATTAATTATTTATTTGATTGTTTTTGGATTTTATGCTAATTGCTTGTTTGGGATATGATAGTTTCAATATTTAGTGTGACCGTTATTCTCTATCATGTCCTTTGTAAATTGTAGCGCTTTTAGAAGGGACTACACCGGTCGAATCCCTGGGGAGTATTTCCTGATAAAATCCTTAGACAAAAGGCGGCAGCGATAACATCACGCTTCCGATATTAATATCTATTGTTTTTATTCATAAATCTTATTTGTTCTTCTCACTTGTTTTCATAGTGAAAGTGTCAATGATACAATTTTGCAAGTACATTTCTTCTTAATTTTTATGTTTATTTATTTTTATAATTATAATCAATTTTATATATAGTGCATGAAGAAATTGTTCTAAAGAAAGTGTTAAAGATACGATCTCTTGTATAATCCTCTTGTTGACACTTTCTTCAATCAAACAATCAATTTTTATGTTCATTTATTTTGTTTTAAATGTCCTATATTATTTATTACTAATAAACTCAAAAATGTCATAATTATATGTTGGAATATAAGCAAACAATAGTACCACACTTCAAAGTAGCAAGGCCTTTTGGGTTAAGCCCAAGAACAAAACCAGCATGGCTCCGTGAAAGACAATATCAAGTACTTGTGTGAAGTGTGGGGTGCCCCTAGATCTTACAACATGGTATCAGAGCCAGGTCTCTCCAGTCGTGTGGTTTGATGAATCCCCTGTACAGGCGGTAGATTATACCGGAATTCTATCCGGCAAGCCAAAGACGACCTCTGACGTGGCAAGCCAAAGTAACCTCTGACCACGCAAGTCGGGCCTCTGACCTGATATGAGTTAGCTCTCAAGTGTGCGGCAATCTCGATGGAGCAAAAAGGGGGCTGATTATGTGGTCCTTTGTTTGAGGGGGGATGTTGGAATATAAGCAAACAATAGTACCACATCGACTAATTGGAGAATAGTGAAGGGGCATATATGTGGGAGCACACTTCAAAGTAGTAAGGCCTTTTGGGTTAAGCCCAAGAACAAAACCGTGTGGGCTTCGGCCCAGAGCGGACAATATTGTTACTTGTGTGAAGTGTGGGGTGCCCCTAGATCCTACAACATTATAACATATTTGGAATATCACTGGCGAACCCATATAAATTAGTGACACTTTCCCTTAGATTAGCCCCATGTAAGTAGAACATAATTCTCTTATGTGAATAAAAAAGTCTTTTTTTTTTTTTTGACAAAGGCCTTGTAGCCTAGCTGCCAACTGTCAAGGCCTCCTCGACACCCACCCGTTCGAGGATGCTACCGAGGGCTGTGGATTTGTGGCGAATGCCATCGCCTACGGATGCCCAGCCTAAGGATGGCAACTTCCCTGGTATGCGGATTCAACCCAAGTCCCGTGCCTGTGGTCCGACTTAGCTACAGCCGCCTAGCTCATACAACCAAAAAAAAAAAAAGTCTATTTTTTAAAAAGTACTTTGATTTGTTACTCACAAGAAAGTTATAATTATCCACTTTTAGAGGGGCATATATGGAAATTTATTTATATATACACCAAATCTATCTATATTGGTAAGTAAAAGTAAATCGGTTAAAAATAATTTTGATTTTAAAAATTTCAAAAAAAACCAAAAAATTAGATTCATATTTTTAAATTTTTTAAGAATTTTAGATTTTTTAAAATTTTAAAAATCATAACAACTATTTGTAACGATCATGAGTTATAATTATCCAATGTAATTATTATTTTTATGAAAATCTTTAACAACAGGAGAGACATTTGTTATTATATAACTATTGTTTTTCAGAAAATCCTCAGCAATGCAAGGGCCATTTACTAGTATCTCACTATTACAAAGGATAAGCTCCAAATTTCACATAACAGATTACAAGGAAGTACTTTTAGATATTAATTTACAGTAATATGGTCTGGCATTACCAGAATCAGCATCTTAAGCTCAAGATCATAATATTAGAATACACATTCTAAAAGTTCTATTTTGGCTATTTGGCAGCTTATTTTTACAATATATCCCATTCACTATGTAAAAAATGGCTGCAAATTTGGCAGCTTTAAATAACAAGAACTTTAAAGTTTCAATCAGACAGTTGCAGCTTTGAGGGTGAGGAGGTCTGAAATTTTGTTGGTATAGAAATCTGGTTGAATGCTGTTGTTGGGGCTTTGAAGCATTTGAAGGTTGGTAACACCTGAAAAGAAAGATTCTATGAGACAAATCCAAGCATTGTTGTTTGTTTGATGTTTTAGATGCAAGAAAAGTGGAACTTGATTTATTACCTGATAGAACAAGAAGAGTTTTGCAGCCGCCATTCTGACCAAACAGGATATCTGTATCCAATCGGTCTCCGACCATGCATATTTGTGATTTGAGAATGCCGAACCTACGATGAGTTATGAAGACGTGGTTATATATACATCTACATTGAAATGAATGATCTGATGACTGATATTGCAATTGAATTTCCTTAATAGCACGAAGCATGTTTTTAGATGATCGTACTTGTTTGATAGGTAGTCCATCATAAAGGTTGAGGGCTTTCCTACAACAAGTGGTTCTTGCTTTGTCGAACCACAAATTGCACCGACCATGGAACCACCACCTGAAGTATTGAAATTAGATTATGAAGTGAACCATCAAACGTAACTAAGAGATTGCCCAAAAACGGGAAAACACCAATTGAAGAACATAATCATAATGGAGCTTTTACAATGTGGGGCTCAAGCAAACATTGAAACAGAATAGTAGCACAATGACTAACAGATTGTTGCTACTTGCTAGCCTTCTGCTTGAAGTTAGGTTGTCTAGTCAAGCAAAGGCATTGCTTCGATAATAAAAACATGTTCTATTTGTCATCAACAACATAAAAAAAGCAGAACAGAGAAAACACCAATTGGAGAACATAATCATAATGGAGCTTTTACAATGTGGGGCTCAAGCAAACATTGAACCAGAATAGTAGCACAAGGACCAACAGATTGTTGCTACTTGCTAACCTTCAGCTTGCAGTTAGGTTGTCTAGTCAAGCAAAGGCATTGTGTCAATAATAAAACATGTTCTATTTGTCATCAACAACACAAAAAAGCAGAACAGAGAAGAACCTTCTTCATTACGCAAATGCTTTTTCTTTTTTTTTCTTTTTTTTTTTTGTAGAAAACCCCTCAACTCCGATAAGTAATTCATGAGAATCTAATTATTATACCAACAAAAAAGAATCTGCAATAGTACACAAAGGCTAAAAAGGGCGTGGAGAGATTAACCTGCCCATTCTTGAGCATCTGTGAGGTGAGTCACAGCATCACGGTTTGTTGCAATAAAAAGACAGCCAGGATTTTCACGTATGCACAGTGTTCCATACCTATTTTTGGAGAAAACAAAAATAAAAATTATTGGTATAACTAAAAACTTGAAAATATATCTCCATCTAAGATAAGAATTGTTAATGATTCATAAATTTGTGCATAGTTTGTGTACATTGAATAATGAAAAAGAAAATCATGAGAACAAGGGAACTTACTGAACTTTGTAGTAGTTGAAGTAGCGATCAAAACCAACTACAACAGCTCCAACCTTAAAAAAAAGGGAATAATAGACAATCTTGTTGAGAAATATAATTGATATGATGAAAGAAGTTATCATTCTAACCTTATTTATATGCCAGGAAAAAAAGAGTAGAAATTCAAAGCTAAGTAATAGATCATAAATGGAGGAATCATACACTCTCATCATGATCCATATAGAAACCAGGTTTCAGCTCTATCTTTTTCTCACCATCTTCCTGAAAAAAACAATTAGTCATGGCAAGAACAAATAGTGTCTCAGCATCTGCAGGTGACTCTATAAAACCAAGTAAATTAATCAACATATAGGGATAATATATGGAGGGTAGATTTTAGATCTGTTAAGTTTTCTATTTTGGGAATTTTCAACTGCTAACTTTGTTAAACTTATACCATGGGAAGACACAGCCTAGGTAGAAATGAAAAATATATATAGTGGATCATCTATCCTAAGATTTGGGTGGCACATTGGACCCCTATGGTCAAATGCCATGTGAAATTACAAGTTGTACTCCTATTAATTGTAATTTGCACAAATATGCTAACATCTAATCTCAACATAGTAGCCTTGAAGATGTGTCAAGAGGATACAAGCTGTAAAGTTGCGATTATGGCAAATAGTGAGATGGAGACAGAAAATGACAAATGAAGATTCCACGAGAGACCAGATAAATAATCTTTTGCTAAGATTTGTAGAACTCTAATCACAAAATGAAATCAGATTTGCATTAATATTCTAAGTGTAGTTCACACTCTTATGAAGGCCACTAAATGAAGGAGAATGTGCTTCCTGATAAATAAATGGTGTATTTAACACTAGTTTTCAAATTTAATTTTTCATCAACATGAAAGCTCTTTTACAATAAAAATCTAAATATTGAGGCAATTAACTTCATAGTTTATAACCACAAAGCTCTAGCATTTCTTTGCGACAACTCTTTGTAATAGACATACCGGACCACCGAGATACTGAAACCCAGCAAGCTCTAGCTCCTTCAAGATTCCATCCTCTCCTATCACATATACCTGAAATTTGACCATATTTTTAGATAATTAAAGCATTCTTTATCACTTTTGGTTGATTCCTGAAGTCAACAACAATCATGTAGCAGCCGGAAGAAAGAACTGAAAAATATTACTTATGTGAAAGAGTGCATATAAAATAGAAGAAGATTTCTAATAGGTGATAGAGTCTGTCCCCAGGCAAAGATAAGTGCTGTCTGTTCTTGTTAATTGTGTAATGATACATAATTAGTCACAGAACATAGAAAACCTGTTAAAATAACATTTTAATCAATTTGACAAATACTCTATACAAATGCAAGTGAAACCTGATTGAAAATGCAAAAATATATCACTTGGAATTCCACAGAATAAGTACACCACTTGAAGTACCAATAAAACCAAAAATATAGGCACAAGTCTTAGACAAACAACCAATGAGAAAATGTTCATGAATCATTGAGGTTCAATTCACAATCCACAAGACATACCTTCTTATCTTTGGGGAAGTCGATTGATTTCAGATAGGCCGCTGCTGCAAATGATGATGCAAAGATCTCCTCCTAAAACAAGATAACCACAAAAAAATCCAATTTATAAGGTTAAATCATGAATATTTTCATCATGCTTTACTGTGCCCAGCCCTTGAACACTGAGTGTGTTCTCATGAGTTGGATGTGATTAGATAAGTCAATGGACTAATCTAATCCAAAGCAGGTACCAAACTTTACAGTATAGCTAAAAATTCAAGCCATAACTCAGACATGCAAAAGATTATTAGAATGAAGGCATATGAAGATAGATTTCTAGAATTTTTTACTCATCCATCATTAGATTCTAACTCTAAATATTAAGAATTGGAGTTTTATAAACCCATGAATTTCTCATTAACACAAATACAACCGTGATTGCCTGGAAATGCATGAATTGAATGGCAACATGATCATGGTTCTCAAAAAGGTAAAAAGAAAAAAAAAGTTCAAATTTTTTGCAATACGACTAACCTCATTGACATTCAAGCCCAAGGTCTCGAATTTCTTCCCATACTGCTTCCTCGACTTGGTCGAATTGTTTGTCACAAAAACCAATCTTTTCCCCTGAAACAACAACTCCTCTCTTTCATCACTCAATCTATAAATTCAACAATAAAGATAACAACCAAATCGAAAAGACTAACTTTAGAGCGAAGCATATCCAGGGTTTGCGGCACGCCATCAATCAAGCTATCCCCTTTCCATATAACCCCTGAAAAGCAAAACAGGATGAGAAACCAACCAAATCCACAAGATCAACAAGGGAAAAGGGACTGACTGACCATCACAATCAAAAATAAAAGTCTCGACAGAGTCGATGAGCTCGTCAGGGCTCTGGAGCTTCTGCGCCGAGGCCCGGATCGTGGAAACCGAAGCCATTCTGGGGTTGCGGAGTCTCCGAGCTCTGGCGAGAGAGGAGGGAGAGGAGAAGAGCTTGCGATTTGGAAAAGAGGTGAGGGAGAGCACAGCCCTGCTCACCAACATCATCTTAAAAGTTGCCGCTTTTTTTTCTCTTTGGTAGTTGGTCTTGAAGAGGAGAGAGAGAGAGAGTGTGTGTGAGTTTCTTTGATTCCAAGAGAATGGATTAGGATGTGTTCATTGTGTGGTGTTGCTGGACTTCAGTTCAGGCTCAGCTGTTTGGTTAGTTGGTTCTTTATTGAAATTAATAATAATAATAATAAATAGAAATATATATATATATATATATATATAATCATGATAAGATAAAGTTTCACTGGAAATAATCGCTCATTCAAGCCGCCTCCCATTCAATTATCCTGGAGATATTTGAAAGATTTATCCAGATGTGATTTTCATACAATTTAAACTCAGGTGCCTTCATCTTAACGCGAAAATTTATAGAAATCTTACCTGCTCAAAATTTCACCCGTTAAGCACAAGACCCTACTACTCCCAAATCAGATAAAATCATTACGCTACCTTATTTTCAATGCTTTTTCCATCCATACGGTTGGATTTTCAAACACCGCTAGAGAAGAGGTCATCAGATAAAATGTGATAAGCCGCATCATATATCATACTATATATATATATATATATATATATATATATATATATATATATATATATGGTTTGTTGGTTCTTGATTGGGATGAAGTGAGTGAGGTGGAAGTGGTTTATTTTTAAGTGTTACCCACAAATGGCTTAGTAATTTTTAAAAAATAATATTTATATAAGATTATATTTTATTAAAATATATATATATATTTAAAATTATTTATACAATTAAAAATTATAAATACAACTTCAAAAGTAGAGCAACTTTGGTCTATTATAAACAACCGTACCTAATTTTTTTGCAATCGGTTGTTTTCACTTTCCACCACTCGAGCCTATGACATCACGATCAAAACTACCCTTTTAAATTTAATTAGATAATTGAAGAAAAAATTATAAAAAATTCTTATAAAAGTTGAAAATATTTTTATTTTTATTTTATTTGTAAGATAATTTTAATATCTATTTTAAACTAACAATTTATTTAAAAGAATATATATAATATATTTTTTATTTATTAAAAATATTATTTTATTATATAAAAAATAAAATAATTATAAATAAATTTTTAATTTTGAGCTAAACCGAACTAAATTCAAACTTATAATTAAATTAATTTAATTTTAATTTTGAGCTAAATCAAATTAAGCTCAAACTTTCAAAATTAAAATCGAACCGACCAAACCCATTTTAAATAGCCCAGCTCAAGCTGAACCCAGCCCAATCAAACTATGCCCATTTACCTACAAGTAAACAAAGTTATACACAATGCTCAAATATAAAGCCTAGTCAATACTTCATAACACTATTTTATGCTTAAATAAAATCCGACATAAAGCACAGACATGACTTAGATCAACCATAAATAATTTGCAACAATGTAGGATCAAATCAGCATTTAACCATACAAATAGAAACTGTTAAGTTAAAATACAGTTCTTTTTACTTCCATAGAAAACCACTAGAAATGAAAATCCATCTACTTCAAACCAAATAACCACTTCATACAAAAGTAAAACATGCAAATTTGAACTTGTTTCAAGGGAATAATAAGCCGAACCATCTCCAAACATAGGGCAAATAATAAAAATCAGCAATTTATGCACAGCTACTAAAAACAGTTTCCTTCCTTGAATTTACATAATGCACAGCAAATCAAGGTTAAATCATATTCACAGCTAGTAATTTAGTACCGAATAAATTTGATTCATAGATATAAGCACTTTGATATCAGAATTTCAAGCTTTTTGCATTGCAGCAGCTTCTGCTTTTCAGAGCTGAGGCAGTTGTTAGTCTCACCATCATGCCTTCAACCATCCTTACTACTTTTGTTCATATAAAGAGTTCAGTGACATCCAACACACACTTCGCCATTCAAGGATAGCATGCCCCGAATGGATGGCATCCATTGCCAGGACAGTGGGGCCAAGGGCACGCAGAGAACAAGTCCAGTACGAGATGCTCACTATTACCTCACAGCTGAGATTGGTAGGACCTGATATAGATGGTCATAACACCGAAGAACCCAATGCTTGAAAACAATAAGGCAGCATGGGGTTTATAAGCTGCTCATAAGAGATCAAGCACACTATTCTCCTCATCCATCCATAATAATGCACAACGCGAAACCTGATTCAGCAAAGAGCAAAAAAAACAAAGAATTAGTTGCTCATGCGAGGGCAAATTGACGAGGAATAATATTTAGACTGAAAGCATGAAACTTGTGTATCAAACAGAATTGACATATACTACTAACTTTTCCAGGTTGTATAATTGTAATTATCCAATAAGACAATACATGAAAGGTGGTATTCAAAGCAATAACATATATAGCATAAATTGAAGTGGTTTACCATGTGGAAGGCCACTAAAAAAATACCCTGAATGCCCATAGAAGAAAATGAGTAATTTACAAAAAAAGAAAGTCTAGGGGTATTTGAAAGGATCTATGAAACTTTTCTTGTCAAGTTTACATGAGCAAAGTAAAGCACTAGCTATAAGGTAGAAGGAAACTACTCAGACAAAAATAGCAGAAAGTAATGTCCTTTAGGGTATTATGCCATTATGTAGGTAGACGTAATTATAAGACAGTGCAACACCAATGAATTCCACTTACAAAAATCAAATTTATTGACAGAAGTTAAGAATACACAAAGAACCAACAATTATTAGTTTTAGGACAACAGAAAAAATGACATCAAAGGAAGGCATAGCATGAAATCTTTAGATCAGTACCTTATTAAATATGAAGTTTGCCCTGGGGGAAGAAACTGCATCCCCACATGACATCTAGCTCAATCTGATCCACGAGACCTTCATGTAGGGTTCTAAAGTATTAGATAAAACCACCATAGTAGACAGGAACTTCAGCTGATCTTTTCATCCATATCTCCAACATTCTCCATAGAGGCATTCAATGCTTCTCTCCTTTTGGCTTGAATTTGGTGTACATATTCAGCAATTATAATATGAAATTTTGGAGCAGCCCTGCTTGAAGATGAAACATTAAGACCGGCCCTCTTTAAAGCTTGAGATACATGTTTCTGAGCCTTTTGAAAGTGAACAGGACAAAGAGAGGGAACAGCAGCTCTAAGAACAGGTTTCCCGCAGGTAATTTGCCCGCTTTGTGCACTGTTGAAATCCAAATAATCATACAAATCAGTAAATAAGATTGATGCATTATTAACTTAAGATGTACAATTAACCTCAAATCATAATATGAACATCAAAATACATTGAATAACATTGATGCAGAATAAAAAGACATGGTTTTAGCTATTAAATTCCTCACAAATTCAAGGTCTCCAATACCAAGAGACCTGTGCTTTTGAGATTAAAAAAACCCTGACCAAGATCTCATGAGAAATTTTCAATAGTATAGAGCTACCTTACTGTTATGATGCTAGTTTCATGGGATTGGACAACAACTTAAAAATGAAAGTCTGGAAGAAAAAGATTAAGAGGAAGTTAGACACAAAACAAGGCCAACACTAAAAAACCCATTATTATAAATTCAGTTCTGTGAGTGAATTTATGTCCAAAGCATAAGTAACAACTTCACGAAGAAATCAACAAGCAAGTCAGATCCTTAACAGAATGAAACATGGGATATTTCATAACATTATGGCCATAACTGAAATGCAACAATGCATCCATCAGGTTCTACATTTACCTAACTCTGACAATTTACACATATTAAGCAATTCAAATTTCATGTAAATCAGAAAAAATATGCATCTATATAAACTTGGGCTCAGACATTTTCAACCACTATATTCAAGATAAGCCCCAATCAATACTTTCTTGAACATAATATGATCTAGGGGAGTTTGTCAACATTTGATTGTTTGTTTCAGTAATACTTCTTCCACTAAAAAGGGATGCATCTGATAATGTATGATCTCTCGTATAGACCAATATGCAATCTGGAATTTAATGATTTAGTGCAACTATAATTTCCTAAATAAAGAGAAAAGAATATCTGATAGCTTGGCTGAACATAGACATGTGGCACCAACAGGTCAAAAAAGTAAAAGCTCTAGAGATTTGGGCAACAAATAAAACAAAAAGGAAACTCCAGCAAATTTACAGGTTGTGTAGTATGTAAGAGATAACGGATAAAACACAAATTGGTAATCATGATAAAATAGAATATATTGATGAGAATTTACTCATATAAAAATTGGAACTAAAACAAGAATAACGTTTTGTGTCCCTGCTTGGGAAGGAGCCAGTGTGATTTTAGGCTCATAATTTCTCTTAACAACATATGATCACAGGTAAAACAATTTACAACAAAAGAAATAGCATCACTCTAATAGGGATGATCTGACTGTCTTCATGTCAAATAACATCAAGAACTCGCCCCTAAGTTCGTATCCTAAATCAACTCAAGTTTCTTTTCCTACAGACACCAATGAACCCTAAAAATCAATTTTGATTTTCTTGCTTTCTTTCTCATGTTTGCAAATCTCAGTGTGATTCCATAGTTCCGTTAACAACTAAGAACAGTCACGGAAAGTAAACATAAAACATTAGCGAATCATTAATGAAAAATCTCTAAAACCTAAACCAAATCCGCCAATCTTCAATCCAGACATATAAATCAGCCCCCCAAAAAAAGCTATATGAAAGATTCAAAAAATCACCCATAAAATTCCAAAAAGAAAAAGAAAAACAAGCAAAATTAATGAAATCCATCAGATGAAATACCTCTTAATCACATAGCTGCAGGCCTTGTAGAGCGTCTGCTTCCCATCCAACAATATGTGGGAATGGCAAAACCTCGTCAACGGCATCGAATAAGCCTTACAACCCGAAACCCCGCACCTCTCCCTCTCCCCCTTCTTCCCCCCAACCCCCGCACCAAACCCTAACCCGACCGCACCGACCCCAGCCTTCGCCCTCTCCTCGCTCCCCTCCACAGCCCCCTCATTCCCACCACTCTCCCTCTCCTCCCCTACAAACGGACTCTTCCCAAACTCCCAGTAATAATCCCGATGCCGCACCTTCACCTCCTCCAACAACGCCCAGTACTGTTCCTTGTAATACCTTGCCAGCCGCTTCAACCTCCTGGAGCGCCGCCGGAGGACCTCCTCTCGTGAGAGAACAGCCGCGGTCCTAAGAGCTTCGTCCTCATCCCCGTCCCCGCAGTCGATGGGATCGACGGAGCAGGACTCGGGAGGCAAGCTAGGGTTAGGGTTAGGGTTAGGGTTAGGGTTGAGGCTTTCAAGGAGCTCGGCAGAGGGATCGCGCTTCATCGGCCTCGCCGGCGGCGGGTGGTGCTTGCTCGCACCGGCGGAGCCCATCGAGAAAACTAAAGAAGATGAACTCCAAGTCACGAGGTTATAGAAACTCAGCACGGGTGGGAATCAGAGAAATCAATCCACACGTGTATTTATCACGCTAATCTCAACGCAAATCCAAAGGCTAATATCTCATGAAAAAATTCCAAGCTGTTTGGTACCGCACAGCGGATCCTGTGCGGGCCCCGCGTTGGAGTTGGTGATGTTTTTGATTTTTGAACAGGGGCCGTGTCGGGTCCTTGCGCTCGAAGAAATATGTTTTGGTTCGAGTGGGATCCGGTGCGGAGATCATCACAGGGTTGAGTTTGTTTCTTGTGGGCCCATTTCTATGAGATTACGTGGCTCGTTTTTAATGGACAATGTGGTGAAACTCTGTTAGGTAGCGGGTAGGGATTTGGTACGGGATGGTTGTCATAATTAGTGGGATTTTGGAGATTAATGGGTTGTTTTGTTTTGTGGTATATTAAGAAACATGGCGGGAAAACTTCAAGAAGAACAAGTTTGACTTGTTAACTTAAATTTTTATGTATCTTTAATTTTTTCAGATAATTTTATTTTTACTCTCTGATTTAAATCATTTAAATAATTATAAATTATAAATTTTGTTTATATAAATCAGTTTAAGGTGAACATAATTAAGCTTATACCAAATCATTGTAAAAGCTCAATTCAATTAATATGAGGGGTCATAGACCTTAACAATTAGCATACCCATAAAAAAGTTTATTCTGTTTAAAAAAAAAAGTGACACAGGTTGTTGGGTCAAGCGTTAAAGCTAGGAAAATGTAAGAAACCTTTCATCTAAGGGAACTTTATCCAAACATAAAAGACCGATATTTTTTATCTACAATAGACAAAACTAACCTTGGTCAACAACAGAACATGAAAATAAATAGCGGAAGCAACCTATAATGAGCACCTGATACTGCTCGCCTCAAACACAAGAGAGGGATGCTATATAGGGTGGAAAAGAAACTATATGGATCTACTCAACAACCATAAAGGGGTCTTCATAGTCGCAACAATATTTAGAGAAAAAGCATATGCCCAAGAATGGATATGCAGTAAACAAACCTTGTAGAAGGGCCTGGAAGAGCTTATTCTAGGAGGAATTAAAATACATCAGAAATGGGATGGCCCATGGATTGTAGGAGGTGATTTCAACTCAACCAGAGTCGAAAGGGAAAGGAGCATGGGACCCTATAATAACAAGGATCAACAAAGGTTCAATAAAATGATATAGGAGTTACAGTTAATTGATCCCCCACTCATGGGCAGAAAAAACACATGGTCGAATGGTAGGGCCTCCCCAACTCTCGTGCACCTAAACATATTTATCCTCTCCCCCATAATGGACAATCAAATCCCCAAGAATTCAGAAAAAAGGCTTACCGCCTATACGCTCTGACCATGTTCCAATAAGCTTGGAATGTGACCCATACAACGGCAAGCACTACCCCCTTTACATTCAATAGAGAGTGGGCCAAGAAGGAGGGATTTTGGAAGCATGTCAAGACTTGGTGGACATGATGTAATTTTAAAGGTCCTTGAACTTATGCCCTCGTGAAGAAGATCACCTTGACGAGAAGAAGGCTGAAAAATTAAAGCTAGGAAATGGCGATAAGCCAAGCTGAGACAAAGGATGAGCTTATGAAAGAGATTGAATTAATGTATACCATCTTGGAATGAAGACCCCTAACGCATGAGGAAAAACAAAGGTACAACTCATATATAAGGGAATACGAAAGCATCATCACCACTGAAGAATCCTTATAGAGGCAACGCTCCAAGATCACATTGCTAAAGGAGGGGGATCAAAACATGAAGTTCTTCCACGCAGTTGTAAATCAGCAAAAGAGCATAACTAGATAAATCAAATCCAACACTAAGAAGGAACGATCACAGATCAAAGGAGATATCGAACGCAATTTAGGAACACTTCCGCAAGCTAGTTAGTACTTCCCGAACCCAAAGGCTCACCACAAATTAGCAACAACTATACCAAAACAGGGAAAGAGTAGAGCTCTCACACTTGGAGGATCAATTTACAAAAGAGGAAATCCACATGATGGTGAAAGACCTTAACCTAGACAAAGCACCCCGTTTATATGACTTCACAATGGCCTTCTATCAATAAGGATAGAGTTTCATTAGGGGAGACGTGCAACAAATATTTTAGAACCTTCATCAAGGAAGGGAAAACCTAGAAAGAATAAAATGGACCCACATCACCCCGTCCCGAAATCAGAGACACTGTTGGGAATCAGTGATTATAGACCCATCAACCTCCTTAACTACTCTATGAAGATCATCACCAAGATCCTTGCTAACCGGCTATAAGGAGTCATAGCAAAATTGGTACATGAAATTTAAATGGCTTTCATTAAAGGAAGATGCATACAAGATAACATCGTGGCAGTAGACGAGCTCATCTACTGATTGAAAGGGGAAGGAGTAACGGGGCATTAATGAAGGTTGTCTTTGAAAAAGATTTTGACAAAGTTGACTATGACTTTCTTTTAGAAATCCTATAAGCGTGAGGATTTGACACCCGATGGATAAGGTGGATAAGAAAAATCCTTCTTTCCTCCAAAGCAACCTTCCTCATAAACGGGACCCCGATGGGATATATGTGACATAGAAGAGGTCAAAGCCAGGGTGACCCCCTCTCTTTGCTCCTCTTCATATTTGTCATATACGTCTTCTCAGCCATGCTAGCAAAAGCAAAAGCAACAGAGACCAACATTTTCAAATGAGTACCATGTAGACCCAAGGGAAGAAGAAATCACCTCAATGTAATATGCAAAAAACTTACTAGTACTTACTGGTGCTATGTACGGGGGATATAACACAATTTTGTATCCTAAAACTCATCTTCTACCTGTATGAGAGACTCTCGAGCCTCAAAGTAAACTACAGTCAGAGTGTCATCATCCTAATCAAGATGAGAGACTAGAACCCCCAACCAATAGCCCAACTGAAGAACTACAAACTAACAACACTCCCTATCAACTACCTGGGTATATGCCCATATTGGGTGCCAAGCCAAAAAAGGAGTGGAAACACATGAACAGATCAGGGGAAGACTTAGCACTTGGAAAGGAAAGCTGCTATCAACAAGAGGCCTAATAACCCTCCTGAACTCAGTGCTTTCGGTCATCTCAAGCTACTGGATAGTAATTTACAAACTCTCGGAGTGGGGGGTTCAAGATATCCAGAGGATCCACAAAGATTTCAAGTGGAAAAGTGCATATCAATTTAAAATGCATACCGATTGGTTAGTTGGGAAAAAATATATAGACCAAGAGAACAAGAGGGATGGGGAACCATTAAACTTAGATCTTTTAATGAGACACTAATTGGGAAATGGTGGTGGAGAATACTACAAGGGGAGACTGGCATTTGTAGAAAAATCATTATACATGCCTACTTTCAAAACAATAGCATCGGACCGCTACTACAACCCCCAAGGAGGATTTCCTACTTCTGGAAAAGTGTCCTTGACCAAAGGGACATTACTATAGAAAATATAAACATATCAATAGGTAGCGGACACACACCAACTATGGGCATGAAAATTGGGTGAAGGGACAAATACCACACAATTTATTCTCAGATATACAACTGTTAATACTCAATGAAAACATCACTAAAGCAAAATCAAAACAACTGCTCGAAAGGGGACAACCGCTACTCAAACAAGGTCCACTATAAAGATAGGTGGGGGAACAACTGAGGATTTTGTACCAACACTTACATTAAAGTATCAGTCTGGGACCAGACTCCAGGGATAACGACTTACTTCAAACAAACAATTTAATATTAAATCACTATACAGTTTTAGGATAGACAGAGGAATGTAGACCCCACTATCAGTCTCTTTCTAGAAGACCCCGTGCCCCACGAAAGTCAAACTCTTTGTCTGGCTAGTATAGAATGACAAGATCCTTACACTACAAAAATCTAGCAAAGAGGAGTGGGAAAGGTGGATATACACGATGCTACCTCTACAATGACGCAGAGGAAACAACAACACACCTTCTCCTACGTACAATCCACATACTCCTAGCGAATTTGCGGTTACTTTTGGGGCCTCTTCGCAATTGGTAACCCTCTCCCCCACTTAGATACAAGATTTAAAGGGAGACTCTACACTCGCAAAACTACTAGCAAGGGAAGTCCGTAAGGGGCGGTATATGGCAGTAGTGGCAATAACCTGGAGCTAGCGTATGATTGGAACAAAACATGAGATGTTTTCAGGCTAAACAACTTTTGTTTGCACCAAACTAATCCGTCATATTGATTTCCTTATACTCTCTTGGCTTGATGCAGCTTATGCAACAAAAAAGCCAAAGTTGCTCACAATAGAGTCCATTGACAAGAGGAGCCTGGAATTCACTCAAGATGAGGACCAACAACGCCCTCTTGGCTCCAACATCAACTTTGAGGATGAGGCACCGCAAGCGTAAGTCTAAGAGAGCATGATCAACAAGGATTGTTGATAACCAGAACAATATATATAAACACCCCTCTTACCCACCTTCTCAAACTAATATTGTACTTGTAAAATGTATCCAACCCTGGTTTAAGTCAGGGTTCGTGTAACATGGTTCGATAAAGAACAGTTTTACCTTGATGAATGTGATTTATTTATTTTTTTTATTTAAATAAAAAACATAACTGTCAAATGGTCAAAATTTTTCAATCAATTTCCATCCAACTGAAAAGGTTTGCGGCAAGGGGACCCCCTCTCCCCTCTTCTCTTCGGGCTGGTCATGGATGTCCTCACCACCATGTTCAAAGAGGCAGCCAGGGCTGATATATGTAAAGGGATCTCAATAGGGAGCAATCAGGATGATAACATCTCCACACATTGCAATGCTGCATGACCTACTTGTTTTATGCACGTGAGACCTTCAACACTTTCGAGTAATGAAGCTCATTTTTACCTTTTCGAGGGACTTTCGGGGTTGAGAATCAATTTTCACAAAAGTGCGATAATCACACTCAAAGCCCAGGGTTTCACATCACAAGACATTGCAGGAATATTGGACCGTACAGCAACCTCGCCCCATTAAATATCTGGGAGTCAAAATTGCAGGTAGGCGGCCTAGGAAAGAAGATTGGTCTGAGTTGATCTCAAATGTCAGGAAGAGGCTTAGTTCATGGAAGGGGCGCTTTCTGTCCATGGGCGGTCGCCTTACAATGATTAATGCTGTACTAACAAATATCCCAATACACTGGATGTCCATATACAGACTGCCAGAATGGGTGGTTGACCGTATTGAGGCCGTGAGGAGAGATTTCCTCTGGCAGGGGATTGAATCAGGTTCATATGCTTATCCTCCTCGATGAATCGGGCAAAGATCTTTGTCAACCAAAGTGCCAAAGCGTGGGTAAGGCATCCCTAAATATACCTGGAGTTCAATGGAGCTTTATTAGGAAAATGGTGGTGGCGGATCCTCACGGGAAGCTAGTACATGTCTAAAGATTTTACACATGTTTATTTCGAAGAGGTTTTGTAGATGCCCACAAAAACCTCCTCCGCAATGTGCATCTTTCTTCCTGGAAGGGCATCCGCAAGGAACGGGCAAGAACTCCCACAACATCGATACCCGGCCAGAGACGGAGCTCCACAAATATGTGGATGGATAAGTGGCTTGGGCCACTCACCGCGAGACCAGCTTTGTATCTCTACAACCCTTGATGTTGAGAACTCCCATATCTATCCGCAGCGCAAGGAAAGAATCCAAAGAGGGCTTTCACTACTCCTCAGCCACTTTCCCACAAAGAAGAGGAGGACTATCTTACACTAATCCAACACCTTGACAACATCCAAGGAATGGGAGCAGACCGGAGGGTATGGCGGCTAACCACAAAGGGGGTCTTCACTGTTAAGTCCCTATACCTTTTTCGCATGGATAGAGGAACTAGAACTGATTTAAGCATGAGCTTTTGGAAGTGGTCATGTCCGCTTAAAATCAAGCTATCGTCGCGTCCGCTAGCCCTCGGGAAGCGGCGACACCATTCCGACCGATAATCTCCATAAAAGGCAATGGAGGGCACTCGCTGAATGCTATATATGTGAGATGAACACGAGACAATTACCCATCTTTTTGCAAAATGCAACATGGCGCTAATTTGGGAGTATTATGGGTATTTGTTCCACTTTCACACATCTTCTACCATAGCTGAGAGTGTACGGGACCTCTTATCCTCTTCAACACGGGTACCTCAAACCCTGAGAAAGGGTTGGGAGCTATTGATGATGGCAGTAATTTGGACCATCTGGGGAGAAAGAAACCGACGGTGTTTCCAAGATAAACAAACGCCGCTTTTTCTGAATCCTTATCCAATGATACTAACTTTCTTTTGTCTTCTGGTTTGATCGTACCCCACCCTTTTAAAGTCAATCGCCCAAGATGCACAAAGTCTCATCAAGAGGAACCTGTTTTTCATGGGGCCTTCAGGTAACCCGTGAGGCCTAGGAGGGAGGTGAACAATTAAAGAAGGGGAAAACAATTTCATGTTACAATGAGTCCATATCATATTTATATTGTGCTTTATCTTGTAAAAGTGGGTTGATTGTAGTTCATGTTTTTGTTCTTCCTCTATTATAAATAAAATTGGTGGTTTATCCATCTTTATCAAAAAAAAAAAAAAATGATTGGACCAAACCATGTCATTTTCAGCTCACAATTAATTAAGCATTTGGAATGATATTGTCCATTTGCAGTGTTAGATATCCTTGATAAAGATGGGAAATATTTTATGACAACCACATTGAAAATGATAACATTTTTTTACTTTTTTATTCTCTAGCTTTATAAAAGAAAAACATATTCATTTAATGAATTGTGATTTATCCATCACTCAAAAATAGAGAAAAAAAAAATAGTTTTTGAACATCAAGATTAAAATTATCCGATCCCAGACCATGAAAAAAGTTATAAATATATATAATTTACTATTTTTATTATTATCATCCTCCAAAGTTGAAGGTGGGTGCTTGTTGTGGGCTTATCTTCTCCATCCACAAGTTACCGATATGAGTTTACCTTTGTTTTTTGTTGGAGGGATAAAAAATCTAACAACATGTTTTTTTTTTGTGTGTGGGTGTGATTTGTGATTTTTTTTCTTTTGTATAACAAATTATATTAATTATTAATATTATAATAATTAAAATACATATATCATTAACATAAGATAGAAATGAACATGGATACAAAAGATGCATGTTACACTGATTAAAAATAAATTAAAAAAATGACATTTAAGATGGTTTGGACATATGAGACACAAACCCTGAAATGTCCTGGTTAGAAAATATTATAGTTTAGTAATAAAAAATAAAAAGAGGGGTAGATACCAAAAATCTTTTAGTCTAGCAATACCACTACCTTGTGTCAGACCGGTTGTCTAGATTAGAATTCTAACTCTTTAAAAATGATATCGCACTAATGACTCGGGCCTCCCGAAAGAAGGTCTTCTTCACCCTCCACCTAAATTGCATAGATTGTAGTTCGATCGGTCAGAGCACGGCCCTGTCAAGGCAAAAGTTACGGGTTCGAGCCATTCATGTTCCAGATGACTATTTGAAAAATAAAAAAAATAAAAAATTATAAAGAATTGTGAGTTCATGGAGACAGTGACCCAAGAATTGTTAAAAGGTTCAGTAGCTCTTCAAATTTATCAAAAGGTATGACAGCTAATAGACTCAATCATTCCATAAGCCAGACTATGAACACCTGTCAATGCTGTCATCTATATATATATATAAAAGGCAATGACTAGAGAAGAACAGTGAGCATCTGATAAGTCTTTGTTTTGTCCTTCAATTCATGGTTTGCTAAAAGAGCCCAAAAACCAAAAGATGAAAGCAAAGCATCACACATCTTTTTCCTCACTCTTTTCTCTTTTCCAGCTTTGGCATGACCTGAACAATGCTTGGATGTTTCATGGAAACCAGCAAATCTGGGGGAAGGATTTAGATTCCTAGTTTTCATATTTTGAATGGTACCTATAATAGCTTTTTCAGATATTTAATCATTATTTTTTTTCCTTGTGTTATTATTTTCATGTATGTAATGCATGATTAGATTAGGGTTTTAAAGTCATTTTTAAGATTTTTTAAAAACATTTATTATTTTTTAGCTGTAGAGTCATTTAATTTGATCAACAACAACGAGACCTATTGGTATCCGTGTCCCCAGTTAAGAGGCCGAGTTCTCCTATAGATCACCAGAAATCAAACCCCAACTCTTGTAAAATAAGAGTCAAGCATGCTTATGTTCTCCTACAAATTATCCGGAATTGAGATGCCACGTCTATCACATCCTTAACTTCCCTAGTGAAGACGTTTGTCACCTTTGTCAAAAAAATAGTCATTTTATTTATTAAAATAACTCAGAAGTTAAACATATATACTCAGCTTGATGTGAAATCTCGTAGTTTGCTCACATCTTGTGACGTGTTTTTCCCACCTAATATTAAACATCAATTTTTTTTGTTTTTATGTTTTTTTTCTAATAGATAATTCACTGTTGGTCTCTGAAATAATATCTTAATTGCCTTGGGGTTCTTAGGGGTGTTTATTTATTATTTAGTGTTATGTGTTCGGCTTTAACATCCCTGGAAACAGTGTCAGAGACCTATAAATAATTTTCTCTTTTTTTAAACATAAAGAAGTAAAGATACTAGAATTACCCTTCCTATCATTCAAGATTTAACACACAAAGATCTTTAGCAAAACATCAACATCAAGTTTTATGGAAGTCTTTTTATTTTTTGATAAAAATTTGATATACCACATTCATTTATTTAGATCGAAACATTTTTATTACCAACAGTAGTTAAACAAACACTAGGACACCGAAATGCGAGGATTATGCCTATAAACATACTTCCTAGCCCAAAACAAATGGTTCAAGAAAGCAATGAATCCAATCACTGAAAGCAACCAATAAAACTTATCAAGTTGGCTCTCATTCAATGTGTTCCCTTCCAACCATCCTGTTCCCTCTTCATCTCCATTTCTGGTAACTGTATTCACAATTCTAACAAGAAAACTCCCAATCAAAGATGGCAACCCAAATACGCACCAAAATATAGCTGTCCCTATTGACTTCATCCCTCTTGAAACTTCACCATTGCAGAACTCCAACAATCCCACAAAGTTTGTAACATCATTGATCCCCAGTATGAAGAACTGCATACTTAGCCAGAACACTGACATTGGCTCTCCATTCTCTTCTACATTGTGCTTCCTTTTCATCTCTATGAATGCGGCAATGCATGTCGATATTGGCATGAAGAAGTAGCCGATACCGATACGTTGAAGGCTCGTGATTCCGCTTGAGTAACCGGTGATCTTTCGAGCGAAAGGCACGAAAAACCGGTCGTAGATTACTAGGATTATCATCTGAAATGTTACAGGAATTACCATAAGAGATGCAGGGGAGATGCTAATCTTGCCTAGTTTGGTGTTCATTGTGCCACCTTGTTGGACACTGAATGTTAGGAGTAGTGGAGTTGTTATGTATGCCATGATGGAGCTGATCAAGATTGGTATCATTCTCACTATGATCTTTGTTTCTTCAACTTGATTAATTGAACAATAAGACCAAGCTCCAGTTTTTCCTTGATAGATTGATGCTTTTTCTAAGAATCTTTCATGAAAAACATATTATTATGATTCTCTATATATATACATATATAGATATGTATAAGAGAATGATGCAATTCACTTACTTGAAGTCTTTGGTTTGAGGAATCATTTCTAGTTCTGAAGTGTCTTCTTGTTTAACATCTTCCAAAGTTTCAGGAAAAGTGAGCTTTCTATTCCGAAAAGCAGCAACAAAAACCTGAAGCTTGTTTGAGTTAAAACACTGTTGTTTGATTGGATGAAATCTAATTGAATCAGAGATGAGATTTACCTGAAAAATTCTGGTTAGAGGACTTCCGGTTGGTCTCTGATTGCGATAAAAAGGAAAACCGAAAACTAACACCAATAATCCTAGCAGAACTAGTAAAGAACAAACAGCAAAGCCAATGTCCCATCCTTTGTTATTCTCAATCCATACTATGAGAAGCAAACCAGTAAATGCTCCTAAAGAGATGCCAAATGTGAACCAGTTGAAGAAACTAGACCATTGCCGTGATTCAACTGGATCATCGCTGTCGAATTGGTCAGCACCTAGAGACGCCAAAGTAGCACGGACACACCCTTCGCCGAGAGCAATGGTGTACAATCCCAAATATAACAAGATCGAATTGAAGCCATGGAGTCTTTGGCAGTTATGTGATTGTGCATTGATGTCACAGGATGGTGGATGTAGTGATGGGAGATGTGCTTGCAGTGCTAGCAATCCGAATCCCTGCAAGAAGTTCCAACAATTTAGGAAGCATATACTTTCTAGTGATGTATGGATGAAGTAAATAGAATTACCAAGAACTCGAAAGGACCGAAAATAAGAATGGTTGTGAATCTAGTGATGTATGAATCTGAGAGAAAGGCTCCTAGAAGAGCAAATGCACAAGTTACACCGATGAAATTGGTGACAATGGTTGAAGAGCTTGCAACTCCAGTGTGCATGGTGTCATGCAGGTATGTCACTAGTGTCAAGATATTCGGCACATAAGCCATGTTGAGCATCACCACCAAGACTGCAGAAATGCAACCAAATTCATGTTCCAATGAACCGAAAAGTGAAAAACAAAAATGCATATGAAGAAAGACAAGGATTGTTTACAATAGATGAAGCCAGAAGCTTTGAGTCCTCCATGCTTCTGCTTGTTAATTGGATTGCCTTTCCAATCCACAAGGCCATGAACTGCCATTGTTGCTGCTCAGTTTAAGGTTCTCTGCAGATACTCATCCATATATAATCAGATAAACCAGGACTAGAAATCAGTCAACCACTTTGGTTTCGATATTTTAAGGCCAAGAAACTGAAAAACTTGACATGCCAACCTCTGCTGATGCTGTCCTTGCTTTTTATATGCCCTCTTGGAGGAAAAATAGTATTATTGTGTCCAAGGTTTCCCAGTGAATGATTGAAGAGATAATGACAAGATAGATATTGCTGCATTATTGTTGAATTAAATTTGATACATACTCAAACAAGCAATCATAGTAGTTAGGATTTTATGCTAATGTCTGTCTCAAAAGAATAGCCAATAGGTTGTCCAATTGCTATATAGATACAAGTCAAAATCTATTAATAATGTTGATAAGACCCATCTAACTGTAATTGAACTGCAGAAAAAAAAAAAACATATATTAGAGTATCCATCAACTGTGCCTCAATATGTTTTCTTATTTTTTCTTCACATTGACATTCCTGGTTTACAGAAACAAATGAAGGATTTCCATTTCTGCAGATGAGGTTCAATCAAATAATCAAGAGGTGCTGTATGTTTTACAGATCAAAGCTTTCAGACAAAATAACCAACCCGTTGGCAAATCAATCAAGAAGCTTTGCAAGCAAAATATATATACAAATACAGTAATAAAACGTTGCCGAAGTAAGATTCAGATAAAGAAGACATTTATTTATCTCAACTATCTTACATGAAGATATAAACTCGTTATAATATATTATATATAGTGTGAGAATGTCTTAAAGTTTGGTGAGATGTTGGACATGTTTTGAACACCTTTAAGAAGCAGAACAATAGTGCTACTTGAGAAGCTTGAAACAATGAAGAATGCGGCGAAATTTAAAGGAAGTCCGGGCTGGCCGAAGTGGGAAGTCTGGCCCGAACAGGTGAAAGGCACGGCTAAGCGGTGAGAAAGGAAACTGTGAGCCTAGCCAACAAAGGTTGTCGAAAGGTTTGAACCTGCTGCTTGCTAGGAAGGCCAAGGCAGAGCATCTCACGAAATCGTCTTTGGTGGAAAGCACTTCAATTGAGAAGGGCTTGTAGGTTTTTAAGAGAGGTAAAGCAAGAGAGAGAGAAAGACTGAATACACAAGAGAGAGAAGTTAGAGACGAGATAGAACCGGAGATTACTTGATAGGAGGTTTGTTTCCTATTGAGGTGAGAATCACCAATCTTATAAATTGATTCTCTAATCTTTGTGAAGATCACTTAGGAGGCTAAGCGGTTGGGCAGTAGCCATTATTTGGCCGAATTAGGATAAATCTATGTTGTTTTCCCTTTATTTCTTTGCATGCTTGTTTCAGTGAATGCTCTTGGTAAAATTTGGTTTCTACAATTACTTTCTCATTCCGCATCCTGTGCTCCAAGGGTGAAACCCGGAGAAAATGCTGGTTTAATCATAACACATAGGAAATGAGGGACATAACATTTTTTGCAAGTCTGCAGTTGATTCCTCAGGTCTCAAAACAAGTCCTTTTTCTTCTGATGGATCTTCTTGAATGTTGGACATGTTTTGAACACCTTTAAGAAGGCAGTCAATAGTCTCAGCCGCTAAGCTTGGCCGAATGTAAATAAATGGAGCCCCGGCCGTAATAGCTGAAAGTGAAGGCGGCCAATGTAAGTCCGGCCGAATCAGCCTAAAGGGAGAGGCCCGGCCAGCATTGTGCCAGAAAGTGGAAGTCCGGGCCGAATAATCGAAAGTGGAGCTGAAGCCCTCGGCCGGAATGTACCGAAAGGAAGCTTGGTCACCAACAACCTGCTGTCGAAGGTTAACCGTGACCGCTTAGGAAGGCCAAGGTGAAAGCATCCAAATGCAAGTAATGAGCTGGAAACTTCAATTGAGAAGGGCTTGTAGGTTTTTAAGAGAGGTAAAGCAAGAGAGAGAGAAAGACTGAATACACAAGAGAGAGAAGAAGTTAGGGCAAGATAGAACTGTGGGAGATTACTTGATAGGAGGTTTGTTCCTATTGAGAGCAGAATCCACCAATCTTGTAAATTGATTCTCTAATCTTTGTGAAGATCACCGGAGGCTAGACGTAGGCCATTATTTGGCCGAATTAGGATAAATCTATGTCGTTTTCCCTTTATTTCTTTGCATGCTTATTTCAGTGAATGCTCTTGGTAAAATTTGGTTTCTACAATTACTTTCTTATTCCGCATCGTGTGCTCCAAGGGTGAAACCCGGAGAAAAGGCGGGTTTAATCACAACGCATAGGAAATGAGGGGCATAAACATTTTTTTCAAGCTTGCAGTTGATTCCTCAGGTCTCAGAACGAGTCCTTTTTCTTCGGATGGATCTTCTTGAATCATGGCATCTGGTTATGTCCAGGCCATAAACGCGTAGCAATCCAAAGCTGCCCAATTGCGTTTAAGTAGGCAAAGATTCATACTTCAAGACCAAACTTTTGATTGTTGATCCTCATAGCCATAGAAAAGCACAAGATTATGTCGTCAATCCTCATGGATGACTATTCTAGCCATACACAAGTGCCAGATTACTAAGTCAATTGCATAATCTAACAGTGCATGTTGTTGCAGAAATGGGACCTCAGAGGAGGATATGTGAGAATGATGCACGCACAAATATGCGCAACACTCTCTCGCAAGTGTACGGGGTCGATCAAGTAGTAAAATACCCAAAGGTAGGGTAGTCGAATCCTGTAGAATGGTAGTGGGATCGGAGGTGAACGGAGGTGGCCGGAGATTAAGATGAGAAAACTATCGGCCACACCAGCGGTTGCTAGGTTTTTTTCATTAATTCTCATTAACACTTTACAAACCCTAATCATTTATATACAAACATTCATATAACCCGGATCCGTTACCGCTAACCTGGATCCGTTAACTCTAATACCTTTCTTAATACTCCCCCTCAAGATGGGCGATAGATATCAATAATTCCCATCTTGTTACATGCTTTAACACACTCTTGAGGACCTAATCCTTTAGTTAAGCAATCAGCTAGTTGTTCGCCAGAATGAACATGATTCAACTTCAAAACTCCATTATCCAATCTCTCCTTAATGAAGAAGCGATCAATCTCAACATGCTTTGTGCGATCATGCCGCATGTGGATTGTTAGCAATGTTAATTTGTCGATTTGTTGTCCACACCAAAGATTCAATGCATCACCTCTAAATGAGTCGCACTCATTACGACAACAAACTCCGTGATCTAAAGCATCTCACATAGACTAGTAAGCCATAGCCGCATGTACTTTCGGCGAGTCACCAGGCCAGAAAGCAACTACCTCTTGTTTCTTACCTCGCCCAAGATACAAGGTTACCCCCAACAAAGCACACAATAACCCGAGGTGGATCTCTTATCATCGGTTAAGCCCAATGCAAGATCGCAAGTAAGTCGAGAACATACTTCCTGACTCGAAAGCACTATTCCTTTAAGAGACCTTGCAATCTCTCAATACCAAGGAAATATCTTCTCAACCTCTGGATCCTTAATCTTCAAACTCTTTACTCACCGTTTAGGTGAGATCTCCTCGGCCAAGATCATAAGTAGATCACAGCCAATAACAATGTAAATCTCCTGAAGTTAACTTGAGTTGTGACTGGATTGGGAGTGTTTGTAAAAAGCTACTGCACCCCAAGAGATCCCTACCTTTGCATATAGCTATCTGCACACATACTGCCACCATTCCCAACCTGTGACCCTCAGAACTTCAATACTCACAACTTAGTCAATCTGTGATCCTTAATCCCAAAACTCTACCCAAATTGCTTTGAAGCTAGGTATCTCCTCAAAGATCATCTCCTCCTTCCGTAATAAATAATGTCATCCACATAGAAATGTGAGTCATGTATATCGGGATTTGGAGCGTTTGTAAAAGACAAATATGGATCCCCACTCACAATCGCATATAGCCTATACCACATCACAAACCATGCCCCTTGGTGATTGCTTCAACCTATATAAGGACTTCAACCTACACACCTTCCCCGCTCATATGCTGAGTAGTAAAGCCAGGAGGAATCTCCATATACACCTCCTCTTGTAGATCTCCATGCAAGAAGGTATTTTTGACGTCCATCTGATGTAATGGCCAACCAAAGTTCGTTGCACATGAGATCAAAGTCCTCACCGTGCTTAGCTTTGCTACTGGAGCAAAGGTTTCATCATAGTCAATCCCATAAGTTTGGCTATACCCCTTTGCAACTAATCTTGCCTTGTATCTATCAATCTTCCCTTCAGGAGTTTGCTTCATACCACAACCAATCTGCGTTTTCAGCTTGGGAGAGATACAAGTTCCCGTCATTCTTCTCCAAGGCTTGAGTTCCTCATGCATAGCACCTGCCACTTAGGATCTTGCTTTGCTAGCTCGCCACTCTCTAAACAATTTGTAATGATGCAATGATAGAAAGTTTTGTATCACGAGGAGATAAATGAAGAATAAGAGACAAAGTTAGCAATATCATTCTCAAAGCCAAAACCTAGGCTGGAGGTTTTCCAAAGATTGGCTCTAGGTTCTCTATGATGGGCAATAAGCAAATTAAGAGAAATAGAGACATTACCACCCGACTTCGAGGAGGGAGACGGGAAGGACCCGAGGAAGAAGAGGAACCGAGGAGAGGCCGGTGGCGTCGCGTGGGTAGTCATCAATCTCGATCGTAGGAAGTGTGGAGTACTGCCAGGCCGCGGCTGCTGCTCTCCATGCTCCCCCTGGACACCTATCTGCCTCTTTTTGTACACCTTCAAATCTCCTTCAACATGTTGCTCTCTATGCTCCCCACGAACACCGTCATGCTCCTACGCATACACCTTCAATTCTCCTTGTCCTCGTGTCAGGTTACTATCACCATTTTCAATATTTTTTTCAACATTTTCATCTTGACATACTCCGACAGTTTCATCTTGACCATCTTGATGCACCCCCTTATCCATATCATTCAGAGGACACGGTATAAGCCCCACAACCACATCTCTCTCATTCTCCCTCTCGAGCGCACTTTGTGCTAGGAGAGGAATTCTCAAAGAGAGATGTCAAGTCCGTCTGCTCACCATAGAAAGGCTCCGACTCCTTGAAGGTCACATCCATACTCACAAATAGTCGACGCTCAGTTGGGCTCCAACATTTATAACCTTTCTGGCTAGAAGAATACCCAACAAATACACACTTCACAGCCTGAGGGTCCAACTTCCCCACCGAAGGCCAATGATCTCTAACAAAGCAGGTGCAACCAAACACCTTAGGAGGGATGATAAACTTGTTCTCACCTGTAAGGCGTTTCAAAGATTGGTATCTTCATTCCCAACACTCGTGAAGGCATGCGGTTGATGAGATAGGCGGTATCATCAACCGCCTCACTCCATAGGATCTTTGGCACATTCATCGTGATAGTAGCGTGCGACCTCCAAGATGTCTATTCTTCGTTCACCACCCCATTTTGGCAAAGGATTCCAGCAAGATGTGCAAGATCCCTTGAGATGACAAGAACGATGCAAAGTCTTTATTAACATACTTTCGGTTCCATTGTAGGCGGTCCCAATCCGAACCTTCGTGATTGAGTCTTCACACAGTACGTAAGTCTTGAAAACACCTAAGCACCTCACTCTTGTGTTTCATCAAATAAATCCATGTCATGCGAGAATAACAATCAATGAAGGTCACAAACCACTTGAATCCACTAATCAAAACAAGCTGGACAAGGTCCCCATACATCTGAATGAATAAGAGCAAATGGTTCAACACTTCAAGAATAAGTAGAACGGTATGCTTGCCAAACTCACAAGCATCACACACAAGTTTACTCCTATCTACCTTGTCCATTAATTACAGTTTGTAACCGACTTAAGCTATCAAAAGATAAGTGACCCAAGCGACAATGTTGGAGTGAAATGCTGCAGACCTCTGCTCCTCCACACACAAAGCGGCCCGGCAAGAGCATCAACACTCCCACGATCTAAGTACCAAAGTCCATCATGTCCCGTGTAGGTCCCAAGCCTCCTCCCGTTCTCCTCTCACGAAAAGACATGATTCACGGCCAAAGCAGAACTTGGCGATCTAATTGATCAATAATAGAGTGAAAAGAAGGTTAACGGGGAATAAGGGACCATGCAAGACCTATGAGAGTGTGATTGATGAAGTGCATTTGGTAGGCCAATTCCTCTAATGGGTTGAGAAGTCCCATCAGCAGTTTGGACAGTCTCATTATGAGTATGCCTATATGGTGAATATGATGCAAACTCACTACATGCACCAGTAATATGCCTAGATGCTCCTGAGTCTACAATCCATTCTACATGTGATTTCTTTGTAGATGCAAGTGCCTGAGCCTGAATACCTGTGCCCGCATGGGCATAGTTGGCAAAGTTACCGAAAGCAGTGGTCAGAGCAAGATCCTGTGTGGCCTTACCCTTGTCCTTGGAACTCTCAATCCTCAGCTTCAACTGTCGCAACTCCTCCAACTCAGCAACATCAGTAATGGAAATCTCAACAAACGGACCCTCATCAGTAACTGCTAAGTTGGCTTTAGTACGCACTTCTGACCCTCTACGCCTCTCATAGCGCCTCTATAGGCTCCTCTGCCTCCACCTCCGGACGCACCGCCGAGGGGTTACGTGGTTGTAAGGGGCTGAGATGATGCCCCTTTCTTCCAGATTGTAGCACTCTCTATCATCAGTAACAGGAGCAGGAACGACCAATGCAGATCGAACAGGGGGTGATGTATCACCAGTCATCACCTTCAATCTAACCTCCTTAAGAAGATTCTCCATATCATGAGTGGTGACTGGAGTCGCCATTACCACGTCGTCAAGTCAACACCAAGAACACCACACCACCAGCTTGACGACCTTGATCACTAAACTGCGGAGTCCGGAGCGGTGCCTCGGCACGGGGTCACGGGGTCAAGGCGGCGCCCTGAAGCAATTTTTGTGGGTGAAAGAAGAAAACTCTTGTGCGGCCGTGCGTGAGGACACCAGATCACGCGGAACCAGCAGGCGCGGAAGATCGCGCGGAACAGCTATCCACTTGCAGGCGCGCTGAACAGGAACAGGACCTCCAGGCGCGCGGAACAGAATACGCGGACAGAGCCCTTACGCGCGGTCTACGCTCCCTCGAGCGCGGACACCACAGCGCGTATTCCTTCCCTACAGGCGCTCTTCACAGCACCTTCTTCTCAGCCTTCTGCTTCTCCTCTCTGCAGCGCCTGTTCCTCCTCTTCTCCCTGCACACAGATCTAAACCTCCAGCCGGATCTTCGCCCACGGTAGCGGCGTCATCGTTGTTCGGGACTCCGCCACCAAGAACACACCAACGTGGCAGCCCAACGACAACCGGTCAACACCAACACCAAAGCCCTTCAACCGGTCCCTCCTCCAGCAATACTCCAGCCGGTCAACCCCAAAGCCTCACACGGTCAACCGGTCACCAAAGCAACACAGCCGGTCAACTCCAATTGAGCACACCAGCAGTCGGTCAGCTCCTCAATTGACAACAGTATCCTTTTTCCTCTTGTGTCACAGCTGCCTCCCAAGGTGGAGCTTTCTTCAACGCCTCCTCTTCAACGCAGGTGAGCTTCAACGCCTCGCCGGAGCAAATCTGGAGATGAACCTCCTCCAAGACAACAACCTGTCGCCGGATTGTGCACAGGACAATCAGATCTGGCCCTCTTGTTGCCCGGACAGCCTCCCGTAAGCCAGACTGTCTTCCTGGCTGGCCCCTCACGATCAGTACTGGCACCGGGCCCGCGGCAGCGGCGGTATCCCGCGGTCTTTCTCCCAGCGCTCTCTTCCGAGCGCTGCCTTGATGCCCAGATCAGGCGCGGATCTCTTCTCCTCCGTGACCCTACAGGCCACGGCACTCCACCGCGCAGACAGCACCCAGATCAGGCTCCCTTCCTACAGATCTGGCACTCAGCCGGACAGATCTGCGTCGTCACCTAGAGATCGCCAAACCGTAGCTTTGATACCATGTAGAATGGTAGTGGGATCGGAGGTGAACGGAGGTGGCCGGAGATCAAGATGAGAAAACTATCGGCCACACCAGCGGCTGCTAGGTTTTTTTCATTAATTCTCATTAACACTTTACAAACCCTAATCCTTTATATACAAACATTCATATAACCCGGATCCGTTACCGCTAACCCGGATTTGTTAACTCTAATACCTTTCTTAACAAATCCACAGGGACTAGACATTAGTACTAATTATCCTTTATTACCTAGCTTAAACTAAACTATATGTGATTATTTGGATATCTTGATTAAAAGACTAATGCAAACAATTGGGGGATTGGGATCACTCAGAGATGAGATATGACACCTCAGATCACAATCCTCCTAGGACTCCCTTTCTAATGATTGATTCCTTACTGCTGACTAATTAGTAAGACGGTGTAGCAATTACACTTCTCAACGCAACACCCGATCTCTCGTAATGCTCATGCACACCATAACACCTATGTCCCGCTACAACCTATCTAAATAAATCCCTGGCCTATTGCAATAATAATAACCGTTCTGAATCATCTGCATAAACACAGAGGGTGTTGGATGCTCTATCCCACTGGGGTAGATGACTCAAGGCTCATGCATAGAGAACCACACAAGGATATCAAGAAAGGTGACAACTCTGGGCTAATGGAATAATAATAACCATACGACTATCCAACACAAACAATATCATGCTAATGCTATCCCCTGAGGAGATAGATGATCGGGCTCATGCAAGTGAAACCACGCAGAGTTGCAAAACCAGATAATTAAGGTATAAACAAGAATTATTAATAAAAGTAAAACCAATTAATAATAAAAAATTAATCAATAAGTTCATCCCAGGGTTCATGTATCTAAAGCATCATAGAAGGTTTAGCATCTCATGCTACAGACTACCATAACTAAGATACAAGAGGAGACTATAAAGATAGGCATAAAAAGCTTCCTTGAACTCTCCTCTGCCTTCAATTCCTCTCTAGAACCCTAGCCGTTGCAGTCGAAATTGCCCATGACTGCTCTCTGCCAAAAGTTATTTTCTAGGGTTATGCGGCAGCTATTTATAGATTCTTAATCTACGAAACACGGCCATGTTCATCTGAAGCATGCCCGTGTTGGCTTGAGCATGGCCGTGTTTGATCTGGAGAACGCCCGTACTCTTCGTAACTATGTCGTGGCTGATGCGTCTTTATCCAGAGAGGTGCACGGTCTTGAGCACGCTCGTGCTTGATAAGCACGGCCATGCACTTCTCTACAAGTGTGGTCTTTTACTATTTTTGCTTCGGCACGTCTTGTTTCTTGTTCCTTTTGCCCTGGTTGCCTATTTACCGGTCCAATCACAAAGGAATACCCACAAAAGTACAAAAATAGAGAATTGATGCCCGAAAACGGGATAAATGCATATAAATATGATAAGGAGAATATGTATAATAATGCACTTATCATTCAATCAAATGTTCAAGAGTTTGTTGCAAGCTCTTTTACTCTTGAGTTCGTTGCAGGAGAGATCATAGGCCCATACTTAGATATCTAAGGTAAAGATACTAGCTTTTTAGAATTACTCTTTTTATCATTAAAGATATAACACAAAGATATCGGCCAAAAAAAAAAGATGAGTAGTATCCATAAAGATAAAAACATCAAGTTTTATCAAAGCGTTTTTATTACGAAGAACACTTAAACAATTAGGACACCGAAATGCGAGGATTATGCCTATAAACATACTTCCTAGCCCAAAACAAATAGTTCAAGAAAGCAATAAATCCAATCACTGAAAGCAACCAATAAAACTTATCAAGTTGGCTCTCATTCAACGTGTTCCCTTCCAACCATCTTGTTCCCTCTTCATCCCCATTTCTGCTAACTGTATTCACAATTCCAACAAGAAAACTCCCAATCAAAGATGGCAACCCAATTACGCACCAAAATATAGCTGTCCCTATTGACTTCATCCCTCTTGAAACTTCACCATTGCAGAACTCCAACAATCCCACAAAGTTTGTAACATCATTGATCCCAAGTATGAAGAACTGCACACTTAGCCAGAATACTGATATTGGATCTCCATTCTCTTCTACAATGTGCTTCCTTTTCATCTCTATCAATGCAGCAATGCATGTTGATATCGGCATGAAGAAGAAGCCGATGCCAATACGTTGAAGGCTCATGATTCCGCTTGAGTAACCGGTGATCTTTCGAGCGAAAGGCACAAACAACCGGTCATAGATTACTAGGATTATCATCTGAAATGTTACAGGAATTACCATGAGAGATGCAGGGGAGATGTTAATCTTGCCTAGTTTGGTGTTCATTGTGCCACCTTGTTGGACACTGAATGTTAGGAGTAGTGGAGTTGTTATGTATGCCATGATGGAGCTGATCAAGATTGGTATCATTCTCACTATGATCTTTGTTTCTTCAACTTGATTAATTGAACAATAAGACCAAGCCCTAGTTTTTCCTTGATAGATTGATGCTTTTTCTAAGAATCTTTCATGAAAAACATATTATTATGATTCTATATATATATATATATATATATATATATATATATACATATATAGATATGTATAAGAGAATGATGCAATTCACTTACTTGAAGTCTTTGGTTTGAGGAATCATTTCTAGTTCTGAAGTGTCTTCTTGTTTAACATCTTCCAATGTTTCAGGAAAAGTGAGCTTTCTATTGCAGCAAAGAACAACAAAACACAAGCTTGTTTGAGTTAAAACATTGTTGTTTGATTGGATGAAATCTAATTGAATCAGGGATGAGATTTACCTGAAAAATTCTGGTTAGAGGACTTCCGGTTGGTCTCTGATTGCGATAAAAAGGAAAACCGAAAACTAACACCAATAATCCTAGCAGAACTAGTAAAGAACAAACAGCAAAGCCAATGTCCCATCCTTTGTTATTCTCAATCCATACTATGAGAAGCAAACCAGTAAATGCTCCTAAAGAGATGCCAAATGTGAACCAGTTGAAGAAACTAGACCATTGCCGTGATTCAACTGGATCATCGCTGTCGAATTGGTCAGCACCTAGAGACGCCAAAGTAGCACGGACACACCCTTCGTCGAGAGCAATGGTGTACAATCCCAAATATTGTTAGTCACTAGGTCCCGAGAGATGAATAGTTTCAGTTGTTCGGATCTTTGAGGAAAGGATATAGTTCTGTTTACAGAGAGCAGTTCGGCTTCAATTCCCGAGGGGCTAAAACCGAGGTGCTGAACAAGTAGCTCGGCCACACTTGCCGAGGTAGTATCAAGAGCTCCTCGGATAGATAAGCCTAGGAGAATAACTTGTCTGAAAAACAAAATGTAAAAGCACACAGCAATATACGTGGAAACCCTACCAAAAGAGGGGAAAACCACGGGGCACCAGGTAGACAAATAATCCACTAAAGCTATCAAGCAAGATACAGCAATAACCATCTTGAGTTGATGCCCAAACTCAAGATTACAAATAAGGACAGGAAGTAGAATCTTAAATCAACAAAAGAACGAACTTAAGACACAAGCTTAAGCAAACAAACACTCTAACCGCAGTTGAGCATCACTGTTCTTTGTCTCCAAACAGATGGAAGTTTCGCAAATGCTTCCTCCTTCTTCTCCTTGCTTGATCTCTCTCACAGTGTGCTTTTTCTCTCTTGGATATTCTCTAGTTTTGCATCTCTCTTTCACCAGGAAATATTCAGCTCTTTTATACTTCCATGGTGAGAATCCCAAAGCACCTTTTGCCTGTGACTTGTGCAAAGACACTTGCCGCCACTTCACCTGCCTCATATACCCAAGCAGGCCTAAGGCACCTTGTTCTGACAATCACCGCCGTTCCACCATTGGGATTGGTGCCACTTGTACTTCCTGAAGAGGCCATGAGTTCACACTTGAAACCTTTTCCGAGCTCCCAGCTCTTCGGCAACATCAACTTGATTTGCCGAGCTCCTCTCCTCATACACCGGTCCGAAGCATCCACTCGATGGTGCTTCCCGAACTGTTTTCTTTTCGGTCCACTAGACTGAATGCCGAGCTACTAGCACCTTGGCAACCTACTCTCATTTCCCGAGCTGACGCTTCGGGCTTGGACTACAACACTTCGGCTGCTTCATCTCTTCGGCAGCTGGTTGGTCTTGGACACTCAAACCCAACAAATATAACAAGATCAAATTGAAGCCATGGAGTCTTTGGCAGTTATGTGATTGTGCATTGATGTCACAGGATGGTGGATGTAGTGATGGGAGATGTGCTTGCAGTGCTAGCAATCCGAGTCCCTGCAAGAAGAAGTTCAACAATTTAGGAAGCATATACTTTCTAGTGATGTATGGATGAAGTAAATAGAATTACCAAGAACTCGAAAGGACCGAAAATGAGAATGGTTGTGAATCTAGTGATGTATGAATCTGAGAGAAAGGCTCCTAGAAGAGCAAATGCACAAGTTACACCGATGAAATTGGTGACAATGGTTGAAGAGCTTGCAACTCCAGTGTGCATGGTGTCATGCAGGTATGTCACTAGTGTCAAGATATTCGGCACATAAGCCATGTTCAGCATCACCACCAAGACTGCAGAAATGCAACCAAATTCATGTTCCTGTGAACCGAAAAGTGAAAAACAAAAATGCATATGAAGAAAGACAAGGATTGTTTACAATAGATGAAGCCAGCAGCTTTGACTCCTCCATGCTTCTGCTTGTTAATTGGATTGTCTTTCCAATCCACGAGGCCATGAATTGCCATTCTTGCTCAGTTTAAGGTTCTCTGCAGATGCTCATCCATATATAATCAGAAAAACCAGGACTAGAAATCAGTCAACATTGATTTCAATATTTTAAAGCCAAGGAACAGAAAAGATTGATTAGATCTGGACAAAACATTCACCACCTAATTTCTCCCCAATGTTGTGATATGCCAACCTCTGCTGATGCTGTCCTTGCTTTTTTTATGCCCTCTTGCGGGAAAAATAGTATGATTGTGTCCAAGATTTCCCAATGAATGATTAAAGAGATCAGGACAAGATAGATATGTCTGCATTATTTCTGAATTATATTTGATACATACTCGAGCAAGCAATCATAGTTAGGTTTTTATGCTAATGTTTGTCTCAAAATAATAGCCAGTAGTTTGTCCAATTGCCATATAGTTACAAGTCAAAATCTATTAATAATGTTGATGAGACCCATCTAACTGTAATTGAACTGCAGGAAAAAAAAAATATATATATATATATATAGAGCCGTATATATATATATAGAGCCGTGTTTGATGATTCACAAGCATTCCCACTCACCTTCGTTTGAAGCATGTTTGAAGGATTTCCAACCATACAGATGGAAAGATCATCGAAAAATAAGTTAGCATGTCCATTTTTATATAATTTGGTAACCGTTTGGTCCTCCCACTTAACGGTTCTTATTTTATAAAAATCTGAACGATATAGAATTTCACCCATTGAGATGACATTAAGACGAAGACACTACAAGTTCCCAAATTATATAAAAATTGACATGCTAGCTTATTTTTTGATGATCTTCTCGTTCGTACGGTTGGAAATCTTGTAAACATGCTCTAGGGGGTCAAATAGGCGGCGACCGAAAATGCACAGTGTATCCGGCCGACCGCACCTCATCATCAGCGTGTGTGTGTGTATATATATACAAGTCAGGTCGGCCGCAAGTGTGGCCGGCCTGACCATAACACCACCATATATATATATATATATATATATATATATACGCTGATGATGAGGTGCGTCAACCTGATGCAGCATTTTCTTTGATGCGTAGTCGGATGGGAAGATCATCGAAAAATAAGCTAGCATGTCAATTTTCATATAATTTAAGAACATGTAGGGTCTTCATCTTAACGGGTGAAATTTTATATCGTTCAGATTTTTATAAAATAAAAATTGTTAAATGAGAGGACCAAACGGTTACTAAATTGTATAAAAATGGACATGCTAGCTTATTTTTTGATGATCTTCCCATCCGTACGGTTGGAAATCCTTCAAACATACTCTAGGGGGCCAAACGGGAGGTGAGTGAAAATGCACAGTAATCCGACCGACCATATCCTAACACGACTATATATATATATATATATATATATATATATATCCATCAACTGTGCCTCGATATGTTTTCATAATTTTTCTTCACATTGATATTCCTGGTTTACAGAAACAAATGAATGATTTCCATTTCTGTGGATTAGGTTCAATCAAATGATCAAGAGGTGCTGTATGTTTTACAGATCAAAGCTTTTAGACAAAATAACCAGGTTAACCTAGAAATGTAACCCTTTGGCAAATCAATCAAGAAGGTTTGCAAGCAAAATATATACATAATAAAACGCTGCCAAGGTAAGATTCAGATAAAGAAGACATTTATTTATCTCAACTATCTTACATGAAGATATAAACTCGTTATAATATATTATACATAGGAAATGAGGGGCATAAACATATTTTTCAAGTCCGCAGTTGATTCCTCAGGTCTCAGAACAAGTCCTTTTTCTTCTGATGGATCTTCTTGAATCATGGCATCTGGTTATGTCCAGGCCGTAAATGCGTAAGGATCCAAAGCAGCCCAATTGCAGGCAATTAAGTAGCCAAAGATTCATACTTCAAAACCAAACTTCTGATTGTTGATCCTCATAGCCATAGAAAAGCACAAGATTATGTCATCAATCCTCATGGATGACTATTCTAGCCATACACAAGTGCCAGATTATTAAGTCAATTGCATAATCTAACCGTGCATGCAACTGCTTGGGCCCAGTATTTCAGCCTTGCTTTAACTTCATCTGGATGGTCCCCTGTAAGTAGATAATTTGTCAATCATTCAGAAGTGGTTCCAGAAGACAAACAGTACAGAAGACTAATACAAAGCAGCATTAATCAACCAGGAAAGCAATTGATGATGATCTAAGCAAATGCAAATTTCTTTATGTTATAGTTGTGGTTTTAAATTAATTGGCATTATCCCCAATTCACAAGAGTGGCATATAATCTAGCAGCACAACACAGCATAGCAAATCTTACAAGAGAACTTCACTAACTACTCAAGCAACTTGGGGTTCACACTAATAAAAGGGTTATGCTTGGCTTCCAAATGATCAACTTAGCTAGTTAGCCACAAGAACTAAACAAATACCCAGGAAAACCATTTGGTTATAGTCTAAAGAATTCCATTCAAAGGTGATTCTATTCTAAGAGTAACTTCAAGCCAGAGAAAATTCATTCCTTGAAGAAGTAAGCTAAGTTCCTTCATTGTCTAACAAGAAAGGCTCCAATGAGCATTTCTTACTGGTACACTACACAGAATTAGAAGCATTAAGGTAAACTAAGTAACCGAGATAAAAACAGATAAATCATTCAATCACTGGTATCAAGCTTGTACTGATCAAAACTAGATCATCTACTAACCAGTCACGATTACAAGAATTGAATACAAAGAAACTCAATTGAACTTCAAGTAATGTCAGCAATCTACAAGTATGGTGCATGGGCAAAGAGCTTAACTCACAAAATAAATCTATGCATTCAAAATGCTTCAAGCTAAATAAATTTTCTCTAAGCATCTTACTATGATCAAAGATATTTGGTCTACCATAAACACTAGGGCCAAATATCAAACTTTCACAACCTAAACCAAAAATCTCACAAAAATAACATCAAAAACACACATTATTTGATCCTCACTAGATACAAAAGCTCTTTTATTTAACTATATCACCAAAATTTACTTGAAAATAAAAATCATCCTTTTCTGGGGGGAGGACTAGTAGTTAAGCCTGCGTAAAATAAACCAGAACCACATATTTCTGTAGAATTCCAAGAAAAGCCATAATACAAAGTCTTGCAGTGAAAATCACTTTTTTCACCCAAGCCTCTCCTCAAAATATGTGATTTTGCATGCACTATATCAATCTTCCACCCAAAACTAAACCAGCATGAACAATATCTTAAATTTTCCATCACATGGATCACTCATTTTGATAATACAATCAACTACCCAAATGATCCTAAAAGTTCATATCTTTCAACCATTAGTCCCAATAACTAAGCAAAACCGTAACCAATACCTAGGAGAACAAAATTCAAAGATCAACAAAACTCATGGTTCAGATTTGAAAACAGAAAAATCAACTCAAAAAATAAATAAAAAATAAAAAATAAATATAAAAACAGATTTCTGCACAGCTCCATAACCCAAACAAACAAAATCATCACATCCGAAAATTACAGAGACTAGAAACACCCAAAAAAAAACAATACCAGGGCTGGAGATCTTCCAATTGGCAATCGGGGCCGAAGGCGCCGGCAAGCAGTCCACGACCTCCCCGGAAGTCTCCTCCACCGCCCGCCCCTGCTGCTGCTCGTCCAGAAATCTCTGGCTCATCGAGTAACAAAGCTCCAAAGCCGGCAGCGTCGAACAAAGCTCCGGGATCTCGTCATAGTTAAACCCAAACCCGAGATCCAAACACCCTTTCAACTCCTCGAGATCCTCATCCGTCAAGCTTTTAGTCCTTCCCACCACCCCATCTACGCCCTCCGATCCTCCGTCCCCAAATCCCTCCAATGGCTCCACATACCCCTCCAGCATCACCTCACCCCCGCGCCGCCACTGCCACTCCTCTTCCAGTGGGGGAGGGGACAACCGTTCCTTCGGAACCTTCTTCATCTTCTTCTTGGTGGTGGCGGCGGTGATCGCCGGGGAGTCATGGGAGCTAGAATTAGGGTTTGGCGTCGCTAGGGCGATGGGGAGCTTGCTCTCCGCGTAGTTCTCCATTGGAGCCAAAGGTGGTATTTTTAGGGCATAGTGGGGGGGTTTAAATGGAGAATTATTTGCATTTATACCTCCAAAAAGCTTTAAATTATATTTATCTCATTTTATTTATTATTATGTTTTTTTTTTCATAACTCCCTTATAAATATACTAATTATGCAAAAACCCATTAGTTTATTCAAAGATATCAATTAAGATTCTTATATTTTACAGGGGTATGTATGTGAAAATCCCCGTTTGATGTGGTTCTTTTGCAGAAAGCCCCTCTAAATTTCATTAAATGATAAGAACGGGCATCATATGATAATTGCGTGCACGGGTCATGATGTATGGTTCGATGGAATTCGGATCTGGTCATGGATCCGATAAACGAGAAACGTGCACGGAAACGTTTCTTAGATAAACATGAAACCCCGAGCCACAAGTTTGGCATGTGCCAATAGTTTGGTATGTCTGATAATAAATAATTTCCTAAAAGGAAATATTTAAATATTTAAATAATTGTAAATTAAGAAATAAGGTTCATCTTTATTTTATTTTATCTTATATTAAAATATTATTTTTGTTAATTTATTCAAATTTATATATTTAACACCGAAATTTAAGAAAGGGATACTCTTTCGTAAATCGGCCGAAGTGGAGGAAAAACGACGAGCACCGAAGTTATATTTTTATGTCATATGCCTCACCCATTTTTGTGAAAGTATCACTTTACTTCACTACCTTCGTGAAATGAACGTCTTAGAGTTAAATTTTGATCTTATAAAAAAAAATTAATCTTTTTTCAATACATAATTCATGTACTCTATTAACGATGGCGAAAAGACTACTCTACCCCTTTTTTTAAGTAAAAAGTGACATTATTAATAAGACATGAAGAAACTTTTCTCTCAAAAAAATGAACAAGAAACCTATCATTTCAGTATAGGGCAATCTTAAAAAAAAATAGAAATTAAACTATTTTTTAAAATAAAGTAGTGGGAAAAATCAAATAGATTATTTGGTCAATTTAAAATTTTCTTGAGATTAAAAAATAATTTATGATATTAGATGGATTTTGTATAACTAAAAAGAGAAATCAAACTTGTATATTTAGATGGGGAAATTATCTAATAGTCCCTAGCACTATTTGTGCACTATTTATCTTTATACTATACCCACCCAAAACCCTATTTACATTAAGTCTCTACACACCCGCACCCAAAGACCCCTAGACAATTAAAGAACTATTCAAGAAATGAATAGTTAAATACCTATATTTAGATTGATATTTATCCAATTAACCCTAATACAAAGCAACCTACCATAGGCATGGGAAAATGAATAGAAGCATAAACTTTGAAAATGACATGCAAGAACAATGACAAGTGGTGCAACCACAAATATTAATGGTGACATGAAAGTGGGTCAAGTATCTGCAAGTGGTCTGAATTGCATGTAGATAAGTATATTATTTTTAAGGGTTTTCTTTTGGCGAGTATATCTTTGAAAAAATAACATTCAGAAGTGCGTCCCCAGATTTCTCATACCAATTACATATATATACCAACGACATCCAAGTTTTACTTCCAGTATATGACGGTGTCCTCAAAAGATAAGCATTTGCATTCTCCCATAGAAGAAGCTCCAAGATCGAGATATCTACTCGCAAAGCATGACCGATAATATTCTTCTTCGACTAACATAGTGATCCAAACCTGCCACACGTGCTGATATTCTCCTGTAATCCAATACGTATCGAAGTTGTATAGTTGTACACGTTATTGACTTGTTCGGGCGCTTGTCGCTTTTGTCAATATATATATATATATATATATATATATATATATATATATATCCTGTGAAAAGACCATTATATCATTTATAAATGTATCTCTGAAAAATTCATTTGATTATAAATTTATAAATATGTCACTGAAAAATATGAAATTTAAAATAATTAAAATATTTTTTTAGTTTTGGGTCCACATATGACGTATTACATTAAAGGCCTTTGGATTGACAATAGTACACACATTACAACAACAAAACATTATATACACAATCAAATGAAAAAATTGGGGGGTTTATACAAAGGTAAATATGCAATTTGGATAATTTTGAGGGTCACCCAATCAATTATATCAATTTTTGATTAGAACTTCTGCACCAACCATGAAATACATCAAAACACGACAAAACGAGCCTCGCTTTCCTTTTCCAAATCAATTGTGATTTTGTTAGGAATCAACTTATACATCTCCCCTTTTATATGTCATTATATAAAACAAAGTAGATAATGATGTTTAGTTTAGTTTATCTTAAAAAAAAGCATTATGTAAATTTTTATCATTTATTGTTATGGAATAAAGAAAAAGCGAATTTGTTCTTGTTCTTTGCTTTGTAAAATTAGTGGCTAGAATAAAGTCTAGTTCACGTAACTTTAAGTCCTACACATTGCTATGAAATTATCATTAGTGTTTGATCCCATCTTTTTAAAAAATTAATCACCGTATAGGCAAAAATAGATTGTTTTCATCATTTTTTTTAAATGTTTTATTACTCCATTTGGTTTGTTTAACCAAATACATGAAAACAATTCCCATTATTATGTGTGTTTGTGTGTGTGTTTCCCTTAAATCCTAAAAATACAACATTTAATAGCAAAGACAATGTATAGTGTTTGATATTTGTTTTCTTTTTCTTTTTCTTTTTATTTTTGTGAGGATGTCTCATAGTTTGGTGAGATGTTGGACAAGTCTGGAACACTTATTCTTTGAAGCTGAAAGGAAGATGTACAGCAGTTCAGGAAGATGTCTGGCATATCTTCTACAGGAAGATGTCTGGCACATCGGCAATCACTGGAAGATGTGGAAGATATGCAGACAGTGGAAGATGTGGCACATCGGCAGGCACTGGAAGATGTGGGACATCTGCTGACATCGGAAGATGTGGAAGATCTTCAGCAGTCACTGGAAGATGTGGGACATCTGCAGACAGTGGAAGATGTGGCACATCGGCAGGCACTGGAAGATGTGGGACATCTGCTGACATCGGAAGATGTGGAAGATCTTCGATCCACCGGAAGATGTGGGACATCTAGCGATCCGCGAAGAAGATGTGGCGGATCTGCTTGACAGCGGAAGTATGATCGAGAGCATCCAAAGCGTTGTCAAATTTGGAACTTAAAGATGAAGGGCTTGTAAGTATTTAAGGGAGGAAAACAAGAGAGAGAAGCAGAAGAGGAGGAAGAGACTGAACACACGAGATATTGAGAAAAAAAAGTTAAGAACAAGAGTGAATAGTGAGATTGCTTGATAGGAGGTTTGTTCCTATTGAGAGCAGGATTCTCCATCTTGTAAAAACTGTTTTCTCTAATCAAAGTGAAGATCACTTGAAATTTGGGCGTAGGCCATGGTTGGGCGAACGGGGTAAATGCGGTATGCGTTTCCTCCTTTCTTCTGTGCATGCTTGTTTCAGTGAATGTTCTTGGTTATTTTGGTTTCTACAATTACCTTCTCAATCCGCGTTGTGTGCTCCGAGGGTGATTCCCGGTAAGAAAGGCGGGTTCAAATCACAACACTTTTTTTTTCCTTTTTTTTCTTTCATTGCAATTGCATTTGTAAAAGAAATGCTAGGTATATTCTCACTGATTCTTTCCTTTGCAAGAGTGCAACTTAAGATTGTAGGGAAAAAGAGTGACATTCATAGTTCTAGTGGTTGCTTGTGTTAGAAGGCCATGTAGTTTTGGGCCTTCTTTTGGGTTTTCCAAATATTTATTTTTTTAATTTTCTTTTATTATTTGTGACTGTTGGTTGTTGGAATTTCCAACTAACTTGACCGTTCCTCTTTCCCAACTATTTTCTCGTTCTTCTGGCCAACGGTCACTCCTTTTTACCTAACAACCAACTGTGAACTGATGCCTCTCTTCAATTTGAACTGATTCAACAAATTGTACTGATGCTTCTCTTCATTTATATATTCTGAATTGATGCATCCTTCCATAAACCATTGTTTCTCTTTGAATTTCACTTTATAAATAGACCCTCATCCCTGCTATTTAGATATATAGAAATTCATCCTTCATTCTTCTTTTTTCTTCCTCCTGTTGCATCCTTCTTCTTTCTCTCTTCTTCTAATGGAGCAAAATCAAAGAGCACTCGCTGTTCTCACCCGAGCGCATCTAACTGAGAACCGGCGATCGTTGTATCAGGATAACATCGCCATCAGGTCTGTCCGCGACCGAGTGATCCACTCAGAGGAGATGAAATTGTTCTTAAGGTCGGTGCAACCTTGCACGCCTCAGTCACCCTGTTCTTGGTCATAGCATCATCTTCATCAATATTTTCCAACAGCTTGTCCTCATGAATTCTTTTTGTTCTTGATTAAATATAGTTTTTTAATCATTTTTTGTTTGTTATTTAAAATCATGTTTAACATATTTCAAAAAGCATAATGTAATATTAAAAACAAGAGTGAATTGGAATTAACTTAATATAATGGCGCCTCTGAACAAACACAAGATATCAACAAGATGCCATTTTGACTCACTTTGTGATATGGACAAATCTGGAGAAGACATGTGACCTCATCCGGAGCGCGCGTGGCTCAATCCTGAATGTCCATATGAGCGGCAAAATTCCTTAGCTCGGACACCCCTTTAGGCAAAAAGAAGTTAGAGATTAGTACAACAAAGAATATCTTTGACAATAAGGGAATAGGAGCTAACCCCAAGGATCAGAGATAAGAGGGAAAAAAAAAGGAGAAAGAAAAAAAGTATAAAAAACTGAACTAATATGCCCTCTCTCAAGTTCATCATTTCCAAAGATTGGGCTTCAGAGCTATCTCAGGGCATAAGGCCCACACTCTCTCAGCCATGTTTCTTGTGCAGACTTCTGGTATGACAGAGAAGTTCCCGGACATTCACTTTGGCCGTTGTTGTCATCTCCCAACAATACAAATACCAACCATTGATCACTGATTAGTGTTGATATGTAGAAGAAACCGATTTTTTACATTAACACTTTGTAAAAATGTTAATGAAACATTTTCTCTCCAAACAAAATATTACGAGTTAAAAAAATGTTAATTTGTTGAAAAACAGTTTGTTTCTATTTATAAAAAATGTATAAATATAATTTTATCATCTTTAATGAGGATAATAACAATGAGATATTGGCGTAATTCATAATCTTATTAATCGGAAGATGATGAGAAATTGTGGCATGTTTATCACGAGATAAAATCAAAAGAAGCCCTCTTACGCATCTTTTAAAAATATCTAATATTATTAATTACGAGCTATTACATCAAAGTTAACATGATTTAAATGAAAATTGATTGAAAATTATACATTTAGAGGATAGTCAATACCATATTTATATAATTAAAGATGGTAATCTTTGACATGGCATATTGACGTGACATATAGTTAAGCGGTGTTATGACGGAAAAAATCAATTACAATAAAGTTAATTAATTAACCCGATATCAATTTACATATATTTATCATATATATTCTAGTTTATATGGAGACTTGGATACATGAAAAATAAATTTTATATATATATATATATATATACTACTGATAACATGCTAGTACGGAGTTTCTTTATTCCAATCGTAGCCGTAGAGTTTGACCCTGGACCATATTTGAAGTATTTTTTTTGGTATGGATGGGAAGATCCGCTAAAAATAAACTACCCTATCAATTTTCATATAATTTGGTAACCGTTTGGTCCTTCCACTCAACGGTTGAAATTATGGACCGTTCAGATTCCTATAAATTTTGATCCGTTAAGATGAAGACCCTACAAGTTCCCAAATTGTATGAAAATTGACAGGCTAGCTTATTTTTCGATGATCGTCCCATCCATACGGTTGGATTTCCTTGAAACATGCTCCAGGGGGTCAAATCCGATGCGACCACAAATGAACAGTATTACGACCGGCCAGACTGAATCATACATATATATATATATATATATATATTGATAAAGTGGATAAATCATATTCATTGCATATAAAAACTAGGTTTCTGGTCGAACCTCTAATACAAATATTTACAGTGAAACCAAGAAGCGAATTGATATATATGCGAAGAAAGAGAGGGACACTCTCTCTCATGATGATACTCGTCACGATTAGTCCGTACTCTTGTTACAATATGTTTCTAAGTGATTGGACTCTGAGTAGGGTATTCTATGCCATATGGATAAGTGCATACGAAGTGAAATAGAATTAGCGGCACGAATCTACAGAGTTAGTCTTTCAAACACTTTCAACTAGTAGGAGCACACGATCATTAGGGCAAGGTATTTTATTTAAATATAAAAATATTTAAATAATTTTTTGAGTATTTTCATCTTTTCTTTTCTTTTTTCTATAATCGAAATCTCATGTGGACTTCATATTCCTTGAACCTTCTTTTTTTTAAAAAAAATATTAAAGCCATTTTTTGTCCCTGACAGAGGTCCAATGTTCATTTTTCATCCTAAATTTCAAAATTTGTTCAATATAATTCTTGTATTTTGAGTATTTTGCCACATTTGGTCCCTGACGCTAATGTGGGGCTGGAGTGGCATATGAAAGAAATACATTATATTTATTTATTTTTTATTTTACATGCGGTCGTATTTTGATGACGTGGCGGGCCAGCTGGACTGCTGAAGTGGCATGCCTCGTGACAATATTTTTTTATTTATATTTTTTATTTTTTATTTTTTGAAGAAATATAATAAATAATAAATAATAAAAATTTTGCCACATGGCATGCCACGTCAGCAATCCAGCTGGCTTACCACATCATCAAAATACAACCACATGTAAAATAAAAAAACAAATAAATATCATGTATTTTATTCGCATGCCACATCAGCGCCACGTCAGCGTCAAGGACCAAATGTGACAAAATACTCAAAATACAGTGACTGTATTGAACAAATTTTAAAATTTAGGATGAAAATGAACATTAGACCTCTTTTTAGGGACCAAAAATGGCTTTAACCCTTTAAAAAAAAGAAATTGTTGACTTTGGGGTTAATGCTCGCTAAATATACACATGAAAACAATTAGATCAAATAAATTTCATGCTAATTGAATTTATTTTTTTACAATTTTATGAAATATTATATATTGATGCGGAGATCTACTCTTCTTAAGGTTCAGAGTTAATCTTGATCAATGGCCAATGTGTGAGAGAGGTTAGTGATGGTTGAAGTTCTTTAGTTGATTTTGATGAAGAGATCAGTTGTAATCGATGACTTTTCAGCTGATTCGGTCCTTCAGCTTCGTAGGATCAACGTATTCTCTAGAGATCAGTTTTGAAGGATCACAACTGAGAAAAGGAACTACAATTAGAGAAGATCCGAGTGCTCGTGCTCGGGGAAGCCTCCTATGCTCAAGTCAAAGGCTTGAAAAGGAGAGAAAATAAAGAGGGAGTGGGAAAGAATATAGTGGAGTCCGAAAAAGAGAGTGATGCTCCTATTAGCTCTTAATCTCGTTGGAATCAAGTTTTAAGTTCATAATCAAGTTTGAGCTACCTTTTTTGTGAGCCGATGACCTCCTTTTATAGGTCAAAAATCATTAGTTGTCAATTTGGAGACCGTTAGTTGTTATCCTGGCGACAATTAATTGCAAGCATTCAACGTCTTCTGGAATCTATTCTCCCTTGTCGGATAATTAGATGGTTATAATGATAGTTGGTTTTTTATTTTGACGTTTGTGATGATGCCACGTTTCTTTATATATTTCCCTCCATAATATTATATATTAATAAAATAAAATAAAAAGTTAGTTTGTAAGAAAGTACCTCTTCTTGTACCAAAAGGGCATAGATTCATGTATGCATGTGAAGTGAGATGGTATGCATATGGGTCATGCATGGGAAGTTTGTGTGCACGTGCGTGGATCTCGTGTGGATTTGGGTGGGCCAAGGAGTGGGTACCACCGTACCACTACCAAAGGACAGGCTGGTGACACCTACTAGGCTACTAGAAACAATGGGCCTGGAAGAATACTGCCAAGTGCCTAATTTTTTATGTTTCAATTATTAAAGCCTTTTTTTGGTGACCAAAATCATTGACTTCCCATACCTAAACTTTCTAAATGGCCCTTTATTATTTATAGATGATTTGCAATAAATAGATATATATATATATATATATATATATATATATATATTAAAATACAACAACAACAACTACTAAGTCTTAATCCCATATTAGATGGGGTCGGCTATATAGATTCTCTGTCTTCATGTCGCTCTCAAATATAAAATAAAAATAAAATAAAATGAAATGAAATAAACTGAAATAAAATGAAATAAAATTAAAAATAAAAATATATAAATAAATAATAATAACAAAATAATTACATGAGACATGATGTTAGAAGCAGAATAGATCCTACAAACAAAGTTTAAAATTTAATGAAAAGAAACCTTTTAAATTTACATCGGTAATCCTATATTAGATGGGGTCGACTATATATTAAAATAAAAAAATAATATATTTTATTTAGTATTTATAGTCATTGATTGTATGATGTATGGTTGACGGGATATTTTCACAACTTTTGGTGTTTATTAGATAGAGTAAGTGGGCGTTCATCACACTGAAACTGAAAATGATACAAAAGTCACTAAAGTGAATTCAATTTTCCCCACTTTAGTTAAAGGGCGTTTATTTGCTTGTAAGTGATAGGATAATGGGAAAAGTGAATTTATTCAGAAGTAGGGAATGTAGCACTTCCTACACCTCTGGGACTTCATCCGTTTTATACTAACTTGATTTTGGTTTTTAAAATACCGAAATGGGTGAAATGGGGACATAAATCCCACTTCAGTCCCCTGAACCCCACTAAAGTCACACTTTTCTCACGGACGACTCACAAATAATTCGTGATTTTGAAGGAGTGGAGCTTCGACGATCTTGCGATCCTTAAGGCGAGAACGAGGTTGTGTTCAAAGCTATTCTCAAGATGTTCTTCAAGATGAGAAAGAGAGGAGTGATCTTCATTTATCATAAAGTGAGAGAAGTATCACTTCCACCATTTCGACACTTCTCTTATTTTGTCTTAAGCCCACTTCGGCTTTTTTATCACTGAAATAGGTGAAGTGTGTTTTGGCACATAAAAATTTACTTCAGTGCCTTTTCATTTAAGTAAAAAAATACTAGAAATATAACTTTTTTTCTATTTTCAACTACTTTAAAGAAGCGGTACTTCAACTCATTTTCTAACTTTCTGACATTTCTAGTGAAATGAACATCGATTTTAGGAAGTCACTGAATGAGCCAAAATTTTCCTTACTTTTCCTGGTGTTCAATTTATAATGCAACTGAGGAAATGCACTTTCCTCTAAATAACACTTCTCTCAAAATACACCCGTTTTTTTTCTTTATTTTCAAAAAAACTTAAATACACTTTTCATCCCTCACTTTCTGATATTCATTTTAAATTACGTATGCTTTAAAAATGTTCAATCGGATTCGATTTTACGTATTTTGTTGTCAATACTGATGACTCGACGTGGCAACACATATGAAATACAACCTAATTTTCAGATTTTTTTTATTTACACATAGTAGTATTTTGCTGACGTGACATACATATTCTTCCACGTCAGCAAAATAATAATTTTTAAAAATATTTTTTTTAAAAAAATAATATTTTAAAATAATTTATTATAAATTTGTTTTTAAAAAATTATTATTTTGCTGATGTGGCAGAATACTTATGCCATGTCAGCAAATTGCTACCACGTGTAAAAAAAAAAATCATAAAATTATGTTGTATTTCATTTGTGAACGTCGTGTCGACGATATATGAACAAAATACGAAAGCATATTGTAATTGACAACATTTTACAAATATAAACGAAAATAAACATTGGTCTATAATACAAGGACTAATAGTGTCTTTCCGCCTTTTCAAAATACACTTCTTTTGAAATAAAACTTTTCCTCTCATTTTTCTTTATTTATAAGGTCACTTCAAAAAAAATACTATCACTTCTCCTTAAAAAATAACAAACAAACAAACAAAAAACAAAAACAAAAACAAAAACAAAATCTTTATACTCACTTTCTTTGATTTTAGAAAAGTAAGACTTTCTCTACTCCCCTGCTATTTTAGTGAACTTTGGTAGAAAAAGTGATGAAACAAGTCAACTTCTTCTACCTTAACTTTTCTCTTACTAATCTCCACACTTTTAACCCTAAACCAAAAAAATTTAAGTCATAGGGAAAAAATATTTTGTACATTTTTATTTTATGGATATTATTTCTTTAAAATAAAATAATAAGTAATTCACTATTTAGCAGGGACCTTAAGATAATTTGCCCTTAAAATAAATACACAATGCATTTTTCCTTTTGAAATTTTTTACTATTTAACAACGAGATGTGATTTAGTTAATGTTTCTCCAAATTCAAACTAATTTTAAGGTGTTATGTATCAATTTACATGTTATCAAAATTTTAAGTTCCTCCTCCGGTATTATGGTACTTCTGAATTCTGATACTGAATTTATTTTATTAGTTTTATGAATCTCCAAAATTCTGAAAACAAACCAAAACAATAATATTAATTTATAGAAATTTTGAATTTTGAATATTACCAAATTACTAATAGAATTTAGGGGAAATTGGTTATATACTCCTCAAAAGTTTCATAATTGCATGTATACCCCTGAAAAACAGGTTGAATTACGGATATACCCCTACTGTTAGGATCCGTTGACAGAAGTTAACCAAGTAATCTTAACCATGGTTACAACTTAGGTTAAGGGTTGAAAAATGTCCAAAATACCCCTCTTTATATATTTTTTAACTATTTTAAATTTTAGATTTTTAAAGGGGTATTTTTAAATTTATAGTCAAACAAATTTTTTAGGGATATATATATAAAGGGTATGATGGTTATTTTGCATGTCTACCGTTTGTTAACTTGACGGTTTTTCATTTGATTTTAACCCTAGGGGTATATACACAACTATACCTATTATTCAGGGGTATATATGCAATTATGTTTTATTCAGGGTAAATACACAATTTCAAAATTATTCAGGGGTACACCTGCAAAAGGTACTAGAATTTAATCCCTAAATAAATCTCATTTGAACCTAAAAAATAAAAATTAAATTTTACAACTAGAACAACACTAGATTAGGGCTATAAACGGGTTGAGCTTCATCGGGTTGGGCCTAGCCCGAGCTTGGATCAAAATTGCCTAGCTCGAGTTCGAACTCAGCTCAAGCTCGAAATTAGCTCAAGTTCGGCTCGATTTAGCTTGAAATTTAAAACTTATTTATAAACTAATATTTTATTAATATTTATATTATATTAATATATTAATAATAAATTTTGAGCCTTCGAACAAACTTCATCTAGCTCAAGCTCGGTTCAAAATTAATTTCAAGCTCAAAATTGAAGTTCAAGCTCGGCTTGAAAGCACAAAATTCTAAACTTGAGTTTTTAGCGAGCCGATCTCACAAACTAGATTATTAGATGCCCCCATAAAAAAAAGTCCATATTGACCAAAGGCCTCTTGGCCTAGCAGTACCACTACTTTGCGTCATAAGGGTGGTATCAGATTCGAGCCTCCACATGGACAAGATAGTGATGTGTTCCTACTTGAGGTGTTGACGCCGGGCTACTGGTAGAATCTCCCTACGTAGTGATACAGTGAGCGTATTGAGCTTGCTCACATACAGCACGCTTCGTCAGAATCGCCGCCATCCTTCAATCTCTACGCCCGTCGGTTTTTTTTAAAAAAATGAAGTCCATATTGGGCTACCCCACACTAATAATATTGGCTTGAATTTAACATTGCGCTCAATGCGGCCCACACTAAGAATTTTCCCTACTTTCTCCACCGCTTCTCAATCTCGCTCCCCGTGTCTCTCTCTTCCTCTGCTCCGCAACGATCAGGTAATTTTCTCATATTCCATAAATTCCTCTTCAATAAAGTTTCAATTTTGTGAACAATTTGCACTTCTTTGCCCCATGAATTGTATCGATTTGTGAAAAAGTTTCCAGCTTTGTGATTCGCTTCTTTTTCTCTATATTTCTATGGGATCTGGCGGTTTGTATGAATGCTTCAAACGTAGTGTCTGGCTTGATAGGACATGGGATGTTGGTGTCTTCTTCACCTGTGTTGAGGAGGCAGCTTTTCTTGATTAGGTGCTTGGGTGGTTGTGTTCATCAGAGCTACAAGAAGATTCAGAGAGTGAATTGCTCGAGTATGGAGGCGATGGAAGCTGATTCTACGCAAGTTATAAGAAAAATCACTCCTTCGTTGGATCCCACGAGGCATAAGGGTCAAGCAGGTGTGAATTGGTTCTCTGTTTGTATGTGATGGATGAGATGTTTGCCAGCATTGGAAATTATGTGCTCCATTGATATCATGTTCTTGTTTTTTGTTGTTAGTGATTTGGGTTTATGAATGCCAAACGCTTTTTCTTAAGCCACAGATATGAGTTTTTCATTGAAAAGTACAAGGTCATAGATTTATAAATTCATTGTTTAGAGATAAGCTTTGTGTACCCTGTAAGAGCCACCATGTTAATCGTTAAGGTCGGAAAATGTTCATGTTATTGATGCACAACAATGTGATTGTGGATAATTTGGTTTTGTCAGTGCTAATTTTTTTTTTTTAATCTATACTCCTTTGTGGCTGAATGATTGAATCTATTAACAAATGTAGAGAAAATCTTGCAATTGTTTCTAATTAGTTGCCAAAATATATTATCTTTGCTAGTGTGATTTTTTTTTTCTTGTTGTTTTTCCTAGTAAATAAGTTTACACAATCTTCAGTTTGTTGGTCACAACTTGAATTTGTCTTCAGGGAAAGTGGCAGTTATTGGTGGATGCCGTGAATATACTGGCGCTCCATATTTTGCTGCTATATCAGCACTTAAAATTGTTAGTTCTGTAACTCCTAGAAGTCAATGATACATCTTGTGCCTATATACTTATTGAATGTATACACATTGGATATTATGCAGGGTGCAGATTTATCACATGTTTTCTGCACAAAAGATGCTGCAGCAGTTATCAAAAGCTACAGTCCTGAGCTGATTGTACATCCAGTGCTTGAAGAATCGTATAGTATAAGGTGAATTTTATCCATTGATTTCAATATTCTTAGCATTTGATACTCTAGGTTGATTGTATGGGTAAATTTTTCTCAGAGATGTTGAGAAAGAGTCAGTTTCTGCTAAGGTTCTTGCAGAAGTTACAAAGTGGATGGAAAGATTTGATTGCCTTGTAGTTGGTCCTGGTCTAGGAAGAGACCCATTTCTTCTGGTGAGTAGTTATGCTTTTAAAGTTTGTCTAGCTGAACTCCAACTAAATTCTGTTGTTTAGAATATATGATCCCGCTTTCATATAATGTGAATCCCCAACTAGTTTTGACCAGTTGCAACTCTGCTTCCCTCCAAATGTACCACAATCACCACATTTGAGGATACCCTTTTGATGAAAATTGAATTGTTACAACATGCATTTATTTGCAATATGTCACACATTGTACAGCTCCATGAGGCATACCTTATCTTTTAGATTCTATCAATTTTACATCTCATTTGTATGAATGTAAACCACGAACCCGGAATAAGTTCAATGTAAGACTGCAATATAAAGAAAATAAGAATAGCAATGAAGTTTTGCTCATCGCTAATGAAAGTCAAGCGTGCAAACCAGATGAGTAAATGTTCGATTTATATCCTCAGGATTGCGTGAGTAAGATCATGAGGCATGCTCGAAGATCAAATATCCCAATTGTCATTGATGGGGTATGTCAGCTACCATCAAATATCCCAACTGTCATTAGCTGTTACATCTTGCGTCTTTCTAATTGAGTATACATGTTATACAGGATGGTCTCTTTCTTGTGACAAATAACCTTGATCTAGTTAGTGGATACCCCTTGGCTGTTCTCACACCTAATGTTAATGAATATAAGCGTCTTATAGAAAAGGTTCTAATTTGTGAAGTGAACAATGAAGATGCTGCCCAACAATTGCTTTCTCTTGCAAGAAGGTAAATCTATATTGATTTGCATGTTTGGTCTCTTTTTTGACCGACTCATTAGTGCGTATTGTTTACATGAATTATCAGCATTGGAGGTGTGACCATCCTCCGGAAAGGCAAGTCTGACCTTATCAGTGATGGTGAAATAGGTACTGATATTGGTTGCTGCATACTTTAGTTTTTCAGATAAATGATGCTTGATTTGCTTTATGTATGAATTCTGTCGACGTACTACAATATCTCTGGGTGAACTTTTTCATGTTCAGTTTGATATTTCATACAGTTAAAAGTGTGAGCATTTTTGGTTCTCCCCGGCGTTGTGGTGGCCAAGGTGATATTCTCTCTGGCAGGTTTGTGTGTTAAACATAAAATTTGATATTAAGACTTTCACTTTCTGTGATTAATGTTAATTGACTTCAATAGCTAGTTGTATTATTTGAACTATTGTGTGCGTGACTTATAAAGTTTTAGAAGTTTTGCTTGTTCTCGGCTTAAGTTATAGATTGTTCACTAAAGATTAGCAAGATTAACAATTCTCCGATTTGTGCCTAATCTCCACATTTGGCCTGTGCTTCAAACTTTAGGATGGTAACTTCCTATGCTTTCTGTCATAAACTCCGCTGCGCTGTCATGGCACTGCTCCATGACACCGATGCTTCGTATATCCTATCACTATTCATTTCTTGCACTGCTATAATGCACCAGATCATGCTGATTTTGCTTTCCTTTTCTGAATTAATGTTGCACCAGTGTTGCGGTGTTTTCATCTTGGGCCCGACAGCATGTATCATCTGAGAAAGAATCAGTAGATTACAGGTAAATGCATTCCTCTCTACTGAAACATTTTGGATTAAAACAATATTCCATTTTCTTTTATTCCATGGTATTATATCCATTTCACTGCCAAGCTCGCAAAACCCAATGGTCCTCGGAAGCATAGCCGGTTCTGCTCTTGTGAGGAAAGCTGCATCGTTAGCTTTTGAGAAGAACAAAAGGGCAACCCTCACGACAGATATTATCGACTGCTTGGGTGCCAGGTAGCTAACTTCCTCGTCAATGATTTACCCGGTTTGAAGATATTTAAGATTCAGTTGTTTTCAATGCAGTGTGCAGAACATCTGCCCAGTTTAAACAACCTTATCGTTCAGCAAAATATCGGTCCAGTTGGATCAACTAGTCGTGCTTGGAACAAAACTTTACTTTCAGTGAAACTATGAATTGAGTTCAGACAAGGCAGCTAACGCTTGTATGCATATGATCAGCCAGGCGAAACTATTATATCTAATGTTCTTGAAAAGTGTTCCATCAAATATCCAACATACAATGATTACATAAATTAAAAATGAAGATACATACAATTCAAACATTCAACTCAAGTTTTCCCAAGAAAAAAAAAAATTTGAACAATTTTTCAAGGCTCAGAGTTTGAAAGGAGTCTTTGCTGACTATCTCCAGTCCCCCATGCCTTATCCTTCCACATCCTCTCCACTTGCTCAAAAGACAGGCCCTTGGTTTCAGGCACAAAGGCTAAGACAAACCCAAATGCAACAATGGCAATGCCTGCAATGATTAGAAAAGTTGCAGCAGTTCCCACTAATGCTACAACAGAGAGGAATGTCTGTGCGACAATCAGGTTTGAAACCCAGTTCACTGTGGCAGACATACCGCCGCATACTCCACGGTAAGCTTCCGGGTAAATCTCCGAGTTCACAGCCCATGGAACAGGACCCATGCCCGGTGCGAAGGAGGCAATGTAGAGAGCTAGACCCAACACGGCAAACCAACCGAGGTTTGCACCGGAAGAGACATTGTCGGTGTTGAGATCAGAGATGTTGGAATTCACACCGGATGACTGCAAGAAGAATGCACCTGAGAGTATTAAGAGGGAGAGTATAACACCGAACAAGCTGGTCAAGGCCAGACGCCGTCTGCCACAACGGTCGATCAGGTAGATACCGACAATAGTACCAGCAGCATTCATGGCTGCAACTATCAAGGAAAGGAGCAGAGCTAGTTGGTTAGAAGAGAAGCCAGCCATTTGAACGATTGTGGGACTGTAGTACATTACTGTGTTGATGCCTGTAAATTGCTGAAATGCCTGAATGGAATCAGATTACAGTGATCAGTTATGTCAGTAATTATGATCCAAAGGATGTAAATGTGGAGTCAGGCACAGAACTTGAAGTTATGGAGGTAATTAAATGCCTTATACATCCAATTCATAACAAAGGAAAAAAGAAATGCTTCACGGTACTGTAGTTTTATATATTCAATGAGATTTATATCATCAAGGAACAAAAATGCAAATTGAAAAAAAAATAATGGCTGCAAGTTTTTACCTGAAGGCCTGCACCAGCAAAAAATGCTAGCCTCATTTCCTTGGACTTGAAAACGTCCAAGTATCTGACAGAATTCTTAGACTCGACATTTTCATCAGAAGCAACAGAGAGCAATTCTTTCTCCTCTTCCAAACGATCCGGATCATATATCTTTGCAAGCACTGCAACAGCTTTCTCTTTCTCATTCTGCATCACATGGAACATAGAATTCAGGATCATATTTAGCGAAGACCTGAAGCATTTAAATTATATCCTAAAAGATACAAGTCCTTTACCTTTAGATAAAGCCATCGTGGTGATTCAGGCAACAGGAGCATTAGAAAGAATTGTAGGATGGCAGGTACAGCAGCGACTCCAAGCATCCAGCGCCATGTCCCATTCATCTATTTTACTGGGAAAAGTCAGGCAGGTATATGAAAAATGTAAAGGCAGGTTGACAGATCAAACTAAAAAGATATATATTTGTATGCATTCTATGTAATGCAGCTAATTATTTGTTTAAATGTGTCCTTGATGGCACAGTTAATTATTTCAATCACCATTTTATTACTTCATTAATGAATATGTATGTAGCTACAGAGTTCACAGCAGAACTAACACAGCCATTTCCAGTATAGAAACTAAATTGATAAATATGTGAAATATGTAGTGCAGTTGGTTAAGTTCGTAATATGTGAACTGCTACTTTTACTGCTAAAATATAGAAAGCTAACATATAATAACAGTGTGTCCTACCTGCTATAGCATTATTCAGAGTGTTTGTGGATATTCACTAGAGAGGCAACAGGTAAACTAGGCACAGATATTGGACAATAAATTGAGGAAATACCATGCATATCACTCCCTCTATAATTTGATAAAGAAAAATCTACGCCACTGAACATAAAGATGGAGAAACATGCAGTAACAAGATCTCAAGAAACAAGGGTAAGTTTAAATCTTCAAACTCAAATGTGAGTGTGTTCTCTTCTCTCTATCAGTGGTTGCCTTGCATATGAATATTAAGTTCTGAAGCACAGCTACCAACCAAAAGCCATGAGCTTTCAGTTGCAACTTCAGCATAGTTAGAATTTCCATCTACAATTGAATGAGTAACACAGAAAAATATTAAAAATATAACTGCACCAGAATTAATGAATAATATAATTTATTAAACATGGATTGGGTAGTTAACCACACAAAAAAGCACAATTGCAGGCATGAAGTAAAAGTCATGAACTATTAAACCCGAAAAAACTTGCAGAATAAACAGACAACCGTATCGAAGTTGAAGAAAATAATTGACAATTAAAAAAATACAACAGGAAGAGCGTGGAGCAATTAGATGCAATCTTTTATGTCAAGTTGTTCGTTGACCTTAATAAATGAGCAAGTGGAAGTTTACCAAATTTCACAAGAACAACTCAGCGCCTGCCTTGATTGAAACATTTCATTAACTGTTTTGGAGCATAGAACTGAATAAAATGGAATTTAACATGACCAATAAATTGGGGTTCAACACAAACTAATAAACAATGATATGATTTTTACAGCAAGCATAAAGAAAACCATTCACATCACTGCAACATGAAAGGAGGACTAAAGCAAGAACGAAACTAAAAACTTTTGTTATGCAAAGGCTGTAATAAATATACAACAGTTTATAATGCCAGAATTTATGGTTTATAGTTCCAGACATTGTGCCACACTGCCAGAATATAGATAGGCATTGTGTCAAGTAGGAAATAACATAAATGAAAACAGAATCAACAAATGTCGAGTCGAGGTCAAGAGGATTTGGACTGCATATCAATGAAGTCACATTTTATTATGAAGTAGACATGCAAAGCATCAATGTGAGAGTGACAGTATGTACATGGCAATCCCATCAAAATAGCATGAGAAAGACCATCTATCATGATCGGAGTTCTAACGGAGGGAAAAGCTTTAGAAGGAAGGATGCATCTTAAAAAACAATGATCCCAGAAATTGATTACCATATATTGTTTAATTTTGCAGTAGGAAACGTAAATGACAGTCTTCTAACCATGTGAACAAATAGACATGAAAACAAAGAATCTTATTTTTGTTGCAAACATGTAGCCATCATTTAGACAGATTCCAAATATAATTTCTTACACTACAACTTAATAGGCAAATCTATTGGGTCAAACAGCATAGCTAACCCAAACATCTTATGTTGTAAACTTTTCATTCAATAAGCATTTTTACATGAAGATAAGCTCATGGACTAAATCTGACAAGCTTTCATCAGATACAGTTCAAACCATCAAAAGTACAAATATATGGTCTTTACTGGTATACCAGTAAGAAAGGTTTTCAGTTGAGAGGTAGAAAGCTTTAAATTTTGTAGAATGGAGTTAAATCGTATGTGAGATAGAATCATTGAGAATATTCACATAATTAAACTTCTTATGCTGCAAGTCTTACATGAAATTTAACTTGAAGGCAATTGAATATTAGTCTTGAAGCATATGTATTACCTTGAAGGCTCATACTATACTCCGAACTAATGAAAACATGAACAAAGTAGAAAAATGTAATGGGAACCAGAAGGGCATAATATTCACCAAGACAAAGCAAATAAATCTGACCTCCGTGAAAGCAAGATTAACAAGGTATGACAGGAATTGTCCGCCCGTGATCATGAGCACATTTGTGCCAACCAAACCTCCCCTGATTTCTGAAGGAGATGCTTCTGCAATATACACTGGAGCAGTAACAGATGCCATGCCAACGCCAAGACCTACCAACAACCTTCCAAATATTAAAACATATGGGTCTGGTGCAGCACACATGACAAGAGATCCAACAGTGAAAACCACATCAGCAATGAGGGTGGCTCTCTTGCGTCCATAAGCGTCATTCATCCACCCGCCTCCTGCAGCTCCAATTATGGCTCCTACTAAAGCCATGCTAACAATTGTTTCCTGGCAAGCACATTGAATCAGTGGTTCCAACACAAAAAGTTCACATTGAATTGTTTGCTCAATGCACAATCACCACTTATTTTTGGAAAAGAGCAAATGAATGTTATACCTGTAAGAAATCACTCTGTGCAACCACCTCAAACTCATCTTTGATATATAGAAGGGCACCGGATATAACACCTGGAAAATAGGAAGTGATCATTCATTAGCAATGCCTAATATTATAGAAAAGAAGAGTATAACAATATTTCCAAAAAAAAAAAAAAAATGGAACCGAATAGTGTCTATAGAGTGATACCCACCATTATAGAAACACACTCAATACTCAAAAAGTTTTATCTTTCTACAGACATAATTTCAAAGAAGTGCTTCACTGTAGGAACAAGATTAACTCAAGAAATCCCCAGTGATCTAACGGACTCACAGTGGTAGATCTCAAGAGTTCTACAACTAACACTTGGTCTAGTAGTTAATTGGTAATTTCACATATGAAAACCAGATTCTACTGTAAACCACTCAGCCATCAAGAATGAAATAAAAGGAAGAAAAAAAACACCTTCATAACTCCATTATCACAGCTCACAACTGCAACATAAGGCAATGACATCCTTGAAAAAAAAAACAACTTTAATGTGAAAAAAAAACATCAAAGCAAAATTTGCATAAAATAAAACTAGTCCAAAACTCCCTAATCAGTCCATCCAAAAAAAAGGAAACAACTTGCATGATAAAAAAAAAAACAAAAGTTTAACGAGAAAAGTATTCTATAATGGCATTATTGAAGCGAATCAGCTCAAACGAGTTCAGGCAACCTCAGTAGAAAGCAAACAGATACCAGTATCATAGCCAAAGAGCAGCCCCCCGATCCCAGCCGTGACAGTGAGACCAAGAACATAGACGTTGCTGAAATACGTCATGCTCTTCTTCGTCCCCAACGACGCCGAGCTCCCCGGCAACGACTCGATCGTCATCTCCTCTGCCTCCAAGAACACCAAGAAGATCGATCCAGAGACGAGGAGAGGAGGGATTCAATTTATTCAAAAATTGGGAAAAGACGAAGGAACGAGAGAGATTGGGACACGAGTCTTTGAGAGTGTTCTTCCCATTTTTATTGTGTTTCTTTTTTCATAATGGAATTAAAAAAGGAAACTTTCTTTTTTATTTTCACTAATTTATATATCTAGTAATAAACATCATAATGACCGTTGATAGTGATCGTGATGCCGATCTCGAGGCTTATAAATGGTTGGGATTGTGACAGCTGGCGAGGTATGGTTTTTCATGTCCTTTTCTTGTTTTTATTAAATAGAGGAGGAGCAAGTTGGCCCTTCCACGTGTCCATCAAAGAGGTATTTCATCCACGGTTCATGTTTTGGAAAACGGATCCCGAGGAGATCCAATGGTGGATAGGGATGATCCCATTTAATGGCCACGGTTCCGGGATGTTAACAGGTGTATTTGATTTAGACGTGGCAAGATGATGACCACAATGTAAGAGAATGTGTGAAATGTAATACACGGCACGGAATTGTATTGCAATAATTGGAAGGGAAATTGAAATCAAATTTGAAAGTCAAGAAAAAACAAAATTAAAAGAAAAATTTTACCACAAAGCCTATTGGTACCATGGTCCATAGTTAAGTGATGGGTAGTAATCCTGTGAAAGTGTTGGGATCAAATCCCCTCCCTTGCAAGATGAGAATCAGGTGAACGAATCTCTGCCGAGCCTCTATGCTATCACATTGTCGAACCTGTACACGTTTTTCAAGGGGTGCTTGTTACCTTAGTAAAAAAATTAAAAAAAAAAACGATTTTGGATAAAACAACCATGTTTGTGTGTTCTGTCGAGGATGTCTTTATTATTAAGGGTTGCATGATCTTGCTTCTTGGAATAGCGGTATATCGGGTTCTGTGCGTTGGGTAATTTGCTTGATCATGCCGAGAAGTTCTGTTATTAATGATAGCAAATCCAATGCCGTCCTTATCTGTTTTTTCTTCCCAAGAGCTATCAGAGAAGATCAACTATTAGTAATTTTAGTTGTTCGAGTAGTAGTTGGACTCCTCTCCTTTATCCCTTCTTAGGTCCATGTTCTCTGCTTGCTCCTTAGTTAGGTTATAACTTGTTGCTACCACCATTATTGGATTACAGCTAACTCCTCTGAAGACCTTCTTGCATCTTTCTTTCCAGATTTGCTACAACGTGTTGGCTATTAAGTCTCTACTCAAGGCTTTGTTTGGCAAGAAAAAAAATAGGTGGAGAAAGGCTTGACACAGGTACCAATGCACTTGAATTGGCGCCAAAAGGTAAGTATGGGATTTGAGGGGTTAATGGTTGTGTAAAGCATGTGTTTGAGTGAAAATTAAATGCTTAAGTTCATAACTACTCACTTTTACAAATGACCAAGTTGCCCCATTCTTGCTTTTAATTTGAGTGGCCACATCATCAAGTTGCACTAATATTCCTGTCAATTGCTATTAATCAATTCTGAAGACTGATCACACTCCCAAATAAATTGGGAATTCCTCATTACTTAGCCCTTGAGATTATTTCAATTCCCAATAAATATATTTAAATATGTTTACTTTAAATTTTTTTTATAAATATTTATAAATAGGCTATAAATATGGGCATTTTAACATATATATTTATAAATATATAAATATGTTATAAATATATGTTTATTTTAAAACATTTATATATAACATATTTATAAATATGTTTATTTCAAAATATTTATTAATATGTTTTAAATATGTTTATTTTAGAATAATTATTTATAAATATGTTTTCTAAAATATTTATATATAACATATTTATCCATATGTTTATTTCAAAATACTTATTTATAAATATTTATAAATATGATTTAAATATGTTTATTTTAAAATATTTATAAATATGTTATAAATATGTTATGTATATTTATTTATAACATATTTATTAATATGTTTTAAATATGTTTATTTTACAATAATTATTTATAGATATGTTTTTTAAAATATTTATTTATTAATATTTTTTATTTTAAAATATTTATATATAACATATTTATCAATATGTTTATTTCAAAATATTTAAATATTTATAAATATGATTTAAATATTTTATTTTACAATATTTATAAATATGTTATAAATATGTTAAGTAAATGTTTATTTTAAAAATATTTATTTATAAATATTTTTAAATAACATATATTCTAGAATATTGGTTTATAAAATATTTATAAATGTCTTAAATATTTTATTTTTGAATAATTATTTATAACATATTTACAAATATGTTTATTCTAAAATATTTATTTATAAATATGTTTTATTTTAAAATATTTATATATAACATATTTATAAATATGTTTTAAATATGTTTATTTTAAAATATTTATTTATAACATATTTATAGAAATTTATTTTAAATTAATTATGTTATAAATATTTATTTCAGAATAAATATATTTAAAATACATATTTATATGGATATTTAATTCCATGGGGGTACTTTGGTAACCTACATACAATAAGTGAGAATGAGGAATAAAAAACTAGTATTTTGAACATTATTATGCATTTTGGTTTAGTGGTTTCCCACCAAAAATTCAAAAAAATTTGAAATTTTTTTCCTCTTATTCCTTAACCCCCCTTATTTTTTTCCTTGTCAAACAAAGCCTTTGTGTTCATTCCCTATTAGTCATTCTCTTTCTTTCTCTGGTGGCTTCAGTACTCCAGTTCAAACCTTGTAGTAGGCCTTTAGCTTCTAGGATACTCCACACCTATATCGCCCACCTATAATCAAAGAAAATGTGATTAATAGTTTCATTCTTCAAATTGCATACCTGGCATAGCTTTTGTGGTCCCATATTGACGTTGTAGAAGAGTTCCATTATAGGGAGTTGCCATGAAACATTTTCCATAGGAAAATCTTAACTATGGGTTCCACTTTCATTTTCCAGACAATCCTCCATCCTTTCTAGTGTACTTTTGTTTTGTACCTTCTATATTCTTCATATACAGTAGCTACCAAGGATCCTCCTCGTATCTCTGGCTTCCACCTCCACACAACTAGTTTCTCTACCATGGAAACTTGTTTGCATAAGATGCTTACTGCCATAACTTTTGGGAATAAATCAGTTATAATAGATTTATCCCAGTCTTCATTGTGTATTAATTGACCCACATGTATGCTCACAAGATCATAATTCATGTTTATGAGCCAAGGCTTGTTTTGTATTGGTACGTATGTCATAGATCCATGGGTCTTGGGCAACAGATGTACTCCATGTTGGTTCATTAACTCCAATATTATTTCTAATTGTTTTCCCTGTGGTGATTAATCCTCTGTGTGTCCAGGATATACTATCATTTTTACATGTATTCCAAATATATGTTTTCCTATATTTGTTTCCATCAGTTTAACCCATGTTTTATCGGAGCATTTAGAAGTTCTATTACTTGTTTGGTTAATAATGCAATCTTCATAGTCATCAAGTCTTTAATTCCCAAGTCTCCCTCAGATTTAGGGTTAGTAACAGGTCCCAATTTAACCAGGTGGACCTCTATTTGCACTACCCTTGCCCCAAATGAATCTCCTGACCAGTTTATTGATAGCTTCTAAGATATTATCAGAAATGACATATGTGTTGAGACTATATATGGGTATTGTCGTAATAACCGAATTAACTAGGATAATTTTCCATGCCACTAATAGGCTCTATGTTTTCCAATGTGCCTGTTTACTATCCACTTTTTCAATTAGGTGGTTAAAGTTACTGGAGTGAATCCTATTTCGGGAAATCCAACAACCCAAGTATTTGAAAGGGAAAGCTCCACTTCTCATTCTCAAGATTTGGGTGATTGGCTACCTACGCCTATGGTCGACCTAGCTTGGTAGATAAACCTCTGATTTATTGTAATTAGGTTTATGCTCTGTGATAATTGAATAAGTTTCTTGGCACATCACATGCTCTAGTGTCTTTTCTAGAGGCTCTACATTAACATATCAAAACATCATCAACGTAAGGCTATGATTGATGTTCAAGTCTTCATTGATCTTAATGCTTCTAATTAAATCTGAGGAAGCTGCTTTGTTCAATATATTAGTCTTAACCTGAGATACTAAAATGATAAGGTATGGGGACATAGGATCACCTTATTTAATTCTTGCATTGGGTTTAATCCATCTCCTAATCCTACCATTTATAATGAAAGGCATATAACAGGTTTTAACACATGTCTTAATCCAAACTATCCACCTACTAGGGAAATTCATCTTGGTTAGGACAACAGAAACAATATCCCATCTCATGCTATCATATATGCATTCTCAATGTCTAGCTTAATTAACATCATTGGGTAGGCCTGAGTTATTTTTTCCATCGAATGATATAACTCTCGAGCTAACAAAATATTATCATATATGCTTCTTCCTTCTATGAATGACACCTACACTCTACCAATTATGCCTGACAGAATTCTCTTTAGTCTATTCGACATAATTTTTGTTATGGTCTTATAATTCACATTACAATGTGAAATTGACCTATAGTCCCTAACATGTTGGGGTTTTCCTTTTTTTAGGTATTAGGCATATATGAGTTCTATTCCAGCTATTAGGCATGTTATCATTTTCAAAGAAGTGTTGAATTGACTTATCATGGAACTACCAATAATAGGCCAGTAGGTCCCGGAAAATTCAACATTTAAATCATTTGGGCTTGGAGACTTACCTAGGGCCATTTGAGAGACTACCTTGAAGATTTCAAAAGGGGTGACAAGCTTAGTTAGCTCTCTACATTGTTCATCATCTAACCGGGCAGATCATCTAGCATGGCATTGACAAGATAATTTAGCAAAATGCAACCACGTGTAAATACAAAATTCAAAAAAAATAGGTCGTATTTTATTCGTATGCCACATGTGCTACCACATCAGCATCAGAGATAATATTGAACAAAACACGCAAACGATAGGGACCGTATTGAATATTTTCAAAGTATAGGGATGGAAATCAACATTGGGGTAAAGTATATAGATAAATAGTGGCTTTAAGCCCTTTTACAAACTAAGGATTGAAGCTAGTTATTTTCAAATCTAAAAGACCTAATTCTACCCAGGGGCCTATCAATACATTTTAATAATAATGGGTTATGGTCTGATAAACACCTGTGCCATAAGGTAACTGAGAACGAACATACTTGGTCATACCATAAGCTATATGCTATGAACCTATCTAGTCTCGCCCACCTTCTGGCAGCACCTCTCTGATGATTGCACCAGGTGTATGGGGGACCAGGGAAGCTCAGTTCTGTAAGCCCATTTTGTGTTATAATTTATAAAACTATTCAACAACTTACCCTCGCTATTCTTACATCTCTCTTAACCTCCTCTCCTTTCCTCCGGTAAGCAAACCAGCAAGAAAGCTTGGACAACTCATCCCGGGTCTTTACTTGTTTGCTCACCAACTAATTGTTGTAAACTAAAGAGATAATCCACCTTTTATTATTAAATGTTATCATCATATGAAGGATGTACGTGGACATTGCTTTGGGAGTGACTAAGCCCAATCCCTTCTGCTGGAGCACAATAATACTTCCTAATAATCCCACATAGGGTATTGCTGCCCACTCCCATATTTATTGGAACGTTTCACAAACTTTGTAAATCCTATTTGTATTTGCACGGGTTTCAACTAAGCATACAACAACGGGTTAAGTTCCCTAATTAAGGAAGATATGCGTTTTGTTTTGTCCTTGCCCAAGGCCCCTCTACAATTCCATAGTAGAACATTCATGTTAAAAGATTGAGGGTTAGTTAACTCACTCTCCCACTTTGGCCCTTCTTCCCTGTCACGCCCCGGCCCCAAAAAGTCCCCGGCCTCGGGCGCGTGAGCAGACCGGCCGTACCTAAGCGGAGATGAGCCTCGCTCGGGCACAAGGCCTAAGTGACCACAAAGCAACAACACAAGTGCAGCGGAATAATAATAATAGGTCAGATGACATAAATCAAAGTATAATATCGGTAGGAAGATAAGCACACAGAATTACGAGGCACCTAATAGTCAAATACAAATTCGACCCTATCTGAGTTCAATACATAGTATTCTCTCACACAAGATCGAACATGAGGAGGTTGCCAACCTCAATCACAATCCGGCTCCCGCGCGCATACTCTATCGGCTTCGACTCGGCTATCCTCGGGATCACGAAAGAGATGAAATCAAAGTGTATGAGCTTTCGGATGGAAACCCGGTAAGCGCCTGCCAAGGTGGGTAAGCAAGTCATGAAGATCAAAGAGATAAGCAAAATAGCAAATCAAAACATGACTAAATAAGCACATGGGGCTACACCCACTTTAACCAACCATCTAGGAGACCAGAGACAAAGCAATGAAAGGGGCTCCTAATGTCAACTTTCGACCTCAGCCTTTGAAAGATCATCCAAGTGTAGAACTCTCAAAGTATCCCCGATTCGACCATCGGCCTCGAAATTTGGAATCGTCCCGTGGTCGGGGAATTGGCGAGTAGCTACCTTCTACGTGTCGACCGCGACCGATTAATATGCGTCCAGCTGGCGAGAATTTGGGCCGGACGAGTATCGTCCCCATGGGGATAATGAGAGCCGCCGAGGTGTCCTCGGCCCTAGGCGGCTCCAAGTTGGAGCACCTACACTCCAGCGATCCGGGTGGAAGATAGTGAAACAACATCAGCAGATGCCAACAACCAAACATACCAATGCACATAAATATATGAGCAATAATCCAATGAAGTCATTAAAAGCAGGACATGCGCATATCATCAGCGATAATAGAGGAATATCAACTAGATAATGGTACTAGATCACATCATCAACAAGAAGGAAAGTATAATGAACAATAGCACTTGCGTGCACAAACATGGATGTCGAGAAAGAATATCAAGTAATGCCAACAAAGCCATGTTGGTAGGGAACTGAGCAAAGGTACTTACTAAAGACCTGATAGCAAATCAATAAACACTACATTAGAGTGGGTACTAGGCGGTAACTTACATCTATTAGCAATTCAAGCTCCACTTTCGGCATTTACAACTTCCTCTCGTAGCGTCTCTCCTGCTCTCTAGAGATCTAATAAATGAACAAGACCTCATTACATATGCATTGAAATACCCTAATTATGCATTTGCCAAAATATCGGCTTCTTAATTCATAACCCGTGAGTTGAGGGACTTACAACCCCACGCATCATTTTATTAGTTTAATTATATCCCAGAACTATCCGGGACAATGAATCAAATTCGATTGGTTTGGAGGGAACATTTGAATTAATAGTTCACTCTATATGTTAGTTACTCTGATAACTATATAAAACTTGGACTCGAAACTTCAAATCGAAGTTCCAAATCTTCACTTGGATTCCTTCCAAAACTTCTAATACATCACATCTCCAACATTATCTTTCATTTCCCCCAGATTTGTGCTCATTATCAACTCTATAGGCCCCATAATAAAATGAACAAAACCAATGTTCTGCAGATACTACAGTAATTCCTGCATTTCTTCACTTAAGCTTCTAATCAAACTTTAGCCCTATCATTCTTTATATTAACTGTTCTTATACCCACTTTCTATATAACTTACTCCTACACATGATTAACCTTAGTAAAAAAAACCTTGTATCTCTCAAGTTTGTAACCAAAATGGCCCATTTCCAAATAACTTCAAATAATGCTTATTACTTCCATTCATGGACAGTGGCACATGGCTCATTAGCTTTCCTTAATTCAACTAGTCATGTAATGGGTCTATATTACTTCCTTTCATTGATCCAACCCACCACTAATAATTACATCTAAATTCATACATACACACAAAATCCATGCCACCATCCTCTCACTTCTCATGATTATAATTATCCTCTACTATTAAGATTCAAGAACACCTCAAACAATCACATACCATCATGAGAACAACATCTCAAAGCCATCAGAGAACTAATAATAATCCTGGTTCTCAAAAATAAGGAAGAAGACACTATAGGATGAATAGTGACTTCATAAATAGTAAAACTCCTCAAAGCACTATTACCCTCTATTCTATCCCACATGAAGCATTAGAACTCTCACCAACGCCTCAAATAACAATAGAGCATGCACACCATACTTGATATCTGAACCTTTTACAAACCTTTAAGAAGCTATACACACTAAGATATCTATTCTTAATCATTCACAAGTGTCATCCAAATTCATAATCACTATCACAATTCTTTAATCACAAGAACCACTTACAAATTCCTTTTCAGTTCCAACCTATGCAAGCTTTCGGCCACCACTCACTTAACATTTATCATATGATCCTTTTTGCATTCAAGCCTTGAGGTAGAGATCGGTTCAAGGTGGCTCACACGGCTCTGTGGTGGCTCAGCGGCTCTCTAGTGTGCTCCTCGGTACGCCTTAAATTACGTCGCGTTATTTGGTGCTTTCGCCGCGACTTCGGTAGTGACTTCGTGGATGTTGCCGGGAGTAGTAGAAGAGGCTCGATGCGGCGCCCCGAAGGTGGAAGAAGCGGCCCTCTTTAAAACGAAGGAGAGCTAGCGGGGTGGGCTCGAGATATCGAGGCGATGAGACCACTCCTTCTTGGCGCCCGCGATAAATCGGCGTTACGGCTCAGCTGCGTCGCGGTGTTATCCTCATCCCAGATCCGAGTGGGGAGTTGCGAGCGCGGAGGAGCAGCGCCCGACTTCTTTGCCTCGAGGTTCAAATGCACAATAGATGAGCGGTGGATGGTCCTTCCCACTTGCTTGTGGCCAATCGGATGAATCTGTTTCACTTTACGTTCAACCATTTATTCTCACTCCCTTGACTGAAGGATAAAGCACATGGAGTTTCTCTTTTTTTTTTTTTTCTAACTAGTTTCCCATTCATGATCAACCTTCCATTCATTTATCTAGCTAGAGAGAGGGAGAGAGAGAGAGAGAGAAAGAGGAATGAATATCCAAAAGCATGGATGGTTAATTAAATCAAAGGATTCTAGAAGCTCCAAGGCAACAAATTGAAAGTTTAAGACTCCATCTTAATTATCTTGCTCACAATACACTCATCCATCAAGTCACTCTATCACATCGTTGCTTTATTGCATTTCTCTAACATCCTATAGCTCATGCATTATTTCCCAACCGACCACATATATATCATTGTTCCCACTTGCAACCCTTGTTCCAATAAATCCTATTAGTACATAGTGATGTCATCTTTGTGTTCCAACCGTTCATGTTAATAAGAATTAATTAGTCAATGCATGAAAATCCTTCATTCCTAAAAGTCTTTAATCATCACCTTTTTTGCATTCAAGTCCTTTTCTTCGAACCCTTTACATGCAACTCCTTATCCCAAGGTGCTCATAATTTCATAAATCTTTTAAGGCAGATTGCATTCTGGCCCTCATAAAGTTTTTAATTTACTCCAAAATTTTTGGTCTTTACATTCCCTTTTCTGGGTCTTATCCTGTTCCGTGGACATGTTCGGTGAGTAGGGCTGCCAACGAGCTGACCCTACTCACCGAACAATTATGGAGGATAGAATAGCGAGGGTGAAAATTCTATCATGTTCCCTTTTCTGTGATTCTTAAATTCTATTGCTTTATTTGCCAATTGTATGTTGAATGTTATGGATAAAGTTGTGTTTGACTTGAGGGAAAGAAGGGAGATAGATAGAATTTTCAATTCTTTTCATTTCCCCTGTTTTCTGTCAATTTGATTTGGAACATACTCTAAGAGCTTCCTCAGGTTTTTGTGCAATGTGAACTGAAAATTATTAACTCTACTTTGTCAATATATTAATTGGCATTCTATAGTCCTATTTGTGTTGGTGTCATTTATGTACATCCTGGATATCTGATTGTGTTATTTATATGTGAAATTGTTTAAACCATGGCGTGACTGATAAGTGAAGTGAAATTTTGTGTAGAATTTTGGACAAATGATAAGGGTCCCCTAACAAATGCTCTGTCTTCTTAACATAGTAGGCATATCTTTTTAATGGGTATTGGGAGGATCTTAGCACAATAAAATCATTCTTTGTTTGTTTATTTTATTCTATTTTTTATTTTTTGAGTTGCAAAAGTGTGTTCTTATTTGTTTTTTTGTGGTTTAATTCCATGTCAGTTGTTTTCCAAGTTGGAGCAAATAGGGTTGGGTTTGTTGGATCATGGTTTAGAAACAAATAATGTAAGTTCTGAGATGAACAGGGCTAGAGATCTATTGCTCTATGTTTCTTGCTTATCATTTCTTCATTTACCAAGGTTGAAAAGGTGCCAAAGTTGATCGGCCTTTTTGGCTCATGCATGAGTTGTACTTGAGGCAAGCAACATCGAACAATGTTCATGCATGCTTCAACCAAAAGTATGTGCATTTCTCCTGTTAAGTGCTCTAAATTGTGAATTGATGATATTTAGTAACCATTGCCACATAGCACCTTTTAGATTAACATGTTTGCAACTTGTGTATAAATGAAGTGTTTGAAGCTGCTCAGTCTTCAATAACACCTTTTAAGAAGTGGAGAGTTAATAGATCAAGGTTGGAGAAGGCATCCATTCTTGGCAGGAAGCGGAAAACAACCTTACCAATCAAACCTCCATAATCATTTTGTGTAACTCTTGTTGTTTGAAGTTGTACATATTGGCCGTCAATTAATTTCTATTATAGATTTTGTTCCAGGGAATTTTGGAAATCTTTTGTGTAAATTTGCTATAATGCTTTTCAAGATTGCTTGGGTCAATTAAGCATTATTTTTGTCACTTGTAAAAGAGATTGGAGTATTAGATTTGATATAATACTTTTCAGGATTTCTAAATGATGGTTTTTAACAATGTTCAACATTTGCAAGGTGAATTTTATTATCATTTTTTAATTTTTCTGTTTTAATTTCGAGCTTTTTCGAATCGAACTCGAACTTTTATAAATAATATCAAGTCAAACTCGAATTTAAAATTTTGAGTTTATTTGAATTCGAACTTGAGCTAAACTTAGCCCGTTAAGGTTCAACTCATTCCTATCCCTACTCATCTGACATGTCACCTCAGTCTTAGGAGTAAAGAATTCGAGACTCGCGCCCACTGAGGCCACCCCTTCGCGAAGTTACCTCCACATGTCGCCCACCGGCTTTGTCCTTGAGGCTACTGTCCATGTGCAGCTCATCCGAGAGGTCTTTGGAACGGTCGCATGCACCCCTCACTCTGCCATGTTGCCACAAGTCTTGTCCCCTACCTTTAGCCTGATCATTGTGCCGAAAGTTGTTTGCCGGAGCTCGTCCATGACTAGGTCACCGGCGATGACCATTGAGGGGCCGAACTCCCCTTTTCCCCTCCTTTCTCCATGTTGCGTTTGTTAGGAATAAAAAACCCAAAGATACAATAGAACCATAACATCTCAATACCTATACAAGGGTGCAGTTTATGGTATATATATACATGTATCTATCTCATATCTATTTAATCTATACATATATATCTTATCTTATCTTATCTAATCTCATATATATCACATAACACCCCCCCTCAAACTCAAGGAGGATCTAGAGTCTTGAGTTTGGACAATAGAAAAGAATGCTGATCACGGGTCTGAGCCTTGGTAAAGAAATCAGTAACCTGGACCTCAGATGGAAGATAGTACGGTCAGAACACCGGGTAAGGTGAGCATCCATGCCGATGTACTTGGTCAGCTCATGCTTGACCGGATTGGCAGCAATCTGAAGGGCACCGGTACTGTCACAATGAAGAGGAGTAGGAGAGGTAATAGAAACACCAAGATCCTGAAGCAACCAACGGAGCCAAATAATCTCCTGAACAGTAGATGCCAATGCACGTATCTCGGCCTCAACACTGGAGCGAGCAACAGTACTCTGTTTCTTGGTCTTCCAGACAACAAGAGAAGATCCAAGAAATAAACAGTAGCCAGTGACAGAGTGACGATCATCTGGATCACTCGCCCATGTAGCATCAGAATAAGCCTGCAACTGAAGTGAAGATCGACGGGAGTAAAAGAGACTGCGAGATGTAGTACCACGAAGATAGCGTAGGACTCGTAGGAGATGTGCATAGTGAACTGAAGTGGGAGCACCTACGAACTGACTGAGAACATGTACAGCATGAGAAATATCTGGACGAGTGACAGTAAGATAGACCAGGCTACCCACCAAATGACGATAGCGGGTAGGATCTGGTAGAGGTATCCCATCAGAGGCTCGAAGCTGTAAATGAAGCTCCATCGGTGTGGCAGCAGTACGCGTGTCACTAAGACCTGAGCGAGCAAGTAGATCCAGAATGTAGCGCCGCTGAGACAGACGAAACCCATCAGAATGGGAAGTAATCTCAATGCCCAAGAAGTAGCGCAGCGGGCCAAGGTCTGTCATCATAAAGGTCTCACACAACTTCTGCTTCACAAAGGCAATGTGAGCAGAATCATCACCGGTGAGGATCATATCATCAACATAGAGAAGCAAAACTGTCCGACCTCGGGAAGAAGAGTGAGTGAACAAGGCTGGGTCATGAATGCTCGCTGTGAAACCTGCTGCCTCAACAACGGTACTGAAACGTTCAAACCAAGCACGAGGTGCTTGCTTGAGACCATAGAGAGCACGCCGAAGACGACAAACTAGCCCTGGAGAAGTCGGAAGGCCAGGTGGAGGTGTCATGTAAACCTCGTCCTGTAAGTCACCGTGAAGAAAAGCATTCTTCACATCTAGCTGATTGAGAGCCCAACCACGGACAGCAGCCACAGCAATCAAGGTGCGAACTGTGTGCATATGAGCAACAGGAGCAAATGTCTCCTCATAGTCCCGTCCATACTCCTGCTGAAATCCACGAGCCACCAGACGTGCTTTGTAGCGCTCAATAGACCCATCTGAGCGAGTCTTCACCTTGTAGATCCACCGGCAAGTGATCGGGACAACATGCGTAGGAAGAGGAACAAGATCCCAAGTCTGAGTACGGGCCAATGCATCAAGCTCCTCTGTCATGGCGGTGCGCCACTCAGGTGACTGAACTGCCTCCCTATAGGTACCTGGCTCATGAACTCTAGAGGAACTGGTACTAGCTGCAGCAAACCGGGTAGGAGGAACTAAAGTAGAGCGGTCACGAAGAGAGTAGGTGTGAGAAGGTACCTCAGTGGTTTGATTATTAGCAAGAGGAGAGACAGGAGAAGCCGTACCAAGTGGGGCCGCAGCAGGGGTTCGAAGTCGTCGACTATAGTGCAACCGGATAGGAGGATGAGCGGGAGGAAGAGGAGGAGGATCAGAAGAAGGAGGACTGGACTCAACAGACTCAGGGGAAACAGGGGAAACAATCGATGTAGGTGAAGGAGAAGGTGACAGAGGAACGAACTCCTCAGAAGAAGCGGATGAAAAAAGAAACGATAAGTCAACAGAGGGAGATGAAGACATAGTGGAGGAAGGGGAAGCATAGAAGGGGGTGGACTCATCGAAGGTGACATCCCGAGAGATACGCATCCTTCGAGCAACGGGATCATAACAACGATACCCCTTATGTTCTAGACTGTAACCAAGGAAGGCACAGGGGGCTGACTGGGCCGTCAACTTAAGACAAAGCAACGACATCCAAAAACACGAAGATGATCATAGCGAGGAGGAGTACCGTGAAGGGACTCACCCGGGCTAAGACCATGAAGAAAAGAAGAGGGTTGTAGATTAATAAGGTAAACTGCAGTGCTGATGGCATCAGCCCAAAAATGGGGAGGGACAGAGGCCCCTAAAAGAAGAGCACGAGCAGTCTCCAAGATATGGCGATGCTTGCGCTCAGCAACCCCATTCTGAGCATGAGCCCCAGGACATGATAGCTGAGGTGAGGTGCCCTCAGATAAAAGAAGTGAGCGAAAGGCGTGAGAAGTATATTCCCCGCCTGAATCAGACCGAAAGGTCTTGATAGAGGCAGAGAATTGAGTGTGAACCATAGCAACAAAGGTGCGATAGATGTGAACTAACTGACTACGATGATTCATGAAATAAACCCAAGTAAAGCGAGTGCAATCATCAATAAACAAAACATAATATCTATTGCCACCTTTGGAAATAAAAGGAGCAGGGCCTCAGACCTCAGAGTGAATAAGATCAAAGGGTGCAGAGGATCGAGACAGACTAGACGGATAAGGTAGTTGGAGCTGTTTGCCAAGCTTACAACCACAACATACAATATCAGACCGGGGAGAGACAAGTCCTAAGGAACCACTACTAACTAATGAGGACAAACGAGAGGGACAGAGATGACCTAGACGATGATGCCACTGATGAAAGTCCAAAACCGTAGCATGACAGTGCGAGAAAGACGCAGAAGACGGAAGATGAAGAGACTCCAAAGCATATACCCCACTATGGCGTCGGCCAACTCCAATCACTGCTCCGCTGCGATCCTGCACACGACAAGAAGTACGATCAAATACAACCTGGCAATCAAAATCAGTCAGCTGGCTAACAGACATAAGGTTCATGGAAAGACGGGGGACATGAGAAACAGAGGGGACAGAGAAGGAATTAGTGGTAAGGTGACCAATGGAGGATACATGTAGTGGGGTGCCATCGGCAATACGCACACGGGTGATATGTGGAGCAGGGCGACAATGAGTAAGATGAGTGGCATCGGAAGTCATATGAAGGGATGCACCAGAATCCAGGAGCCAAAGAGGACATGGAGTACCTGAGATAGATGTAGAAGGATCAACCTGAGCCGAGCTAGCATGACTGGAAGAAGAGGTGTCCATCAGTTGAAATTGCTGAAAACGCTGAAACAAGGCAAAGGCCTGCTGATCCTCAGGAGTCATCTGAAGGGAAGAAGACAAAGGGGAGGTATGCTGTACTGACTGAGCCTGGTGTGCTGAAAATCGTGGAGGTGTCGGAAGAAGAGGTGGCCGGGCTGCAAATGTCGAAGGAAGAAACTCGAGGAAGGCCACGCTGCTTCTTCCGGCACTCACGCTCAATGTGGCCAACAATACCACAATGATAGCAAGTCACATTCTTCTTCGACCGAGGAGGAGGTCGAGAAGACTCGGAAGTAGCGGCAGGATGTACTGAAGAAGTCGTCAAAACGCTCGGAGGAGTAAAACGCGGAGCGGCAAGTGCTGTACCAGCACCAGAAGAAGAGGCGCGGAGGCGTGTCTCCTCAGCAAGAACAAGGGAAAATGCCTCATTGAGAGTATAGCTGGTGGGAGAATGTAATAGCTGAGCACGAGACTGCTCAAACTCGGGGCGGAGGCGTATGATAAACTCATACATACGTCGAGTCTCCTCATGACGACTAAGCAGGCCACATGTATGGGTGCATGTAGAGGAATGAGCAGTAACTACAGGACATGCAGCAGGAGTGAGAGCATCGATCTGACGCCAAACAACGCAATAGCGACTGTAAAATTGATCAATGGTGTCATCACCCTGTTGAAGACCGCCAAGTGTCTGGTAGAGAGTGTAGAGTTGCGCTTGACTGGAGCCACAATAACGACGAGCAAGATAGTCCCACATATCCCGAGCAGTGGGTAACTCGGCAATCTGGGACCGAATCTCAAGGATAACCGTCTGACAAATGACAACCTTTGCATTGGAATCATCAGCATACCACTTCTCCAACTTCTTCTCATAAACCTCAAAAGCAGCTGAGGAGGCCGGGGGAAGGGGACCCACATCCGCAAGAGAAGAATCAGAGGAGTCAGGAACAAGGGGAGCAGTGGGAAGGAGAAGAGTGCCATCAACATGACCAAGGACACGCAAGCTATCCAGAAGACGCCGAATCGTGAGCTTCCAGGCAAGATAATTGGTACCATCAAGCACCACATCAGATTGATGTAAATTGCGAGGTCGGACCTCATCAAGCATACCGCCAAAGCCAACAGATGCCATGGAATAGGTTGAAGGAAAAGAAAAAGGAAAAGAAAAGGAAAAGAAATAGAAAAGAAAAAGAAAAGAAATTACAAAACCTAGATTATATATATAGAAAATATAATATATAAAATAGTGGAGGGGGAGGCTGCAAGACACAAACAAAGAAAGAAAAGAAGAAAACAAGAAATAGAAAAAGGAGGCGGAAAGAAATCAGGCGTAGAAGAGAGGCGGGAAAGAAAGGAGAAAAGAAAAATATCAAAAAGAAGATACATGTGCAGGAAAGCGCAGGGATCGCACACAAGAAAAAAAAAGTTTAAAAATTTAAAAATAAAGGAGAAGAAGGGAGAAGAGGAGGGGAATAGTAGAAGAAAGGGGGCGCAAGCAGGACCAGCGCGCAGGGAGACGGGAAGACACGAGCAGATCACGCAGATCGGGTCTGGAAGGAGAGGTGCACGCAGGGGAAGGGTAAAGGGATCGCAAACCTGATCTCTGGTACCATGTTAGGAATAAAGAACCCAAAGGTACAATAGAACCATAACATCTCAATACCTATACAAGGGTGCAGTTTATGGTATATATATACATGTATCTATCTCATATCTATTTAATCTATACATATATATCTTATCTTATCTTATCTAATCTCATATATATCACATAACAGCGTTGTCACTATGTTCCCAGTAACCTGGCCAGTCTCTGTCTGCACCACCTCTTTGCCTTTTGGGTTCGAGGATGAGTAGCCAATTCTAGCCACCGTTGCTCGGCTCCCAATTGACGGAACCACGCATGACGCCACTCCATGCCTTATCCCCCACACCTGTAGCAAAAGATGGGTAAGTTTTCATAGAGCATTACTGTAAAAACTTTACCTGCCTTTGAAGCTATCTACACACCCTTTTTCAGCGGCTGAGTGAGATCCAGCTACACACAAACCCTGGAGTACCTAGCTCTATTCATGGCCAATGTTGTTTCATCATTTTTTACTAGCCTTCTGAAGGAGGTAATCGTTTCTAGTGCTTTCACCGACCGATACTCAGTAGGTAGGTGATGCAACTAGATCAATAGTGTTGTTGTTAAGAGTTTTTCAAACAAAGGTTGAAAGTTCTCAAGCCAATGGATTAGGTAGAGGACTAGCCTGTTGATGATCTAAGGACCATCCGCGAGCAAGGACACCACCATATCAACTGACGAACACTTAACCAAATAAAATCCATTCTGCATATCTGCCAAGGAAAAGTCCCCATGATAGCTATATATTCCATAGCTTACTGAGACTTTCCTTTGCGTTTTCAAGAGAAGAAAACTTACCAAATACCTTACCGAATAATACAATCTTCATGAGTTCTCACGGTTGTGTCATCACCTCTTCCTCTAGGGTGATTGTATCTGTGATTGTTGCTTTCAGTTTGTCTAGAACCGGCCCTGCCACCATGATTGTCTCAACCGGTGTTGGGGACGGTTTGTTGCCGACCACGCTCGCCCAAGACTTGTTCAATATCATCTTGGTAAAGCCTTCCTGCTTCTGGCTTTTGCCTTGCCGCATCTCCTAAGTGCATGCAAAAGAGACCAAGATCGAGACTAGAGTGGGATCTCCACCGGCCTCGCCCCCAAGTGACCCTGACTCATTCCTTGGCCTCTGTGACGAGGAAGCCCCACCCCATCTACCATGGTAAGTGGGGGACATGAAGTTTGGGAAGACTAAAATAAAGCTTGCTGTTCGGGGAGCCTTCTCGGGAGACGGAGGGTTTTGAAACCCAGCTTTCTTTCATTATATAGTTGTTATGGTGTTTCTCACAAAGAAAAAAAAGTCTCCGGGACATAACAGATGGAGGAATGCCAGATAGTTTGCTTTATTTTAAAATGAAAATCAATTTATTAGAATAAAAAAAATCTAATATTTATCTAAGAAAATAAAGAAATGAATTTTAGGATTTTATATAATAAGAAATATTTTTTATTTGAATATTTATATTTCACGTGTAAACCCAATTTACTCGTATGATTTTTTAAACAAGTGTGATTTTGAATATATATAATTTAATACAAAATTTGGGACTGAATTTCTGATGTTTAAATTTTGAAACATTTATTTACCTATTTATCTATCTATGTTAGTGAGCGAGATTAAAAAAAAAATCTAAAGAATCAGAAAATTATATTAAAATTTTAATTTTTATAAATTTTTGAATTACAAAACAATATAAATAATGTAACTGTCAAAACAACTTCTTAAATACATCATCACATGAGAATCAATTAGTTTTTAATGTAATCAACTACTCGGATTCTCATATAGGCCAATCTTCGTCATGAGAGAACACAAACGAGATCATGTAATATCATGCAATGCAATGGGGGTGACAAATGTACGTTAGAGAGTTTAAAGTATTGTTGTGAGAGTCGATGAATATGACATGCGGTAAGAAGTTGCCAAAAGATCTTCATCTATATTTGTGCCTATGTTGTCGAAGGAGAACTGGTGGAGCATATGTCACAAGAGGATGTGTTGGTCGAGATCCCAAAGAGATATGCAAGGAGTTTAATAGATTTGTGATCAGACAAAAGAAACCTAAAATCTTTTTGTCGCATTACTCAAGATTTATTTTAAGATCAGGTGTTGGACTAGATTCTAGCTAAGAAGATATGGGAGCGGTTTGATAAATTTATGATCCGACAAAAACAGATGAAAACCTATGATCTTTTTGTCGCATTGCTCAAGATATATATATTTTTTTAATCCTGAGCAAATCTTGACATTTTCATATATTTATATAATTTTAAAAATAAAATACATTTCCACCGATTTCTAAATTTTACTCATCTATCCAATCTAAAAGAAAACCCTGTACCCAAACCACCAATGACAAGACAGAGTCACTAATCAGGTACCATTTCTCAGTTACTTTATCATGACCGCTCTCATATGCTTATATTTGCATCATTTTTCAATCAGCCCCCTCCTTTTCATACAAATTCGAAGCACAATATAAATTTCCCACTTTTGTCGATTCCTCCCTTCCCTCACGAAGAGTGCCCAAGCCTCAAATCCACCGTTTTCTCCCCCAAATCGATCTCCAGCCCCTCACTTCCCCCTTCAATGACTCCCAGATTTGGCCCCCGATTGCCCTAATCCTTGCCCTCGGGGTCTGGCCGGGGAGGCCGTAGGGTTTCCTGAGCTGCAGCGATGGATTCCGAGGAAGATATGCATGATGCCAATGATCTGGAGTCACTTGATGATGATTTCTATAGCGGAGAGACTGGGATGGGGAGCGATGATGGCGACGGGGATTACGATTTCGTGGATAATGAGTCCGATGGGTCGGAGGATATTATCTCAAACCGGCAGCAGGTGAGCGAGGTTTTGAGCTGTTTGATTCCGCATTTTTTTGGGTTTTTTGAGGATTTGAGCTGGATTTTATTGGTTTTGAGATGAGTTTATGAGGTTTTAGCTTGGCTTTGGTGAAATATTGCTGAAAAATGTTTGATTTTTAAGGTGTTATGAAATAATGTACCAAAAAAAGGTGTTATGAAATTATTGTTGGCTAATTGTTGTGGTACCGATCATGGAAGTACCATAATCTAGCTCTCATGTGTGGACTGTAGGGTGTATAAGTAGTCCCATGCGGCAGTGCTGCATTTTGGTAAGCTGATGGTTGCATGAGTCTGTTGCCGTTTGTTGTGCTTCGTTTCTGACAATTTTTGGATATTCTAATGTTTATTTGTTGTCAAGTCGCAAGAAAATCACTGTCTGAATTAATCTCAGAAGTTCTCATCTTGTTAACTGAACATATCGGACGAATGGCTCAATGAAGTGGATGTTCCCAATTTTCATGCAACTGCAGAATGCCTGAATGCAATTGTTGGAAGAAAATATATTTTAGGAGTTTTTTTTAATGTTTAATGTTTAGATAAGAATTCAGGCTTCAGGCATTTGAGTAGCCTCCATGGCATTAAATGTTGTAAAGACTAAAAAGGTCTAGAGATGCAAATGCTGATTACACCAGAGAAGTTTTAATTAGATCACTGGTCAAAGGAATAAAAATAAGGATATAGTTGGTTAAATGGTTGGATAGGCGCTTGTCATTCACATACAATGTTTTTAGATCCGTAGATAGTGACTGATTTCAAACATAGGTGGAAGGAGAAAATGACTTACAGATGGAAATTCAAAGGAGATTCTAATAGCATATCTTAGTTTGAACTGGAAGATTTTGGTAACACATTGTATTATATGTCTGCAAGCATATAGCTTTAAACCTCCATTTATTAGTTTGCTAACATTTTCTATCCTTGGCAGAAATGGAAAAAATCTAAGTCTTAATTGAAGCTGTTGGTGATATGATGCTGCATGTAGAGATTACAGTTAAATGCCTCTTTTTCTTCTTTCTATCCTAACAGGTGTCTTCTTTGATATTTCAGCAGAGCTATATCATTTTGAGTGAAGCTGACATAAAACATCGTCAGGAGGAAGATATAAATAGAGTTTCTGCTGTACTTTCCTTGTCAAGAGTTGGTGTATGTATCCTTCTGCGGTATTATAACTGGTAAATGAATTTTTTTTTTGTAGCATTAGTTATATTTTTATGGTCTTCACTTTCATCTCTTATATTTTGGATATGGTTTCTTTCCAATATGTACTTGTAGTGTACTTCTGCACCCCAAGTTTTGCTTTTGAAAAAATGCCTTGCACGCATACTAGGGAAGACTCCTTTACAAAACTGCATGAGCCTTTGCACATGGCTTGACAACCCTCAGGGCACTGGGATGTCTCACTACTGCCATCAACTAGCAACAAAATATCCATCTTTGATGTGTATGCTTGACAAGGACATGTTGTTGGTTTCATAAATCATTCCCTTCTATGATCATTAGGAAATTATAAGGTGTTGAAATAGATATTAGCTGAAATAGAGAAGTTTTTCTCACCAGATAAAGTTCTCTATGATTTGACAAGGTTGTGTACAAAAACATATAGAATCAATCAGCGTATATCATTTAACATCATCTAAAAGTAGTGGCAAACTTTATTTGTTACATCTTTGTACTTGCTATACATCAAAATTTATTGTTGATATTCCTTGGCTTCATTTTGTGCACAGGAGTGTTAGTAGAGTGCATGATGAATGGTTTGCGGATGAAGAAAATGTACGGAAGGTTGTTGGCTTGTTGGAGAAGCCAACTGAAATGCCAAATGGTCGTGAAGTAAGTTTCTAGTTTCCCATAAAATATGCTTTTATGCTCAGTAAATATGTATGTAGGTTTAAGATCATTAAATGGACTCCAAATTAGTTTTTGTCTGTCTCCCATTTTTTTCTCCTGACTTAAAATGGAAGATGCTTTTGGTGGCAGCTCTGTTGTGGAATTTGTTTTGAGAATTACCCTCGTGACATGATGAGCTCGGCTGCTTGTGGGCACCCATTTTGTGGTGCATGCTGGAGAGGTTTGTTTTTTCACATGTACATGTTTGGGCTTATTTATTTGTCTTAAATTCAATCAATTATATCTCTTGGATTCATAGGTTACTTGCTGGATTGTATTGGAAAAGAGTCTCTCTTAATAGGATAGCCAATGGCCAAATTATTGTGTATTTAATGTATCATTTCTCTGCAGTTATGAATGATTAGTTGCTTGAATGAGCTGAAAATCAGGCTCTATAAAATTATGAACATCTAATAAGTCTTAAACTGCATATGTTTTTTTATTGGTCTCTTTTGAAGTTAATGTTGTTCTTTTAGGTGGATAATTTTAGCCCTATTATTTTTAATTGTGTTGACATTATGTTCCCATGTCTGTCACTCTATGGTCGAAATTCATTGAATCTGTCCGAAAAGTTTTTTCATTGCAATCAAATGATATATTGGTTTGGCAGGTTACATTGGCACTTCAATAAGTGATGGTCCTGGGTCCCTTTCGTTGCGCTGTCCTGATCCATCTTGTGGTGCTGCTGTTGGCCAAGACATGATTAACTCATTAGCTTCTGATGAAGATAAAGAGAAGTATTCTCGCTACCTCCTCAGATCCTACATTGAGGATAACAGGAAGGTACAGTCTTCTCCTAATTTTATCAGCATTTGCTTCTTTTGATCAAAAGTTTGAAAGATGACTTTACTATTGCCTTGGTGTTATCACCGAGAAACTTATTAGTCATATCATATAGAAAAAAGAACTTTTCTTCTTCTCTATGTGACATAACACATGTAACTTGATTTTAATATGTATTCAATAAAAATCAGCTATCCCCATTATGCAGCCTGCAATCTAGCTGACTTGTAGAGATGTAAACTAAAGGAAGAAGGAAATTCAGATAAACACAGGCTCAGATGGGTTAAGCAAACCCATCTGATTTTCAATAATGCAACTAGCCTCTTAAATAGAGGAGTTATAATATGAAAATTCTTTATTTTAGACCCCTATAAATGCGAAATGATAAAATGAATGTTCTTTCTTTTCTAGAATCCTAATATGGACTCACAAAAAGAGTGATTCTTGTCTTATTCTCTCATGCGTAGAAATAATAAGTAATTCCATCATTTCAAATGAACCGACCTCATGCTGCATTACCCCATCTTGTGGTTTAGCTCCTGCTATTGAATATGTCAGATGTCAGACCCAAGTTTAAGTTCTTCCTTTTATTGTTGCCTTTCTCTTTTTTCTTCTTCTTTTATTTATTTATTTATTTATTTATTATTATTATTATTTTGTATAATACCTTATGCTGCATGTCTCATGGTTTCATGTTTAATAATTTCCATTCCTCTGTTCCTAGAAATCCTTCTTCAAAAATCATTATTTATCCGCATCATCTAACATTGGCTTTGTAACTCTAACATATGGTTATGTGGAGTAGTGAAGCTTGAAGTCTTCTCTTTCTCTTCTGCCTGAATGTATTTAATTTAGGTGTAACTCTCTTTCTCTTCTGCCTGAATGTATTTAATTTAGGTGTAATTAGTTAAGCTTATTCTTTCTTTTTAATGGGTTTCCAGACTTACACAAATTAGTACCAATCTGGTCATACTTATTTTAGTTTATGACTTCTTTCTTTTCTTGTTTTCCTTAAATGTATCACAGACAAAATGGTGTCCTGCTCCAGGCTGTGACTTTGCGGTGGAGTTTATTATGGGTAGTGGAAGTTATGATGTATCTTGCAATTGTTCTTATGCCTTCTGCTGGAATGTAAGCATTTATCATGAGTTTCAACTCAAGATGTGGGTTCACATTTTTGTTTCCACATATTTCTGAGTCTTCAAAAATAAAATGCAGTGCACAGAGGAAGCACACAGGCCCGTGGATTGTAGCACAGTGTCAAAATGGATATTAAAGAACAGCGCAGAGTCGGAAAATATGAACTGGTAGAGCCCTAAATTCATTTAGAATGTTTTTCTTTTTTTGCCATATCACTGCTAGTTAGTCTGCAATGTCACTTTATTGATTCCCCAAAGTTATCTACTATGCACATGTCCGACTGTAGAACTTGGATGCCATTGCACCTACTCTTTCTTCTTTGGAATGGCTGTCAAAAAACTTCAATGCCATCTGATATTCTGCTTTGGTAGCCATTAAGGCGTATGATGATTATTGCTCATATGTTTTTTGGAGTTGGATGGTGCTATCTTATTTCTTTTTCTAATGTAAAGTCCTGATTAGGCACTTTTTTCTTTGGAATTTGTAGAAGATTGTTCACATGCACATGCACTCAGGTTTTAGATGACTTATGGGCGGCTTCGCTCATCAAGTCTCAAAGAAATGCTTCATATCTTAGATCCATATTGCTTATTTCCCACATCTTATGAAATGAGTCAACCTTAGTAAGCAAAAAGACTCAGGTTTTACCCATGAAGATACAACTTCTACATGTAATGAATTGTTAAATGTTTTTTCGGAATTTGTTTTACTTCTTATTAATCATAATGGAAATTTACCGAGTATGGCTTTCTATGATTATATCGTACACATTAATTTTGCTTGCTAACAAAGCATGGAAATTATTTCATTAGAAACATGATTATCAGCTAATGTTTGAATATATTTTGATAAATTTTTAACAACTATGAGATATTTGTACCTTACCTTTAATTTACTAATTTTTTTGGCTATATATTTTTTGGTTGTATTTAATGCAAAACTTACATATTTCTCTGAGTTTGGTGGGCTATTCTTTTCCTTTAATAGATAATAGGTGTTACCATTGCATTCTAAACTTTCATTTTGAGTTAGTTCCTTCTCCCTATTGCATTACCAAGTTGAATCTGTTCAGGGGATGATTTGATGATCCTACAATTTTCTTTACACCATTCACCTTTCTTTTGATCTCTTAAGTTGCCATAATAATTCCTTTGGAGATTGCACTTCAACTGCAAAATCTTTGTCAACCAAATCAGGATCAAGAAACTCTGCTTCTGTTTTTTTTTGACTTTTTTTTGACTTTTTTTTTCCTGTCAATTTTCCATTGTTTTTATTACCTTGACTAAATAACTCTTTGCTGTGGTTTACCCTTATGTTATTTATCATTTGCTAATTGCATCCTTGATTCCTGAAGTGTTAGGTCAGATATACTAAGAAGTGATATTGGTTACATATTGTATGTGTATTATGAATTACTCTTCTTTGATGTTCTTTTCAGGATTTTGGCTAATTCAAAGCCCTGTCCAAAATGCAAGCGGCCAATCGAAAAAAACCAGGGTTGTATGCATATTACATGCACTCCTCCTTGCAAATTTGAGTTTTGCTGGTAAAATGTTTTATTTACTGGCAGCATAAATGAGCTTTAATAGACTTTATATGATACCCTAACTTCTTTTTGCATTGTTTTATCTAATTTTAGGTTATGCCTTGGTGCATGGTCTGATCATGGAGAGCGAACTGGTGGTTTCTATGCTTGTAACCGTTACGAAGCAGCCAAACAAGAAGGGGCGGTATGATAAATCAACATGTATTTATGTATTATGATATTACTTTATATAGCTAACAGAGATTTTTTTTTATCAGTCTCTTTGATGTGCTAAACTTTTTATTTCAGTATGATGAATCTGAAAGAAGAAGAGAAATGGCTAAAAATTCTCTTGAGAGATACACTCACTATTACGAACGATGGGCAACCAACCAATCTGTATGTCAGAGTTCCTTTTCATTATTCTTTCTACCTCAGTTTTTTTTTCTTTTTTTTCTTTTTAATTTTTTTTATGGGATTCAATGAAGAACAGGGATTAAATTTTGGAAAGGAAAAAATAGCATGGTTTCACTTTTATTCACTAAAATCATCACATAGTAAATCAACAAAAACCTAGGTCATGCATGTTCTCCTTCTACTCTGCCCAGCAGTGAATATGGTCTCCATTAGACATGCATATAGTTTTTTAGCTGGTTCACAAAAATGAGTGCCATGATTTTCCTGTCAATTAGTTAAGGGATGCATGGTATATTGGATATGAAGTAGGCTATTATCGTAGATCAAATTGACTTAATTTTTTCTTTGAATATACCTTGTTTGTGCACCACTGGCAGCCTTTTCCTTCACTCAAATAACTAGGAGGAACAGTTCAAAGGGCGTACCTACCTATTGTTGTTTGTTGTTGAGTTAACTCTCTTTGTATGTGTGTGTCTTTTTGTTGTTTCTGGTTTTTCTTTTTTCAGATTATACAACATTGCTATTTTATTGGGTTCATGTTACACATGATTAACTTGTCTACAATTTACTCTACTATACACTTAAAGAGTTAGGGAATATTTTGTTTCATTTCACCCATTGAGCTAATATCTATTATTGCTCTTACAGAGGTTAGAATGATCTCCATCATTTTTTACTGTTAAATCTTCCATCTTGTATTTACGCATACATAAACTTGCATCTTGTAAAGATTGTATTTAACTTTGCTTATTGCATGTCACTGGAATTCTTGACTCTTTGTACTCTTCAAACAACCTGATGTATTATTTTATGTTGCTTTTTGAATAATGTCTCTTTCGATCTGTACTTTTAGATGTTCATTCTGAATATTTTCTTGTTACTTTGTTGACAGTCACGGCAGAAGGCACTTGCAGATTTACATAGCATGAAAATTGAAAAGGTACTCTACCTATTCTTATGACTCTATTTTAGCTTTCGTAAATTCTGATAGATACATATATCTAAAGTGACTGACTGCTTTGGGTATCATAGATCAATTGTCTAAAAGGATGTTTAGATCAAGTTGTTCTACAATATTAAGCATGAATGCATTGGTTGGAGAACAGCCATAAATTTCTGTTGTTATAAGTTAGCTTTGAAGCTTGGATTGCGAGTATCAAGAATGCTATTTTTGCTGCTATGTTTCATGTTTCAAAATGTTGGACTTAGGACTGTAATGAGCTACTTCAGCTCATTGGAAAAGATATCTGGGCTGGGGCTTGTAATTTTTGTTAATTCTGCAGTCACACAGATGGTTGGCTTTATAAAAGATAAACAAGCCTTGCCTGAACAATTTAAGTAAAAAAATGTTGTAACAGTAAGGTGTGGCATATTTATAGAATCAGTAGTATGGAAATAAAAAAACATAGCTGGATAAATGAAAGTATAAGTAAGACTATACATAAGAAACATTTCATGCTAGTTTATGAGTGTCTTCGCTTTAACATAAGATGAGGGAACCATTTAAGATGGTTAAGCCACATATATTGAAGAACTGTGGATGCACCAAAAAGACTGCAAAACTTATGTAGAAGTGATATAAAATGATATGAGCTAAAATGATATGCAATACTAGATTTTGGCTATAGATTAATTGAAGAGAAATATGTGCCGACCGTAATGTATTTTTGGAAAAGCTGGCTATATAATCTTATTGCTAAGGCAGACTTCTTATTTTTTTTATGAAAGTAGTTCATTGTTTCTATTATTAGAAAACTTTGTCATTTATTTTATGTTCATTTAGAAATACTACACAGATTATTAACATTTATTTTCCTTTAAATGGGGTCATGAACATGTTTTGCTTCTTTATTCCCTGAAGATCCCGTCCATGTTTAACTATGATGTATTTGTGGTAGCATCTAGCTTATGGCTTCCTCATTTCTTGTTCATTTCTGGTTCTGGCATTTCCTACTTCAATATTCTACCTTAGAAATTTCACATGATTGCTTACATATTTTGGAAAGATACTTCTCACTTGATCTATGGACAAAGCCTGCCTTCTTGTAACAGTTCTGTTAAATATTGCAGCTTGAAAAGCTAAGTGACAAGCAAAGCCAACCTGAGTCTCAGCTCAAATTTGTTACAGAAGCATGGTCACAGGTATTCTTTGATGGTAGTTATCTCCTTGCTGTTCATTTTAAGCAATGCTTCAATTGATGATACTATCACATTGTGATAGCAGATAGTTGAATGTAGGAGAGTATTGAAGTGGACCTATGCATATGGATATTACCTCCCTGAGCATGAACATGCCAAGAGGCAGTTTTTTGAGTATTTGCAAGGTTCTTGTCCTTTCCCATTTTATGATGCATTGATATAATATTAGTTCCTTGTTTATAAGAACACATTTACTGTTTTTCATCAGGTGAAGCTGAGTCTGGGTTAGAACGGCTTCACCAATGTGCAGAGAAGGAACTCCAAAGCTACTTTGATTCAGAGTCTCCTTCAAAAGACTTCAATGACTTTCGCACAAAGCTAGCCGGTTTGACCAGGTAGTCGAACGGAACCTTTGGCTATTGCTAATGAATATAGTGTTTATTCTTAATTTATATTTCGAATTTGAACTATATATGCGAACACAAAACCAACTATTCTTCATTTAATTTATTTGTTTGAAAAGACATAATTGATCACACCAATAAAACAAGACAATTGCTATTTCAACCTTGTTTTGGGCAATAAAGTATGGCCAGTGAGTGTCAGCTGCTTGTTTCTGAGATAATAATGTTGACTTATATTGGTGCTTAGTTAAAAGTAATGAGACAATTGAGAACAAGATAAATTTCAGTTGAATTCAGGAGCATGATTTGCCAAAGTCAAAATCTAAATTTCATATGAAAAGTATAAACTAGTTGTTGCCATGGATCTGAAAACTTTATAGAAATGAATGATGGAGAATACTTTACTCCTGATTGGCAAGTCAGTCCTATATAAAACCGCACTTTATCCAGGAATGCTAGCTGCCATTGTGCTTTAAAACAGTTATTTTTCCTCAAAATATCATGTATGTTTTTTAGTGTAAAATACTACACAATCTCTATTTGGTGATACTCCATCCTGGGACAAGGGTGATCTCTCGATCTGGTGATACTCCATCCTGGGACAAGGTGACCTGAAGGTAACAGTTGGGTAATGGCTTCTCTTTTGGCAATGGAAGCTATACCTTTTTTTTTCCCACCCTTGATCATTTTTTGTTTCCTGTACACATAACAACACAAGGACCATATCTTTGACTCATCTGTGTACTAAACCGTGGTGCATAAGTTTGCTACAAGGAAGTCTTAAAGGTCTTGCATGAGTTTTGTTGTTATTTATGTTTATCTGAACTTGACTTAGGGCTATCTGTGCATGTTTTTCTGCTGATCTGCTGATCATTTAACTACATTTGGTGCTGTAGCCTTTTCTATTGACCATACAGTCCCTTTTTATTTTAAAACTTGGGCTATTTGAGTTTATCATTTTTTCACAAAAAATGGGAGCAACTTCTTTTTATAGAGTTATTGGATCCAACATTTTTTCTCACCTTGTTATTATTATTATTATTACTTCATTTGCATTCTGAATGAAATAGCCAAATCTCTTGTAAAACATAAGTTCAACATCTCAATACTGAATGAAATAAGCAAAAAGGAAGAAAGGAATTCTTGCAGAACTTTGCAGATTGCTAATATTACTAATCCAAGTTATTTCCTGTTTTTCAACAATCAATACTGCTGTTTATCTTCTAGTACTTAGCCTTTTCACATGCACAACAAAGTGCTCATTGCTATTTTCTGCACCTGGTTTCCTTTGTTGGCATAAAGCTATCTTGACTTCTACAGAACTTGGAGGTTACCCCAAACATGCTGTACATCTTAATGTTAAGCTGGTGCTACCCTTGTTATTCCTCATTTTGTACATCTGGATCATTTTCCTTTGTTCTAATCTCTGTTGTTCCATACAGTGTTACTCGGAATTACTTCGAGAACCTTGTACGAGCCCTTGAGACTGGTCTCAAGGATGTAGAATCTGGGGACAACCATGCCACTTGCAGCAAGAGCTCAAGCTCCAAAACCATCAGTGCAAAGGTTAAAGGTGGGAAGAGCAAGGTTGTTGGAATTGTCTCCAGATCAGTTGGCCCGAGCCGCAGCTCCGATGGTGGCAATGTCTGGTCCTGTGATCGATGCACCTATGCAAACACCAAGCCGAGCAACACTTGCCAAATGTGCCACCAACACCGAACTTAGGCATTTTCCTTTATGTGCAGTTGGCACTCTGCACTTTGGCCTGCTTCTCTTGATGCTACCTGGAAGTGGAATGTGGATGTGCCTGCTTTCCTTGTAGGAAATAAATAGAAGGAATTGGAAAGAGGGGAAGGGCAATTGGCTGCCTCTTTATTTAGCTGTCTTACTTGGCACAACTGAATTGCTTCTACATGTATATATTTATATGTTTAACCCCTTAAATGTAACTGGGATTGTTAAATTAGAAGCAGCATGCAAGGCAAAATAATTCATTCCCCTTGTTGCAGTGAATTGGTGCCATGTCAAATGTCAGCAAAACTTTCATTACATTGTTTGGTTTCGGAGAAGTCCAGTAACTGTCTATGTAATATGTATACATGTGAATGTTTGTGTCTGTTGCTGATTTGTTCATGTTTACTTGCACTTATCTTTTGTTGGCTTATACTTGGTTCTAAATGTGGAAATAACCTCTTGCAAAGGTAAAGTTGTCATCATGTTATTTGGAGGTGACACGTTTGAGTTGTGAAAACAATTTCTTGCAAAAAAAAGTAAGGTACTTTTCTCCGAACTCTGCACATAACGAGAGTTTTGTAATAATGGGCTATCCTTTATACTTGGTTCTAATGTCAGAGACCTAATTAAAACCCGATGGTTTCATCGTAAGGTGGGTTTATTCATTGTGATCTCTGTTTTGTTTTGTTTATTAGGTCTTTTACGTTTTTGCTCTTTTGTTTTTCATGTAGCCATATAATGTAATCTAACATATATTATTTCCTAATCATCAGTGGGGAAAAAAAAACAAACAAACAAACAAACCAACAAAGTAAGACAGATCAAAATGAATTTTTATTTTATATGATTTAAAAATGATTATTTATCATTTATCACAATTTATCACATAAATTCAAGAAAGCCCTCTTTGAAAGTCATATTTGAAACATCCAGTGCAAAGTGAAATCAACAAGGAACTTGGGATATATAATATATATGACATTCTTGGTACCATCAGATTCATATTCTATACATCAACCAGGTCTAGAAAATACACATAACAAAAGATACTACCTTCTATATACTTTGCATGGTGAGAATTCTTGGCCTTATTTCCTTTAATAATAAGCAGCAGCTACTCAAGTTTCCTTACAATGAAACTTTTCGCACAATCCTGGCACCCCTTCCTTTTGCCATGTAAAGTCCTATGTGATGGAGCAAGTCCTGTGAAGCAACAAGCAAAGGTAAGTTCTATAGGTGTTATTAGGCAAACACCACTTCATACAATATAGTTATTGTCCTTGTTAGCAAAAGTATTCAGTATGTGCACATATCCATGTGGAGCACAAAAGTTAGCTAACATCCTAAATTTTGTACAATATGTTGTACTCATAAAATGTTGTCTACTTTCAAAAAGTTTATTTGCTAATGCTCTAAAGTTTTCTCTAAGATTTCCCCGCTTGTTTTGCATAATACATAACTGTTGTAGATGAGGTTCAGCAGACCCAAACCTGAGGATGCGCTAAAGCTCCTTTGATATCTCTAGCAACATGGACTGGAAAGTCATATGTAGCGCATCCACGCGAGTAAATCACTACTTCTTGCAATGGAGGCACAAGTCCAATGTTTCGAGCAGACAGTGTGGAACAGACAAAGTCTAGCACACAGACATCTGTGCATATCCCTAACACCAAGACCTACATGAAACAATATTCGATCAGAATGGAGGTGCTACAAAAAGAAAACAGAGATCAAACAAAACTACACATCTTAATCCATCAAAGTTTTCAATTTTTATTCCATTTAACTTTAGATCCATAACTGAAGTGAGAGAATATACTTACAACATTGATTTGATTTGTTTTCACCCAATTTGCAAAAGTATTGGATCCATCCTTTTCCATTGAGCCAAGGAAGCCATCAATGCAATCTTTCCGTTTGGTTGTCACGTTTGGTTCCTTCTCCAACCATTCTAATTCTATAGATTTCCAGAAAGACGAGGGCAACATACTTTTCATCTCAATCATTTCAACTCAATTTTGTGCAATGAACAATGAAATCCGATAAAATAATTGATGGATAGGAGTAAAGCATACCAGGAACCAAGTTTTCTTCTCCTGAACCAATTATACAATGAGGTGGATATGGAGGCTCGGGCTTATCAGAGTGATGACAATCAAGTAACGCAAAGATGGGCCATTTTTTATCACAAAACACCTTGGCCAACCTTGCAGCCTCCTTGACCATTGTGGATATCTGCTCATTGGGCTTAGTAGGTGCCTGCAAAATGCAATAAATAAACCATAGGCCATCAGAGATCAGATCTATCAATTCAAGACATTATAAAAGGCTCAACCTTTCCCACCAATTAAATGCAAGTCACTTGGAAAAAGGAGCAAAATTTTATGAGCATCAATAAATATGTCCTCCTTTTGAGGCCACATCACTTAAACAGAACCAAGAAGATCTAACCAGGTTATCAACAAGGAGAAAGCTAAACTTCAGTTCAGACAAAGTAACAAACACTAGAGAATCATAAGAAGATCCCAGCTTTACAAAGGTGGCACTAACAAGCTTAATTCACAACCAGCACCCATATCTGCAAACGTGAGAACTATGTAATTGCTAAGTTATAGATATGTTACCGCTCAATGGATAGGCTACATGGTGGACAAAAATAACAGATACACTCGGACAACAACCTCGCAGGATGAACACATTCTCAGAATCATGAAATTATAGAATAAAGATCAAAAAAACACGTAGCAGATGCTACCCATGTTTCAGAATCCGGAAAAAAGTTAAATCTTTTGCGGATTCCGACGCGAATGGCAACCATCACAAGAAGGCTCGGTGTTAATCTCCAAATAACAAAAAGGTTGAATCTTTATGAACAGCAGAGGGGAAAAAATATATATAAAAAAAGGAAGAGAATCAAATGGGATGGAGATCAATGAACCGGAGACGAAAGGTAGTAAATCGAAATCGGAAAAGCATAGCATACGAGGTTTCCAGCTCCGACGGTGCAGAAGCCATTGACGATGTCGACAAGGACGAGGCCGAGAGTGCTTCCCGAATCAATCACATGCATTAGAGCAAGCTCCTCTTCCTCCTCGAATGGCATCCGAGCCATCAAGAGATCCACCATTATCGTATCCGAACCCATCTCTCTGACTTGCGGGTGTATTTCTCTCTGTTTCGGAGAGGATGAATGGCTTGCCGGTGTATTGTTGAGAAAATCGGTCGACTCAATCAATCTACACCAGACATTTTACTAATTGCCCCCTTGAAAAATTAAAATAACTCAACACTTCCCCAACTTTCAAAATCTATACATAGAACACCTATTTTGACTCTTCAACTTCACAGATTTTGACTCAATACTTTCCCAACTCTCAAAATCTATCAAGTCATCGCGAGGAACAGCCTCTCCTCACTAAAAATGTGCAACAACAGCGATATCCGGGTACCGACTTCAAAGACGATGAGAAACAGACGTAACTTGATATAAGACAACATGCAACGGGGCCTACATAATTTAGGCATTATGTAATACATGAAGACTTGACTATACCAAGCTCATCTAGGAGCCTACTTCCAAATTAATAAAAACATGATTTATCCATAATTAAAAAAAAAAAAACTTGTGTTGTTTTCTTTTCTGTTTCACATATCACAGTATCACTGAGTTTCTATTTATAACCACTCATAATTTTGACCTTTTTTTTTCAAATTACTATGTTAAATTATTTAAACAAAAACTTAAAAGAGATGTTGCATATGGGAAAAAGGATGCATAAAGTTAAAAATAAATAAATAAATAAAAGTAATTATGCTTGTTTATTTACTGTCACTAACATGACCATAATTTAATACCAAACTTATAAATGAATAACTGCACTTTTTTTTTTTTTGATAAATATGGATAAACCATCTTAACCGCACTTCAAACAAATTCTTCCCTTGTTCCTCCCCTTGTGACAGTAATATGTTAGCTAACAAGTTAATAACCACACATTTATAATACAAGGTTTAATTACACAAATCACACAAATATCAACTTGTTTTTTTATATTTAAGTTTTGAAAGAAGTCATGATTGTGATAATATATCAAGTATTATACAACATCAAAATGGGACCATGTGACATAATTCATTGGACCAAACTTTTTTAAATTTTTTTATTAGTAATTTCTCTTCCCTAGAAGCCTTTAGTGGCTGATATCATACTCCTAGCTTATTAATATTATTTGACCAAATCAGCTAATCTATTAAGTTAATATAGTTTTATTTTGAATTAGCGTCCTTTGATCAGACTAGTCTAACCCATTTGACACTCCTTAACCAGAGTAAATTGAATGTTACTTACATGAGAAATTGTTAAACTAGTACCATACAATACAAGCAAGTGAATTTAGTCATCTCTTATTGTTAAATGACAAAAGGTTTATATCCATGTCATTAACATATCCTTTGATGCCAATGGAGAACAAAAAATGTATAGCATTGAAAGTTTATAATCAGACCAATGACCTTTTGCTAATATATATATAAAAAAAGAAGGATAGCCCGGTGTTTTAAAGCTCCCGTATTGCGAGGGGTCTAGAGAAATGTCGGACCACTTGGATCTATTGTATACAATCTAATTCTATTTTTTTTAAAAAAAAAATTGTTTTCACGACTCGAACTCGTAACAACCAGGTGACAAGACAACAAATTTTGCTAATATATATAAAAGTTCCATAGAAAAATCATCAACTACAAAAATGTTCAGTAATCTAAGCTCGTAAACAAAGTATAAATATATTTTTAAATTAAAAACAAAATATATGAGAGAATAAATCACTTTTTCTTCAATACCGCTACATGTTATTTGTTTATCAAACACAAAAACTTGAGATGTAATTCTAGATCTTCGGTAGTACTAAACAAACACTAATATCAAGCCTAAGAATTACTTTGTGATGTTATTATATAGTAAAAATTCGATAAAAAATGGATTTATAATTATAGGACTTAGTCTCGAATCCATATAAACAAACACACACCAAAAACCATGAGAATCTCACACAGATCCAACAAACAGGAATTAGATTCAGGTTTTCAAAAAAAAAAAAAGGAACAAAAAGAAAGAAAACCTAACAGGTGAGGCAAAACATCAAACACCTATAGTGTATAAAAGAAGATGGATTTCAGATAGCTATTAGAAACCCCTAGAATCGAAAGAGCGATCGGGATGGGGAACTTACGAGGTTTCCAGCGCCGACGGTGCAGAAGCCATTGACAATGTCCACGAGAACGAGGCCAATGGCGCAGCCGGAACCCTTGCCGGAGATGAGGACGAAATCCTCTTCCTCATCGAAGGGGATCTCGATCTTCAATAGATCCGTCTTCTCCTCGGACCCCATCTCTCTCTCCCTCTCGTTCTCTCTCGTTCACAGAGCGCGCACGATGAATGTTGTTATATGCGGAGGGTTTTTTGCGAATATATCCCTGTAAAATAGCTTAATAAAATAAAATAAAATAAAATAAAGGGCTTTTTGCAGGTGTACCCCTAAATAGTTTTGAAATTGTGTATTTATCTCTAAATAAAACATAATTGCATACATACCCCTGAATAATAGGTATAATTGCATATAAACCCCTAAGTTAAAATTTGATGAAAACCTGTCAGTTAACTAACGGTTGACTTGCAAAATTATCATTATATCCTTTTCATATATATCTTTAAAAAATTTGTTTGACTATATATTTAAAAATATCATTTTAAAAATATAAATTTTAAAATAGTTAAAATATGTCAAGAGGGGTATTTTGGATATTTTTTAGCCCTTAATCTAAGTTGTAACCATAGTTAAGATTATCTGGTTAATTTCTATCAACAGACCCTAACAGTAGGGGCAAATCCATCATTTAACCTATTTTTAAGGGGTATATCAGCAATTATGATTTTTGGGGGGTAAATATGTAATTATAAAACTTTTGAAGGGTATATAATCAATTTTCTCTAAAATAAAATAAAAGGAGTGAAAAATAACTTTGAGGGTTTTAAAGGGGTAAACGATAAAAATCCGAAAGAACCTTATCACTGGGATTCCTAATGCTGGGATCAATCAAATAAGCCAGGAAGGATAGAAACATTACAAGCACATCATGCCATGTTTTTTTGGTCTCCACTAATTTTGTCTAAAGATTCTTCACCAATTTCTAAATTACTTTTTGATAGTTATTAGGTAACTATCAAATCTTATATCTATTGTTTGTATTCCTCCATAACTTTTCAATAAAACATTCACTGAAACAAAATTGAATAAATTGAAAATAGTAAACTTCCTCCAAGTGTATGAATTTTCTTGAGTCAAATGAGTTTCAAATATGTATGTCCATCAATGAACTTTTAAGAAATTTGATAATATTTTTCTCATACTTTCTTAATTTGATGCAGCTCCCTTTCCAAAGGATCGAAATTACAACTAGTGAAATCAATAGCTAAAGAGTTCATAAGGGATGAAGGTCACCCACAAGGACCATATGATGCGGACTTCATCGATGACGAGAGCCAGATCTAAGCGCACCTATCCGAAGCGGAAGGCCAACTAAGGGAACCCACACAAGACGTTCCATGATGATTAAAGCCTAATAGATCTCATATAATGCCGAACTGATATAACGCTGAACTATTATATCATAAAATGTGGTTTATTCATTTTATAAGGAAAAAAAAAGAATGTTGGGAGTGAAAATTGAAACATGAATGATGGTAGAACATAAGCTAATTACATTTATCAAAATATCTTTATATATGTTTTATAATTTTCACAAATAAAACAAAAGAGAACTAGGCTCCTATTTTTTTTTTGTAGTTTTCTTTTCCATTAATTGTTTATCAATAAATTTTGTTGATCGACTTATCCATTTTATTTTATTAATCAAGCGAAGAAAACAAATATAATTCTTGTTTTCTTTTCATTTGACTTTTGTCGATCAATAACCAATGAATGAACAAATCAAAAATAAAAAACATGGAGAGAATAAAAAAATTATGCAACCTCCTCCCTGTCCCTAGGTTGCATTTTGTTTCACCCACTCATAATAAATTTTCAATTTTAAAAAATAATAAAATTGAATTCTTCAAAAAGATACAAAATTTTCTGTTAAAATTTTATTTTTAATGAATTATTATTTATTTATTTATTTATTTATTTATTTGTGAATTGGAGTAATTTGACATTTCATGGGTTAATGTCAGTGAGGTGACAATTATTGAGAACAGACAGGATTATTTTGATGAAACAGAATGAAACTTTTAGAATTTTTTTTTTTTTAAAATAAAGATAAATTATAGGTATTTATAAAATAAAAAAACAAACCCTCACAACCCTCAAAAGTTACTGCTACAATTCATCAAAAGAAGCGGAGTTTAACATCTGCAAATGTCCAAGAGAGGGAGGGGAAAATTGAAAATTGGCAGGGACTAGAATAACTCCTGATTTCTTTTCTGAACTTACAAATTGCATGATAATCTTGTTTCTTTCAAAGAACCATCAAAGAACAATCTTTGATTAAGGCTATTCAATGTTGCTCTTGAATACTGCCGCGACGCATTCCTCCAGTCTGTTCCGGATGTCATCATTGTCTTGAACTCTTTGTAGCTAATGCGACCGTCCTACCGGATTAAATTTGACAGTAAACTGAAGATGTTAGTGTCATTGTAGATACAAATTGTAGGACCAAGAGTTAGGAAATGATGTTAATTTGATGATAACCTTGTCCATGTCAATGTCGGAGATGATGTCCAGGATCACTTGTTCATTGGGTCCGAGATCATCCTCTCCTAAGGCTTCTCTCAACTCATTGATCTCGATGTATCCACTCCCATCCTTGTCAAAAAATTCGAATGCTTTCGATAGGAGCTCTTCACTGCCAAGTCGTTTCAAGTGAACAGAGATGGTCACAAACTCATCGCAGTCCAGTTTACCATTTCCATCAGCATCCGCCTGTCAAAACACCGGCTCGTTACTTGTAATGAAATTACTGTATGATGTTGATAATGAGACCAAATAGTAAAGAATGACAGCATACTTCATGGTTGGAGGGTAGAACAAATTTTACCAGGGAGTGCATTCAACTAGTCTGAAGTTTTTGAAGGTTTGATATATCAGGCCTGAGGTTTGTGCACCAACCCTACCTATCAAATTTGTGCTTTAGACTTTCCAAACAACTATTTCAGAACATTTGCTCAAGTTTCATGAGTTCAAATATTGGTCATCAATCGAGATTGGAGTTTAATGATGGTATCTAAGTTGGAAGTTACTTCATTTTGGAATAGTGTAAATTTGACAGCAGAACTGCGGTTTCTTTCCTGCAAGTTTTCCTTTCTAAGCAGACTTACATAAACCATTGATATTTCTACCACTGTCCGGAGTTGGGACTACATGGATTTAGGATAGTGAAGTCAATCTTCTTGACACTTTGGATACTCTTATTGTTATTAGACATCGTGAAGATTTCATCTTATCCTTTTCTCATTTTAATTTTGTTTGAGAAATCTATCAGCTCTTTTCCAATCTGCATCTCAATTACCAATTTGAACTTCAAAGCTATGCAATTAGTTCTATAACCAGGGCATAATGTGTATTTGTGCATGATTTCCCCTGGCATACAGAGAGATTATAGAATAATGAAAGAAAATTTGTTGTTTACATAATCTAACTACTAAAGGGCTTTTCTTTTTTCTATTTTTAAATGTGCAAACTAAAATGGACCCTTTCCTTCCAAACATCTATTTTACTAGATAAAGATGCTGTTTGTAGAAGAAATATTCATCTTCTAAACAATGTGTCTATTAACACTAAATAAATTAGACTGTAGAGGTTCTAAAAGAGTTAAAGGCTTTAAAAGTTAAATAACTTCTTTAAATGCAGTAAGACATGTATGCTTGCTTGGTACAGGTTGTGTGCATGTCTTGCAAATCTACTTATTCAATTCGCATAAGTTAAAAACAATATATATATATATATATATATATATATATATATATATATTGTTTGGCTACAGTGTGCAACCATTTATCTCAATCAGCATGCAACATAAACAAGCACATTTTGGGAAAAAAAAAAGTTATGGATAAGAACAAGTGCTCTGAACATACCGCATCCATTAGCATCTGCACGTCTGGTTCTAAAACACCATGGCCAATCATATGGAGACCCTTTCTAAGCTCTTCCATTGTTAAGTTCCCATCCTTGTTTGTATCCATCATGTGGAACATTTGCCTAATGCCAGCAATTTCTTCCAAAGGCAACTGGTCCGCTACCACCTGCAAATTATCACAAGAAGGAACTTTAATTCTATTAAGACAAAGCATCTCAAACCCAGAAAGAAAATTAACATTCCCCTCTAGGTTTTATAATCTTACTCTTAATGCTTTCTTCTTAAACTTGTTCATGACTGAGAACTGCTTAAGCCTAAACCTCACAGTTTCTCCAAGTGGAATATTTGGAATCATGCTACCACTCTGTAGCCAAGGATGCTCTTCACATGAAAGAGGAGAAAAAACAATTAGTTTGATAGCTAAATTTCTGATACTCGTCTTTTTAATATTTCTATATTCATATATGAACTTCAACTCGAATGGTTTCATTTTTGCGCTGCATGCATGAGAAAGATGATACATGTTGTTGATATATATACTTTAATAAATGAAAACATAACAATGAACATAGATTTGTGAATTATGTTACAAGGATCTGGAAAATTGCCATATGAAACCATAGAATCACAAGATCAACTTACAAATAAGGATATTGAAACACACAGAATCATGCAATGAACAAACAACATATAAAGGCATTCAGACAAAGTAAATATAGTGCATAATCATGCAGCAGCAACAAGGAAAACAAGAAGCATACCGAGAACTTCTTCAGCTGTTAATCGGGTGTAGGGATTCGGATCAAGCATCCGTCGCACAAGATCTTTTGCATTATCAGAGACCTTTGGCCAGGGATCCCTCTCAAAATCAATCACCGACCTAATAATCGCCCGTGCGATACCTTCATCAGTCTCTGCATCATGAATCACCAGAAAGAAGAACACATTCAGACCAGAAATGCTCTGACTGAAAACAAGGTTTAACATTCTTGAAATTCTGAAGGCTTGCCAGAAACCTGCCCAAAAGGGAGGAACCCCACACAACAAGATGTAGAGAATGACACCAGCACTCCATGTATCAACTTCTGGGCCATAGTTTCGTTTGAGGATCTCTGGAGCCATATAGTATGAGCTTCCAACAATTTCATGGAAACGTTCACCTTGATGAACAATGATATGAAGATCAAAATCATAGCATAGTTTCTAAACTTGTAAATTATCAAATGGCTCACCAGGCTGGAAGAACACTGAGAGACCGAAATCAATGGCTTTGAGAGGAGAATCCTCAGATGCATTGGCGAACAAGAAGTTCTCTGGCTTCAGATCGCGGTGCATTACTCCGTGTTTGTGACAATGCTGCAAAAAAGACGATGGTTATTCATCGAGAAACAGTTCAATGAGAGAGTATTTGGAGTCTGCTTGAAATACCTGGATGACTTCGATGATGGTGCGGGCCACGCTGGCAGCTGCGCGCTCGGAGTAGTGCCCACGGGAGACAATGCGATCGAAGAGCTCGCCGCCGCCGCACGCCTCCATGACGAGGTGCACGGAGTCGGAATCCTCAAAGGCGTCGTGGATCGCGACGACGTTGGGGTGCGGCGGTAGGGTGCGCATGATGGCGACCTCGCGGCGGACGTCCTCGACGTCGACGGTTGTGCGGAGCTTGCGCTTGGAGATGGATTTGCAGGCTAGGGTCTCGCCAGTGTCAGGATCGGAGCAGAGGCGGGTGACGCCGAACTCGCCGCGGCCGAGCTCGCGGCCGAGGAGGAAGCGGGGAGGGAGGGGAGCGGCGGGAGGGTCACGGAGGACGGGTGAGATGTCGGGGAGGTGGTGGTGGTCGCCGGTGTCGAGGATGTCGTCGGAGAGGGGGAGGCAGGGGTTGGTGTTGGAGTTGGTGAGGGAGAGCGGGGAGGAGCAGCAGTTGCCCATGCCCCCTCACTCGCTCGCTCGCTCGCTCTTTCTCCTCGAGAGGAGGAAGAGGAGGAGGAGGAGGAGGAGGAGGTGATTGGATGGATTAGGGCTGAGATTTCTCCGGGGCATTGATGCTCGGGTGATCGCCGAGCTTTTCTCTCGGGATCCATGCCGGGTTTCTCTCTGGTTCTCCGAGAGCTCGAGGACCACCGCATTCCGCGGAGCGGAGAAGCAGCAACGGTAAACCATGAGAAAGCTTATCAATGGCGAAGGACTCGGGTCTCAACGAGTAGCCATTGATGCTAGGTTCCGAGTTCCAAGGAAGCGAGTCGTGGCGCCAACTCAGGTTTGACTCAGTCTTTGGTAGATTTTTTTTTGTTTTTGCATTTTCTTTTCATAAATACCCCTGTCAATCCCTTTAATTACATAAATACCCCACCCCACAGAATTCGTAACTTTATATATACACCCCTCTAAACCAAGATTTAAAAAACAACCTTATTACCAACTGTCACAATGACTTTGTTAAAAGATGGGATTCTCCCACACAGATGATCCAGAATTGATTCCTCACTCTTATAAAATGAGGATGCAAGAACCCGGATCTGTTCCATGAATTGCGTACATAATTATTCCGCGTGTGAGTTACCGAATTTGTACACATCCTTTAAATCCTTCAGGAGTGCTTGTCGCCTTATTAAAGAAAAAACCTTTATTTTTTTGTATTTTTCTAAATTTTGTCATAGTTTTTAAATTAAAACTTAATTCATTCAACAATAGTAATCTGAGCCACTAATTCATCACAATCACAACAATCAAGTTAAAAATAATTAGGTTCATCATGTGATAAATTATAATAGAGGTTAAGTACCAACTTTCAAAAAAAAAAAAAAATTGATTAGCTCATTCTTTCTAACGATAAGAGGTTTAAGGTTTAAATCACATAAATGACGTGTTTACTTGTCCAAATTTATCAAAAATAATGAAGGCCGAATGATTTTTTTTTTTTAAAAACGTAGATAAACCACATTTATTCATTAAAATAGTAATAAGGTAGTTCCGGCCAGAGGCCTTTTGGTTACAAATGGTTCCTAGGTGAACCTGACACATAAATGTGGATAAACCACGTTTATTCATGAAAAAAAATGACTTTTTTTTTGGAAAGCAAGGAAGAGGAATAATTTTACTAGTCTAAACTCTTATCAATTTATGATGGAATGTAGCTGGAGGAACAAATTCTCTGCTTTAAACTCTGAATTGTATTGCATTTTTTTGTAAAAAGTATGACGATTCGGATAACCTTTTCCCTTTTACTTGTTGTCAACTTTTTCTATATGCTAAAAAAATATCAATGTCTCTATTTGAAATAATCTTCATTACAAGTATACTTCAATTGATAATTATGAACAGAAATAGAAAACTAAATATAGATAGACACAGACAAGAGGTACAAGTAACATTTTCATGTTCAGCAAACATATGACAGCCATGTGATACAGACAACAGAGAGAGAGAGAGAGAGAAAGTTGAAAGTTCAAAGGAGATACTATTGAACATGATGGAGATTTGTGGTTACAACTCAAGAGTCAAGACTCAATCTAAGAGTCTTTGTTTGAGCATAAGTAGGGTCAATTAATATGATGTGAGCTCTTTTACTATGTTCTTTGGGTCATTTATAATATGATGTGAACCAATTTTGATAAGTAAAATTGGTTAACTCTCATTCCCCCTCACAAAGAGAAGTTGAGGGTTATTAGAACACATCTGCGCCGTGTTTTAATGATTTGTTCATATTTATCAAAAAAAAATATCATATGATGTGAAGTTAATGATTTTGGTTTCAACAGAAGATAGAGAATTTGATTTCTCTGTATGGTTGATTGAATGGAATTTAATCATTGTGTTCTCTTTCTTGCAGCCCTCTTGGTCCACATTCTTTGATTTGATCCTTGGAAACTGAGCTAAAAATGGTGATCTTTATCTTTAGCAAGGAGGTATGATCTCTTAATAGTATCATCACTAGTTCTTTTTTTTGTAATTTTGAGACAAATACCTTGCTTGTTCTTGTTTTGGTCTCTCTTTTCAAGTTCTTATATTCATTTGTTAATGCATTATGTTAAAAGTTTCTAAGAGTATGAACTCGTGGTGCACATTTCTCACTAAATTATTTACCAGGGAAACACTGAGGGACCACTGAATTAATTGAGAAAAAAGACTTGGACACAGGAGTGAAGCCCAAGTCAGCACAATTCTTTCCTCTCTTTCCCAATCTAACAAAGATCAAACAGACTTATATTCTCATCTTCCTTCATGGGCAAACATTCTTTGTGTTCCTGCATCATCTTTGTATATAACAGCACACCATGCTTCTCAGTTTAGCTAGCAAAAAGAGCTTTTGTATCAGATAGCTGTTTCATCTGAAAAGCCTGAGAATGCAGGAAATTTCCTGCTTGCAGAAGCTGCGGGAACTCCTGAAGGGCCGGCGGCCTGATCCGGCTTTTCCGGCCGCCAAGATCACCTTCGTTGTCTCCCGCAGCAAATCAAATCCGGGGAAACAAACCACTCTTCGCATATACAGCAGCACTCGAGTTGATAACAGTGAGTTGTTTCATAGTGTGATACGTTACGAAAGAGTAGAATTCAAGTCTTCTTCTTTTGTTTTGTATTTGTGAGCAGATACAGGTAAAGGGAGACTAAGTGATGAGGCAAGCATTAAGAGTGGCAAGAACACTAAGCATGGTGAGATCAAGACTGTAACGTATAGCGTATGGTGTTATTTAGATGGGGAGTTTGGAACTCCAGGAGCTATTGTTGTGAAAAATGGAGACAAACATGAGTTCTTTCTGAAATTTGTGAAACTTGAGATGCCTAATGGTGAAAGTGTTCACTTTGATTGCAATTCCTGGGTTTATCCTTTCAAGATGACCAATGCTGACCGCATATTTTTCGCAAACACTGTGAGTTCTTGCTCTGTTCTATGAGTTCTTCTCTTTTCTAAGCAGAAAGTGTGTTTGGTTTCTGAAATTTGAGAACAGAAAGATGGATTGAAGGAAAATGGAGGAGAAGAAAAAGAACCATTCAGATTAGATTTCTAAAGCTTTTATAAACATACTGATTCAATTCTAATGCCATTTTTGCAGAGCTACTTACCAAGTCAGACACCAGAAGCTTTGCAAGAACTGCGAAAAGCGGAGCTTATAAGCTTGAGAGGAACTGACAGAGGAGAGAGGAAGCCATGGGATAGAGTATATGAGTATGATCATTACAATGATCTCGGCAATCCTGACAAAGGTCAGGAAGGCATTAGACCTGTTCTTGGAGGATCCAAAACATACCCATATCCGCGACGTGGAAGAACAGGACGACCTCTTAGTGATAAAGGTGAGGGTGTTCACATTTCAAGCTTCATATTAAGCTCTAGAACCTTAAGACAATGCTATTCTAGTTAGTTGCAAGCGGCTCACTAATGTTTTTATATGCGAAGATCGAATGACTGAGACGAGGAACAAAATTATCGACCTCGATTTCTATGTACCACCGGATGAACGTTTCAGCCCAAGCAAGCTGTCGGAGTTTATATCGAATTCAATACAATCAGTAGTGCACTTTGTGATACCTGAGCTGACGTCTTTGTTACAAGGAAACAAAGAAAAGTTCAAGTCATTTGATCAGATGATCAAAGAACTCTATTCTGGTGGTCGAAGCCGCACACTTGAAGGATTCATCATGGAGAAATTGAAGAGCTTTCTTCCAGAGGATCTCTTCAAAGAAGTCGTTCGGACTACGAAGGATAACCCATTTAAGTTTCAATTACCACAGATCATTGCTAGTGAGCTTCATTTCACACTAAAATTCTCAAATCTTGTTCTTGGGTTATTAGATGTGCATTCATATTGATTGAAACTTCACTACCTTATAGATGATGAGAATGCATGGAAAAACGATGAGGAATTCGGACGTCAGATGCTCGCTGGGATTAACCCTGCAGTGATTAGACACTTGGAGGTAGGATACAGGGATTTTTTGGGGCAGAAATCATTCTGCTGTTTGCTAATATCTCTAATCTTTGCAGAGTTTTCCACCTGTGGGAAGAGGAGGGAGACAGAGTTCAATAACTGCCTCACACATTGAAAATAATCTTGATGGCCTCACCATTGATGATGTATGTTTCTTCATATTTACTACATTTTACTGAATCTATATTACATGAGTATATAATGTTTTCATCCACAGGCCATGAAACAATGGAGGATTTTCATTCTAGACCACCATGACTACCTAATGCCATATCTAAGACGCATTAATGAAGAACAAGTGTGCATGTATGCGTCTCGTACTCTCCTGTTCTTAAGGCAGGATGCAACTCTGAAGCCCCTTGTGATTGAACTGAGTTTACCGAGCAATAAGGAAGGTGAGGAGATAAGTAGAGTGTTCCTCCCTGCTAACCAGGGTACCGAAGGAGCTTTATGGCAGCTTGCTAAAGGTCAAGTTGCTGCTAATGACTCAGCCCATCACCAACTTATTAGCCATTGGTGAGTGAATTTTACTGAGATTCATATACCTTTTTCTTCTCCAATTGATATCAAATACATTAATCTTCGTATAGGTTGCATACACATGCTGCAGTAGAGCCCTTTATCATTGCCACAAGAAGGCAACTCAGTGCAATGCATCCAATTCACAAGCTTTTAGAACCACATTTCAAGGACACTATGCATATCAATGCGCTCGCTCGTAGTATTCTGCTGAATTCTGGTGGAATCTTAGAGAAAACAATGTTCCCCGGTAAGTATTCGCTAGAGTTATCCTCAACAATATACGAAGATTGGCGATTCGATGAACAAGGCCTTCCTGCAGATCTTGTGAAAAGGTATGGATTTTGTTCTTCTTGCACACATTCAGAAATCACAATCATGCACTGCATTCTCAGAATGTACTTCAAAACAACATTGATGAACTAAATTGAACATAAAGCTTATACATGAGAGTTAACATTCTGCATTATTAACTGATGTTAGACTATTCTCTCAACAGAGGACTAGCCTTTGAAGACGATGATGAACCTTCCGGCGTCCACCTCCTCTTTGAAGACTACCCGTATGGCGCAGATGGCATCGAAGTATGGACAGCCATAAAACAATGGGTAGAAGGCTACTGCAAGATCATCTACCCGAACGATGAATCTGTCATGACCGACATCGAAATTCAAGCATGGTGGACAGAGATTCGGCGAGTTGGACATGGAGACAAACAAAACGAAACATGGTGGTACAAAATGGACACCATCTCCGACCTCATCAAAACTCTAACAACAATCATTTGGATGGCTTCCGCATTACATGCTTCGGTAAACTTTGGACAGTTTGGCTACGCAGGCTTCCCTCCAAACCGGCCAACCATGTTTGTCAAGTTCATCCCCTCCGAAGGCACACCGGAGTTTGCCATGTTCATTGAGAATCCTGATAAGTATTATCTTGAGATGATGCCTGACAAGTTTACAACAACACTGGGGTTGGCATTGATAGAGGTTTTATCAAGGCACACTGGTGATGAACTTTATATAGGACAGAGAGCTTCAATGGACTGGACTAATGACACGCGAGTGTTGCAGCTGTTTAAAGAGTTTGGAGACAATCTAAGGAGGGTGGAGAGGAAAATCAGTGCAAGGAACGATAACTCGGGTTTGAAGAACAGGAGAGGACCAGCCATGGTTCCTTATACTTTGCTTTATCCTGATACTTCTAATACTGGTTCTGAGAAGGGAATCACTGGGAAGGGCATTCCTAACAGTGTGTCTATATAATGTGTGATTTATGGTGTGATTTTGGTTGTGTTTGTGAATGTAAGAGTGGTAGATGTTTGTTGAGCGTCTATTTATGATTATGAGTTTGTGGATTGGTTGTTTATGTCATGGGATGAGACCCAAAATAAAAGATGTTTTGAAGGTAAATAATATATTTATTCAAAATCAATTCGATCTAGATATTAATTTTTTAATGCTCTTTGGTTACAACTGACATGACTAAGCCAATCGAGTTGGTGACATAAGACTTTCTTATCAAATGTAGCTTAGGGCTCGTTCACTTGCCCGTAAGTGTCCGGAAGTCAGAAGTGGGTGGAAGTCCCACTTCCCCCGAAGTCAACAAAAGTGGGGGAAGTATTACTTTTTGTGTTCATTTGCCCGGAAGTGATGGGGCACCGAAGTGGGCACTTCCCCCACTTTTTGTATTCATTTCACCGGAAGTGAGATCTCTTCGGTAGACTCTTCCGTAGTGTGTTCATATCCACGAAAGTGGGGGAAGTCAGAAATCACCTAAATTTTTGGAGGACATTTCTTTTTAATTATTTTATAATTGATGAGTATAATTTGACAGGAACCACGGGGAAGACCACGAGGAAGAGGATCCACGGGGCTTAGCAAATGTTCTAGACTCTCTCTTTTTTTGGGTTGTACACATGAAACATTATGTGCTATTTCTTTTTATTCTACTTTATCTATTTTTATAAAATAATATATATCACATTAAAGATTTGTATGTTCACTGCTTCTTAGTGTTGAGATGATGTCCAAGACAACAGAAGAGCCAATGCCGAGTGTTGAGTTGTGTGGAGCCTAATTATGCTGGACACCCAACCACGTTTTTGGCAGGTCGAGAATTTTCAAAGGGTATTTCGGGTATTTTCACTATATCAGGGCTTTTACCTTTATATTGTTCCATCCTTATAAGTTTTTATTATTCTGAGAATTTAGTGAAAACAGCACCAGCGGCCGTGGACGTAGTCATATTTTGGGGTGAACCACAAAAGAATTCTTTGTCTTTCTTGTTTGTTTGCTTGTTTGCTTGTTTGCTTGTTCTTGTTCTTGTTTTTCTTTTTTTTTTTGTCTCTCACGATCACAAGGAATCTCGTGGGATTCCAATCACTGTGAATGTGAAGTGTCAAGGCAGAGAAGAGCTTAGGCCGAGAAGAACTCAGACCGAGAAGACCCAAGGTTGTAAAGAGCCGAGGCTGAGAAAAGCTTAGGCCAAGAAGAACTTAGACTGAGAAGACCCGAGGTTGAGAAGCCTCGAGGCTGAGAAGTCCCGAGGCCGAGAAGACCGAGGCATAGCTAATCCCGAGGCAAATGACTTAGGGACAATAAAAAAGTAAGGCAAGCAAGAGAAGTGATATTAACCAACGGCCATTGAGCCATATTGGTACCCGGGTCCCCCATAAGGCTTTCACCTCGTTGTAGGTGCAAGGTTCGAACCGTGGGTGAGGGGCTTTGTTCTGAGTGTTCGCACAGTTGTGTGAGGGGAATATTCAGCTGCTTGTGCACGAATTCCGCCCGCAGCTGGTCGAACCGAGGACCTAGCCATGCCCATGACGACTTAGTGATACCGGGCTGACCAGTTGACCTCCTTCTGTAAAAAAAAAAAGAGAAGTGATATTATATCACATAAATGAAAAGGTACCATATAGAAAAGGGATTAGTTTAGAGGATGTGAGGTTTTTTTTTGTTTTTTTTTTTAATTTTTTTATGAGTTGAGTGAGTTGCAACTGCTAAGAAGAAGAAGTAGAAGAGATAGCTTTCTTGTTAAGAAGATAAGTGAAGCCCTTCAGTTTATAAGGAGTTTTAGTTATCTGTGTGTATGTACTCAAATTTGTGTCTTCTTAATTTGATCTTATTCTAGTAAAGTTTTATCTCAAGTTAGGGCATCAACTTGAGACCTTGTGTGTTTCTCCCTTTATGATTTAATGAAATTTTTTGCTTGTCGGTGTCATGTGGTTTTTCTCTCTATTTGTAGGATTTTCTACATAAAATCTCTTGTGTGTTGTCTCCTATCTTTGTCTGATTTCCTTTCTCTACAACATCTTCTCTATCTCTAGCTTTCGTAACACTTAGAATCACACACTAAGATAGAAATACAATTTTATTATTATGTTGATAGGTTTTCAAAATAAATAAAATATACTTCATAACGAATCCAATCGCAGGATTTCGCACAGGATGTGTGGTCTCTATGCCCATCATCTAGAGTTTGTGGTTGGAAAGAAATCGAAGATGTTTTAATGATAAACAACGTATTTTCATTAAGCTAGTTCAATAAATCGATTTCCTCACTTTATCTTGGTTTAGCACTTAATATGCCCATGCATGACAAATTGGAGGCCACAAAGAACCTAGTAAAAGGAGCTTAGCTTTTACAAGGAAAATAGAAAGCCCTAAGAGTGATGACATGCTTGGAGACGAGTAAAGTGTGACCTTATGGGCGGACATACGGATCAACTTTGAGTGTTTATTGTCTAATATTTCCCCACTATATCCGTCTCCCCATATTGTCACAACTATTTTAATCTTAAATAAATTATGATTTATTCATCTTATTAAAAAAAATACGATGCTTCCAACAAACTCCTAGTTTTTTCTTTTTTAACTTTTATAAATTTTGATTCAATTTTTTTTTATAATAAATATCGACAAATCACTAAAATCACACCGTGACTGTGGTTACCCCTTATGAGAGGGAATAAGTTAACCAACTTTCATTGTAAAAGTTGGTATAAATTATAATTCAAGTTGACTAGAGATTGGGTTGGGTTTTAAAATTTGAGCCATACTCAATAACATGACATGTCAATCATGTGTTCTATACATATATTATTTGGATTTGAGCATAAATTTTAAACAGGGACGTCTTCCAAGACGAGTCGATAGGGCCAATCTCTCAGGAGTAATCCGTTAGGATATCAGGAGGGGGGCAAAAGGGCATCTATGTAACAACCTTTTCTCTTTTATCAAATCAATGTGGTTTATTAATTTTAATATATATATATATATATATATATATATATATATATATATAGAGTCATTCTACTGTTATACTAGCTAGATCACTATGTTGATTCAGCTGACTCCCATTTTGGCCTCTAGAGCATATTTGAAGGATTTTCAACCGTACGGATGAGAAGATCAGCGAAAAATAAGCTAGTTTGTCAATTTTCATATAATTTGGTGGCTATTTGGTCCTCCCACTTAACAGTTCTTATTTTAGAAAAAATTTAATGGTTCAAAATTTCAACCATTAAGTGAGAGGATCAAACGGTCACCAAATTGTATGAAAATTTACAGACTAGCTTATTTTTTGATGATCTTCCCATCCGTATAATTGAAAATCCTTCAAACATGATTCAGGGGCCAAATTAAGAGGCAACCAAACTGAAACAATCTTCCAACAGGTTGCACTGTAGAACGACTCTCTCTCTCTCTCTCTATATATATATATATTATATAGAACAAGACTAAACAATGCAATTAGAAAATGACATGCACATTCTTGAGCCCAATGTTTGAGATTGAACATCTAAGTAACTAACTAGTCTCTTATCAAACAGAAATGAAAATAACATAATTAAGCTACATAAAATATTTTTTATATAATCAAATTCGAGTAGAAACATACAATTTTCTCATAATCAAATAAGATGGTTACATTGTCATCCTAAAACAAAGTGAAATTAAAACCAAACTCCACTCAATCAACAAAACTGATACTTTTTGAGAGAAGGAAATGGGAGACACTGCTTCTCCCTAGATTCTCCAACACTAGAACCCCTACATAAACAAGACTCATTAACACAAGCATGAAGACCAAACAAGGCTCTTGATCAATTAGACTCCCCATGTGAATAACTTCAGAGAGAGTGAGAGCTTTAAATAGGGCTTAGCAGTGGACTCTGATCACTCTGAAGGTGCATTGAACTAAGAAAATGAAGAGACGTGGGGGAGATGTGGAGTGGGGGATGGATACATTGGATGTGATAGTGAGTGATGAATCCATTGAATCTTATAAAGTGGGTCAATCTGTGGCAGTGTTCCTGTTCAATGAGATCACGTAATCTATGCTTTTGGGCAACGTGAAATGTTGGTACAGTGCTTATTTTTTTTAATAAAAATTCGGGATCACTCGACTCCCAAATGAAATGATGCAATATCTTTAGGGTACTGTCCTTCTCAATGTAATGATTTTAGTCTCACATCGGCTAATTTTTGAAGATTTCATGTGCATATAAGTGATAGACAATCTTGTCTAGTAGGCCGGTCTTTTGGGGTTGGCTCTCCTCATCAACAAACCTAATAGAGAAGATTGCCTGTCACTTATATGCACATGAAATCTTTCAAAGTTAGTTGATGGAAGACTAAAGTCATTACATAATACACTGATCGAAGCCTGACGCCCTCGTCAGGCCCTTGCACTTTGCCAACTAGCCTGCTTAAGCAACTCGCCAGGTTGACCCCACTAGGGTGCCCCTCACCGATTATCTCAATGAAAGCACTAATGTTGCACATAAGTGGTGAGGAGA